>OY856409.1:1522430171-1523030171 GCA_963693085.1 Alisma plantago-aquatica
TTGCTAACCCACTTTATCAAACTGATGTGCTTGGACAAATACTTTCTCAATAGTTTTATGTATACTTCTATTGCGGTCCACGATCTCAGTGGCTACTTGAAGCCAATGACCATGCATTTCTAGTAGCTACTGATGCGGATCGACTTATTCTTGGAGATGAGAAGTGTTACAACCCCAATTTTGGGTTCATCTGATGAGAAATGTAAACTCTCATATTGGACAAATAATGAGATAATTTCCTTTGCAATAGCCTTGATGTTTATGATGTGGGCTTTATTGGCTATTGGGCCCATTAACAAGGAAATTCAATTAATAAATGAATAATTGAGTTTTGAGGAAAGAAAGGTGTGGAAACCTCTAGAAGGTAAAAGAATGTAATCCAAGGATGGATTTCGTACCTTTAGGTTCCTTGGGTGCCAAGGAATCCAAGATTGCAAAGAAAAGGCAATAATAAAAGAAAATATCAAATAAGTATTTCTTTATTAAGAAAGAAATTGAAAATGATGTTAAAATGTGGAAAATAGGAGAAAAGAGGTACAATTGAGTTATCCTTGGTGGATTTTCGTATCCAAAGGGTTTCTACTATTAAAAGGAAAATAAAAAGAGAGATAAAAAGAGAAATCCTCAAAAACAGATATTTTAATAAAAAGATAAGGAAAATAGGTGAAATAGACATAAATAAAAGGATAAAGCCAAGTAGATGTTCCCCAATATGGGAATCCGTGCCTTTAGGATTTCTTGAGGTCCAAGGGACCCAAAATAACAAGATAATCACAAAGGAAAAAGGAATATAAATTAATTTGGATTAATTAATGAGAAAATTTGGGAGAGAAGGAAGCCTTCTCATCCATTGCTTTTTGTTTCCCAAATTTCGTACAAAGCTAGGCAATATTCAAAGGAACGTTCCCTTAAAATTTGATCTAAATAGGAGTTATGGTTTGGGAGATATCAATTTTGCAAGTTATTTGCAATTTAGGAATTAATCCTGAATTAAGTGGACATATCTTTCTTTTGTTTGAACGCGTACAACGAAGGCTGTTGGATCTTGATCCAACGTGGGATGGTCATCGTCCAAGTCCCACTAGGACTGTGATTTCACGTTTTACAGAATAACTTTCCCTCATGGTTTCCTTGCGATTCACTGGATGTGCGAGGTGGCTGATGATTTCGTTGGACTCAAGGAAAGAAACCGAAGGGAAACATCCCTGGTTTCCATATGTTTCGCTGCCTCTAAGCGATTTGCCCAATTCGGGGCTTCTTGATAGCCATAGGAGAACCTCTATATAAGGGGGGGCTGCACACCATGTGCATAGCTCTGGAAAGCCCTTGTGAGTCTATGACTATGGAGCGGATCGATGAGAGCGACCAATTTGCAGACAAACCTGCGCCAAGAGGCTTGGCTAGAGCACGCACCCTGCTGAGGAAGAGCTTCCTCGATCTGGCAACCTGGTGCGCTGTCGAGGCATCCAAGAGCCCCATCAACTTCGGAAGGTCCCGACGGAGCGGTGGCTATCTTAGCTCAGTCGGAGATGACCTAGAGCCCAGGGTCAACGTTGGAGTTGACCGGGGTGGGCGATGCTCTGCGCACAGAAGCTCGTCGCAAGGTTGAAGGAGATAGGAGGAAAAGACCTCCTTATCCCTGGCGCCAGTAAATAAAGGTAAGGGCAATTTTAACTACCGCAATTTAAAATTAAAGTGGGCGCACGGATCCCAGGCCGATGGATCCATCGTGGTCTAGGGGACCATGGATCGGGTGGCTATGGATTTTCTAGAATTAACACATTATTGAGGAAAAAGGACTTTTCTTGCTAAAATCGTATCTTGAGCTAGAAAACTCGGATGAGAAAAATGTATACATGAAAATTGATCATAAAAAAGCGAGGATTAAGTTAAAAATGGTTTGGAGGCCTAAATCAGTATACTTTTGTAAAAGTGTATATTTTTGGGGTGAAAAGGGTATTAAATTGTGGATAGCAACCTTAATAATTAATCAAGGATATATTTAGTATTGCAAATAGATCAATTCGAGCATAGTTAACTTGATTAATGATTAAGATGGTTTTTAACCCGTTTTGATGATAGAATTACAAGTTTAGGGTTTTCTTTAACTCAATATGTTGATTAACAAGTTTAGAAACCCTAAATTAGAGAAAAAGAAAAGAAAGGATACAGTAATCTGAAAATTAGGGTTTTTATGGTCCAAACCTGATCTTTAGGATTAATGGAAAATAGGACAAGATAATTAGGGTTTGATGGATATTTGATAAAAGTAAGGTAAAAGTAATAAAAAGGAAGTGAAACCCTAATTATGGTCAAAACCCTAAAAAGGACAAATAACCTAGGAAACCATTAGAATTAATGAATCATGATGACATGATTAATAATAGAGAAATTGACTGCCTTTTTCAGGAACTTGTGTGTGTGTGCTTGCTTGATTCCTGATTGATTGAGTTATTTCTGCATTCAAGTCTGCTTAACAGGTATGTGGTTAATTATGAATAACTGCCTTAGTTTCCCGATGATTTTTCGAATGGCTAATCGCATTGAATGCAAATTATCAGTTTGGATGTTCATACTTGCAAACTAGAAAGTTACTATGATTATCACATTAATAATAGAAGCATGGATTCTCGCACCTACATGCCACCCTGATGGATGATGCCAAAGGTCAGGCCCAGATGGGTGGACCAATGGACACCTTGAGTGGTGACCCCAGGCACCAAGCTAAGGAATGAGAAGGTGGCCTATGATATTGCATGACTAGTGGGCACCATGGGTGGTGACCCCCAGGCACCAAGCTCGGGATTGAGAAGGTGGCCTTAAGTCATTGGCAAAGGAAACCCTAAGGTGGGTATGCCAGGGTTAGGGAAAAAGCGGTGGAGAATGTCATACTGAAAAGAGTAAATTGGCTCGTTAATTAATTTGATTGTGATTAATAAATTGTTAGCCATATTTGCAAGATTTTGGTTGTTCCCACATACCAGTATATTTCGATATACTGACCGACATTTTGTTTGTCGGCGTTTTAGGAACAACAATTGAAAGAACAAACAGTAAAAGGACACATTGTGGAAATAAGAATTAAAGTGCAAGGAGGATTAGATACAATCATTCAAGCTCTGGATAGATAGATTTTCAAAGTTTTCAAAGTTAAGCAAAGTTTTAATTTTATACCAAATTCCAGTTAGTTAGTAGAATTTCATAGTTATTATTGATTATTTGTTGAACCTTTGATCCTATTAATTGAATAACAGCTCTGACCTTCGGGTCTCCCTTAATTGGGGGTTACCAGGAAGCGAGGTCGTTACAATTGGTATCAGAGCGTAGGTTCTTCATCTAATCTTTAATAATTATTAAATTTTACAAATTCCATAGAACCGAGGGAGTTATTAGAGGATTGTCTGAAAGACTGAGGTGTCTAGAAAAGGATCACATCCAGGGGATGGCAATATTTTCCTCCGCACCACTAGTCGGAATATGAGGACTCCTGGATTGTGTGACTGCCTGGCCGATGTCTTAGGATATGACTCAAAATAAGATACCTTTAGGACTCTCTCATCTTGTTCATCCCTTCTCAACTCAAATTCTATTAAGGACCTTAAGTATTAGGGTTTTCTCTCTCCTCCTCACCCTCTTGAGGTATGGGTAAGGTTAATAAGGTCTAAGGAATCCTCCACCAAATTAATGAAAAGCATGTAAATAAAATGTCATGGACATAAGCTTAATAGATTCAGCGCAAACTAAAGAATAGATACATGCTTAGGTCGTATGACACGAGTTGTCATTGCCCTCAGGAGAGACATGAGGATAGACCTCCTTGGTATGAGGATGAGTAGAGAGAGTTAGTCTTGGAGGAAGAGACCTCCATTAATAGTAGAGACCTAGCACATCCTTTGAGGACGATGTTAACCCTAACCCTAAGTGAAGGTTAGAGAGAGAGATAACATGATAAGTTAGATGTCATGGTGGACCAGGTGTTTGGATAGACGTGCCTTGGATGCCTTACGAGCCATGAGAAGTTGATAACTAAGTACCTTGGGCAACCCAACCCTGGGAAGGGTCGTGCATGTTTAAATGAAGGATAACTCCTTCAATGATGAGGTTAGAGAAGAACCTATGGGAACCCCATGAGCTTATATGAGCAGGGCATAATAGGCACCCAAAAAGCGTCAGTGGGGTAAGCAATAGGTTGAAACCCTGGTCAGGAGAGTATGATGAATAGCGTATGAGATAAGTATAAAGAATTGTGGATAATCATGAGTAAACATAAGCTTAAGTAGAGGTATACCTATGAGCTTGATCCCTCATGGAGAGATGACCTCTAGTAGTATGCATGGATGTGGAGTTAGCTTTAGAGAGAGAGTAAGAAGGAACCAAGCAAGAAGGTTGGAAACCTAAAACCTCGGGATGTGAGGAACAGTGGGGAGTCTAGAATGATGCGACCTAAGTGGATGATAGTGGTTGCCTCATGCATGATCCCTGGAGGCTGAGGATATCTTGGTTTCCTTTAGAGGAACCAAACCCTAGAGAGAGGATGATGCTTCTGGTACCGATGTGCCTGTGGTATAGGAGTTTACCTTATGAGATAGGAAGCAGAGTTCCTTAGACCTGGAGAGGTTTGGTAGCAGGTTGTGAGGCCTTGTACCTTGTTAGTTGTCCTTGAGGAGGACTCGACCCTGATGTGTTTCTCGAGTAGAAGGACGACAGGGAGTGCATGTCATGCCTTATACCTTCTTGATTTGTGGTTAAGAGATTGAGCATGCAGTTGGATATCCAAAGGAGAACCTAGGGTTCCTAGGCCTAAGAAGGGAAGCAGTGTATCCGATGCTCATGATGAGATTTGAGTCTCTATAGTTTCGAGCATGGTACTCCTCATGTGTAGAGGTAAAGGAAACCCCTTAAGTTAAGGGTAGGTTTCATGAACCCTTCACGACTAAGTTGATCTAATGTTGAGGAAAGAGAACACGTATGACCTAGCATGGTTTAAGAGGTGGTCTGCTTGTTCCCTAGTAGCTGCTGGGTTAAGCATTCTCATTTGAATATGAACCCTAAGGATGTTTGTGACCTTGTTGTCAAGAGTTGTAGTTTCCTCCCATCCTGGGAGAGGGACCCTTTGGTAAGGTGTGTACTAGTTTGTGGGTTTGTGGAAACCTAAAGAGGTCTCGTAGGATCTTGAGAAGCTAAGTGAAAAGTACATGGTATGAGAATGAACTTGTAGACCCATAAATAACCATCTCTAAGTGCATGTGGATGTGTTACCATGAAGGTAACTGGTATGGGGCCTGACCAAGGTAGGCAGGTTGCCATAACCCCTATGAAGGGATGAGAGTCGGTCATGTATGCAGAGAGAGATGATCAAGGATGGGGTAAGGTTCTGTGTTGGACATGTACTATAATAGAATCCTAAGTCTATCCTAGGGTCAGGTAGGGATAAGACCAATGGAAGAAGGAGTTGCCTAATTCCCTAGTTGAACATGACCATAGGGTCGGGAGGTAACAACTATCATTGTCCGAGGGCCATGGGTTAGGAGATTGATCACCTTCATGAACTCATGAGACCCAAAGGGAAGGTGAGTAGGGCACTCTCTGGATGCATAAGGAAGAGGGATGACCCCAAAAGTGCTGGCACCCTATAGACCTAGAGGAGACGACCAAGGATTGTGTTTGGACCAAGTAGGTTTGAGACTAGTTTTCCTAGGAAGAAATGTTTATATCATGATGTTTGTGATGTAGAGACATAAGTTGCATGTTCAACTCAGGTTTAAAGGTGTACTGGCAAGGTGGGGTGTACCATCTCTACTCTTGGAATAGGAAGAACTCTGTATTTGGACTGCAGGCAAATGCTTATTTCCTCTTGTTATGGGAGTGAGAGATAGGACATTACGTGTGCCCCACACCAAGGATAAGGATGGTGTGAGTTGAGACGTTGCTACAGAAAGGATAACATACCCTGGTGAAGTGAATGATACCTGGATGGTTCGCAAACACTAAGAGAAGTAGTGTAGTCAGCTTATGAGGATGTTTTATCAGGAGCTAGGTGGAATTTGCAAGTTAACCAAGGTCGAGTTCGATCACAGTGGGGATGAGCTCAGAGCTTCTTGATGAAGATAGACTTAGAGTTTGAGATGAGATGATAAGTATAATACATGGAGGTGTATGTTACCTAACACTTAAGGATAAGAAGTGGTAATGAATGCTCTGGTTGAGATCTAGCTGCCTAGCTTAGTTAGAGGCTGGAAGAAGTTGAGGTTGTTTGGCTAACCCTATGTTTGGAAAGAAGATTTCTTTTGGCTAACAATCGGATGTAATAAGATATGTGGAACAAGTTAATGGTTGTTTGGTTAGCCAGCCTAGGTCTTGATGCAATAAAAGAATGGTTGTAGAACCTCAAATGCACTTCTTTGGATAGGAACGTAAGAAAACCCTGATGAGAGTGGTTTAGGGTTTCTTGAGGAATCAGGACATACAAGAGATCATGATTTTTAGACTACCATACACCGTGATACTACAAAGATAGTAAGAGATAGTAGCGCTTTGGATGCTTAAGGTGAAGATGCATGTGGCTTGTGGTCATGCATGATAATAGGTGAAGGACGAACACCAATAACCCAATGCTTTGACATAGAGGATAAAGAGTCCCCTAAAGGGAGTGGGAGTTCACCATTATGGAAGTTGTAGTAAGTCTCCCCTTGACCAAGGAAGGTCAAGATGCAATATGGGTTATGGTAGATCGCCTTACCTAGATAACATGAGAAAGAAAGAATGTTGTCAAGGGACAAATCCTGCTGAACTACATAAGAGAGAGAGATGATTCAACTACACTAGGATGCGAGTTCAAAAGTTCTTGGGTATAACCTAAAAAGTTCACTTCCATGAGTTAGAAGTGGATGCATGATGAACTCGATGATAGTACAGTTTATCACCCCATACTAATGGGCAGTATAATCCAGACTAGAGGGTCTGATGAGAGCATGTGTGCTCATTCAGGGTGATATATATATAGACAGTTTTTAAGATGTGATGTTAACCACCATAGACTTTTTCGGGATGCAAGAAGGAGGGTGTGTCGGTCACCACTTCATTAAGATGATGCTGGTTAAGGAGGCCTCACGAACATCAGAAAAGAACCATAGTGTGTGCAGGTGAAGTCGCTTTGATCGTGCAATGGCTGAGGGAGAGCCCAGAGATGACATGAGTCGTGAGCTGATGCAAAGTAGACTGACATGCAGTTCACTGTAGGGAAGTATGAAAATCTGACCCCTCTAAGCTGCAGCTGAGAAAGCTGAGTCCCCGATATACGAATCCATTTGAGATGGATTGGTGGAGATGGTTGTGTTTAACCTTACCCTGCAGGATAAAATGATGAGATGCACGAGTCTGATCTAGAGCACTATGTGAGGTACCCAAGCCATGTGTTGAGCCCTGAACCTATTCATCTTTTGAGGGGCTGAAATGTCCTGAGTCACCTATGAGGGTACAATATACCAAGGTAAGAAAGAACTCAGATGGAAGAATATGAGATAATGAAGGTTCTTGGGAAGAACCATGGAAAGGGTGAAGCCACATGGGAGCCATGATGGACATATGATAGGCTTATCCTGTTTGATTGCTTGCTTGATGGAATTTCGAGGGCAAAATTCTCATAAGATGGGAAGGATGTTACAACCCCAATTTTGGGTTCATCTGATGAGAAATGTAAACTCTCATATTGGACAAATAATGAGATAATTTCGTTTGCAATAGCCTTGATGTTTGTGATGTGGGCTTTATTGGCTATTGGGCCCATTAACAAGGAAATTCAATTAATAAATGAATAATTGAGTTTTGAGGAAAGAAAGGTGTGGAAACCTCTAGAAGGTAAAAGAATGTAATCCAATGATAGATTTTGTACCTTTAGGTTCCTTGGGTGCCAAGGAATCCAAGATTGCAAAGAAAAGGCAATAATAAAAGAAAAGATCAAATAAGTATTTCTTTATTAAGAAAGAAATTGAAAACGATGTTAAAATGTGGAAAATAGGAGAAAAGAGGTACAATTGAGTTACCCTTGGTGGATTTTCGTATCCAAAGGGTTTCTACTATTAAAAGGAAAATCAAAAGAGAGATAAAAGAGAAATCCTCAAAAAGAGATATTTTAATAAAAAGATAAGGAAAATAGGTGAAATAGACATAAATAAAAGGATAAAGGCAAGTAGATGTTCCCCAATATGGGAATCCGTGCCTTTAGGATTTCTTGAGGTCCAAGGGACCCAAAATAACAAGATAATCACAAAGGAAAAAGGAATGTAAATTAGTTTGGATTTATTAATGAGAAAACTTGGGAGAGAAGGAAGCCTTCTCATCCATTGCTTTTTGTTTCCCAAATTTCGTACAAAGCTAGGCAATACTAAAAGGAACGTTCCCTTAAAATTTGAGCTAAATAGGAGTTATGGTTTGGAAGATATGAATTTTGCAAGTTATTTGCAATTTAGGAATTAATCCTGAATTAAGTGGACATATCATTCTTTTGTTTGAACGCGTACAACGAAGGCTATTGGATCTTGATCCAACGTGGGATGGTCATCGTCCAAGTCCAACTGGGACTGTGATTTCACATTTTACAGAATAACTTTCCCTCGCGGTTTCCTTGTGATTCACTGGATGTGCGAGGTGGTTGATGATTTCGTTGGAATCAAGGAAAGAAACCGAAGGGAAACATCCCTGGTTTCCATATGTTTCGCTGCCTCTAAGCGATTTTCCGAATTCGGGGCTTCTTGACGGCCATAGGAGGACCTCTATATAAGGGGAGGGGCTGCACACCATGTGCATAGCTCTGGAAAGCCCCTGTGAGTCTGCGACTATGGAGCGGATCGATGAGAGCGACCAATTTGCAGACAAACCTACGCCAAGAGGCTTGGCCAGAGCACGCACCCTGCTGAGGAAGAGCTTCCTCGATCCGGCAACCTGGTGCGTCGTCGAGGCATCCAAGAGCCCCATCAACTTCGGAAGGTCCCGAAGGAGCGGTGGCTATCTTAGTTCGGTCGGCGATGGCCTAGAGCCCAGGGTCAACACTGGAGTTGACCGGGGTGGGTGATGCTCTGCACACAGAAGCTCGTTGCAAGGTTGAAGGAGATAGGAGGAAAAGACCTTCGTATCCATGGCGCCAGTAAATAAAGGTAAGGTCAAATTTGACTACCGCAATTTAAAATTAAAGTGGGCACACGGATCCCAGGCCATTGGATCCATCATGGTCCAGGGGACCATGGATCGGGTGGCTATGAATTTTCTAGAATTAACGAATTATTGAGGAAAAAGGACTTTTCTTGCTAAAATCGTATCTTGAGCTACAAAACTCGGATGAGAAAAATGTATACATGAAAATTGATCAGAAAAATGCGAGGATTAAGTTAAAAATGGTTTGGAAGCCTACACCAGTATACTTTTTTAAAAGTGTATATTTTTGGGGTGAAAAAGGTATTAAATTGTTGAAAGAAACCTTAATAATTAATCAAGGATATATTTAGTATTGCAAATAGATCAATTCGAGCATAGTTAACTTGATTAATGATTAAGATGGTTTTTAACCCATTTTGATGATAGAATTACAAGTTTAGGGTTTTTTTTTAACTCAATATGTTGATTAACAAATTTAGAAACCCTAAATTAGAGAAAAAGAAAATAAAGGATATAGTAATCTGAAAATTAGGGTTTTTATGGTCCAAACCTGATCTTTAGGACCTTAATGGAAAATAGGACAAGATAATTAGGGTTTGATGGATATTTGATAAAAGTAAGGTAAAAGTAATAAAAAGGAAGTGAAACCCTAATTATGGTCAAAACCCTAAAAAGGACAAATAACCTAGGAAACCATTAGAATTAATGAATCATGATGACATGATTAATAATAGAGAAATTGAATGCCTTTTTCAGGAACTTGTGTGTGTGTGCTTGCTTGATTCCTGATTGATTGAGTTATTTCTGCATTCAAGTCTGCTTAATAGGTATGTGCTTAATTATGAATAACCGCCTTAGTTTCCCGATGCTTTTATGGATGGCTAATCGCATTGAATGCAAATTATCAGTTTGGATGTTCATACTTGCAAACTATAAAGTTACTATGATTATCACATTAATAATAGAAGCATGGATTCTCACACCTACATGCCACCTTGATGGATGATGCCAAAGGTCAGGCCCAGATGGGTGGACCAATGGACACCTTGAGTGGTGACCCCAGACACCAAGCTCAGGAATGAGAAGGTGGCCTATGATATTGCATGACTAGTGGGCACCATGGGTGGTGACCCCCAGGCACCAAGCTCGGGATTGAGAAGGTGGCCTTAAGTCATTGGCAAAGGAAACCCTAAGGTGGGTATGCCAGGGTTAGGGCAAAAGCGGTGGAGAATATCATACTGAAAAGAGTAAATTGGCTCGTTAATTAATTTGATTGTGATTATTAAAATTTTAGCCATATTTGAAAAAGATTTTAGTTGTTCCCACATACCAGTATATTTCGATATACTGACCGACGTTTTGTTTGTCGGCATTTTAGGAACAACAATTGAAAGAACAAACAGTAAAGTGACACATTGTGGAAATAAGAATTAAAGTGCAAGGAGGATTAGATACAATAATTCAAGCTCTGGATAGATAGATTTCCAAAGTTTTCAAAGGTAAGCAAAGTTTTAATTTTATACCAAATTCCAGTTAGTTAGTAGAATTTCATAGTTATTATTGATTATTTGTCGAACCTTTGATCTTGTTAATTGAATAATGGCTCTGACCTTTGGGTCTCCCTTAATTGGGGGTTACCGGGAGGTGGGGTCGTTACAAGAAGCTGAGAAGGAGGTTAGCACATCTATAGTTTATCCAGCTAGCTCCACTAGTCTAACCAGTTTGTGGTTCCATGGGATTGCCGAGGTCGAAGAGTGATCGACAATCTCCTTTGTGAGAACTTCTCCATATGATGACGTTAGAGGTGAGTATACCTTGACTAGATGTACATCACGGCTTTCAATTATTAGCTAGCAATCACAACTGTAGAAAATCTTGGATGGAAGTGGATAAGATGGCCTATCTTGCATAAGCAAGCTCTATGGCTAAAAAGTGTATAAGAAAAATAAAATATATTCAGTATATATGAACAAGTATGTGTAAGAGTAAAGAACAAATATGCATATATATACATGCTTAAGGATGACATACCAAAATCTTCAGGCATGTAAACGTGGAAATACCACGTCCCCAACAATGGCGCCAAAAGTTGATCAGCTCCCAGAAGATGATCGAACTCAATTCATAAACTAAAACCTTAATGGACCCCCACAACTTTATCACGGGGTAGAAGTGGATATACGGGGTCGAACACAGGGACGTGGATACGTTTAGAACAATTAACATTTAATTCTTGAGTCAGTTAAGCCAATCTGATACTCGATCAAAGTATCGAGCTAGAACAAACCTAACAGATTATCACGAGTGAAACAAAATAAGAATCAAACAGAATCTGTAATTCTATCAATTAGAGAGAAGGAGTTCTTGGATACGTAATCACAAGTTGGGAAATTTATGCACCCGTTCTCAGGAGTAGAGAACCCTCAAACACATCAACAAATAACCTACATCCAAACATAGTATGCAATGTGGTGTTTGTTCCTCTAGGGGTCATCTCACTCGCTTTCACACATCGTGACTATAACTCATCAAATGATACGAAACCTCTTTTGAGGATGACAAATCAACACCCTAGAATATTCTAGATACTCTTTTAGGTCTAGAAAATTTTGAGATGGTAGGAACATACGTGATCTGGGAAGAATGTGGTACTATGCCCGACCATGCTAGGCTGGGCCTGACCGTGGCACTAGGTGCGACCGTGCCCATGTTTGTGGTTCATCCCAGATCACCTTGAACCATTCTCTTTTCAGATTTTGATCCAAACTACATTCTCTCATCTATTTCTACAAACAATCTTTCAATCTAGGAAGAAATAGAAGTTCAAGCAAGAAAGAGATCAACCAAAAACTAGCAATCATGACCAAAGAGAGAAGAAAGAATAGAAAACATACTAGATCTGAAATAAAATTACTTGCTTAAGGTAAAATTACAAAAACAAGCCCAAAATAGGCTACATAGCCAAGAACGATCTCAGCTTATTTTGAACAAGCATAGTTAACATCGAACAAAGATGGAAGAACATCATTTGTATAGAAACAAAGGGGAATAGTAGAAGAAAGGGGAAGAAGGAGAGATTTAGCAGTAGAGGAGAGGTGTCTCTCACTCCTTAGCCTCTTTATGGGTCGGATCTTGTCTTTAAGTCATCCTCCTTTATCTTTTGGACTCCTTAAACTCCTTTCTCCTTTATTTTGCCACAAACAGTAGATTGGTGGATGTATCGAGGTGGAAAATGGCTGGAAATGGGTGAATGGTGGTGGAAAATGATGGTAGGTGGAATCTAACTGAAGAAACAGGTTAAGGGTGATCACTTCAGCCCATTTAGACCTTGTAACTCCCATGGGGCTTTGGGGACCAAAAAATAAGAACCCCTCTCCAGATAGTGAGGGGTGGGTATTTATGTGTGAAGGCAAAATGTATGTGATAAGTGGTCGTGACCTCGTGGCAGGCACTATAGTCCTTCTCGGCCTGACCGTCTCGGGCTGGGCTCTACCGTGCTGAGCCTTTTAGTTTCTAGTATTTCCTCTTGTAGCGGTCGCGACATATTTGAAGTTGTGATGGGCCCATGGTGAGCAGTTCAGCCTTTTCAGACCTTAGAACTCTCCCACTGGACTTTAAGAATTAAAAAAAATCAGAACCCCTCTCCAGGTAGCGAGTGGTGGATATTTATAGGTGAAGGCGGAATGTATGTGATGAGTGGTCGCGACACCATCGCGGGAGCTACATTCCTTCTCGACCCGGCCGTGTCGAGGCTTTTAGTCTCTAGTTTTTCCTCTTATAGCGGTCACGACAGATTTGATGTTGTGCTGGGCCTGACCATGTCGAGCCTAACGGTCTCTATCGTTTCCTTTTGTGGTGGTCGCTATAGATTTGAAGTTGTGTTGGACCCAATCTTGTCGAGCGTAGTGGTCGAGATAGATGTCGCGGTCAAGAAAGATTTCGCGTGTGAGCAGATGTTTCGGTCAAGATGGTTGCTTGACCTTTTCCTAGGCCTGACCATGTCGGGCGTCTCGATCGTGGTCGATGAGATTCAGTAGCGTTTTCTTTGTGTTACGGTCAAAATGAGTCGCACGGTCAAAACGGGTGGCACAGTCGTGAGGAATGTAGCATTTGTGACAGTCCTGTAGCAATCACGATGAGTGTAATAGTCGCTACACCTTGACCTTGGCCTGACCATTCCGGGCAAGGCCCGACTAGGTCGAGTCTAAGGTCGCTACAGATGGAAATCTAGATGCTGCAAAAACTATGTGATGGAGAGAAATCTTAGGGAATAGATGTCTTTTCAGCTTCAGTGCCTGCATGTCTCAAAATTGGGTGGCTGAACGGCTTTATCTCTAGAAGATATATAAATTATGAAAAGATAAGTATCTAGTTATTTAGGGCTTTTTGTGGCTATAATGACACAAAACTATAAATAAATACTTAACATAAATGCCTAAATTGGGTGTTATCAATTTCCTAGATCTTACCAAACAAGGATAAAATTTTATCCTAATGAATAATTTTGGTCGGTAATGAATAATATATTATGTGACAATAAGTTCATAATGAATAATGATAATGCAAATAATATATTATGTGGAAATAAGTTTTATAAAAAACATAACACATTTACATAATGACATAATTATGTACCAAAATAGGAATAAATTCATGAAATATGTTACATAAATTTCCTTAGCTAATATTATTCACATAATGGTTAAGTTAGATGAATAATTACTTAAAACATATATTGAAATAAAAATTAGGATCTACATGTGCATTCCTCTAATTTAAGTTTGAATTAAAGGAATAAATATATTCTTTGATTTTCATGTTCAATAATATAAGGAAAATCATTTTGAAAAAAATTGAAGATAATAGGACTCAATAAGTGCATGTTTATAACAAGGTATAATATGAAAAACACTATAGGGGGGAGTGAATAGAGTTTTTTTTAATAATTTTAACAATTTATTGAACTCAAACAACCACAATTGAAATTAGAAGAAGGAAACAGGTATTTAGAGTGGTTCCAACTTTAGCAAATACTAAAGTTGTCAGTCCACTACTCGGTTGCTTACCCAACTGAGATTTTGAAAGTATTTATTTTATTACCTTCTCAAGGATTTATAAAAAATACAATACTTTCCTTTACACCCTTTGAACAGCCTTCACTTGAAGTAGGTGCACAAACTTTGAGGTAGCCTTCTTGAAGTAACTCCAAGCTCCCCCTTGAAGTAGCCTTCCTCTCTAGAAGTAACCTCCTGTTGCACCAGCCTTCTGAAGTATCTCAAAGTCACCTTCTTCGCCAAGAAGAACTCCACCCTCTCCAATCAGTAGCCTCCAACCTAGGAGTAGCAAGGAGAGTACAAACGGTAATAAAGAACAAGAAAGGAAAAAGAAAATTACAACTTATCCTTTGTAGCCCAAGGCTTGATTTGCCTAGATCAAGCGTATAGATCTCCTAACCAAGTGTATGGACTTGTGATTGCATTGGGTAGGAGATACTAGCCTATAGGACACGAATTATGAGCTAAGGAAGGAAGTAGCCAATTGTCACAAAGCTCAAATTTCTCACAAACAGATTGCTCAAAGTATGCTCAAGGATTTCTCAAGTGTAGCAAGTGTATTTTAGTGTCCTATGGCTTGTCCTATTTATAGGAATGGCCTAAGGATGCTTAAGGATGTTCTAGACAACTTCTAGGGGTTTCTAAGTGCTTAACTAGCCGTTAGGTACAAGTTTGTTGCTTTAACAACGGCTAATTAATTAATTCTGCAGTTGCTGTTAGAGACCATCTCGGTCGAGCAATGGTCGACCGAGACACCTACTCGGTAAAACTTTTGTCGACCGACAGGTTCTCTGGAACAAGTGATTTACAACGTCTATCTCCAACTGCCAACTACCTTGTCAGTTGTGTCTAACAGCTACTTTGGATCTTTCTCGGTCGAGAAGATTGTCGACCGAGAGTGTCTCGGTCGAGGAGTTTGTCGACCGAGATTGATCCTGTTTCAATGTTTCAATTTAGGCACTAATTATATGTATGAGTGTGCAAATGTGATCCTATTTGAAGGGAATGACTTATCTAAATGTGGTGTTTATCTAGGGAGAATCTAATGCTTGATTTACATGCAATCTAAGTACTTGTACATTATATATTTGTACAAGTTTTTACAAAGCGATTACATTGCATGAAAACATAAACATGTAAGCATATGGATTTCCCTAGTTGCTTTGTCATCCACCTTAATCCTGCACACTCAAGTAGCTCGTTAGATAAATAAGAATGAAATGTTTGTCATAATCAAAACAAAGGGATTTATAGATGTCCATTTAGCCAACAATCTCCCCCTTTTTGAAGATGACAAACATTTCCAAAATATAAATGAAAGAAATATAAAACATATGAGTTTCATACCTGAAGATTACCTTTTGTGGCCATTCTTGTTTTGCAAGTAAGTGCTTGGCCTTTTTTCATTTTGAAACGCAGTTATTTTAGTGTGGCCATTCTTTATTTTATTTTTTATATTTTCTTCTCCCCCTTTGTCATTTCAAAAAGATATCCATGTTGAATATTTGATATTACTTCTCCCCCTTAAATTTATACTATGCTCCCCTTTAGATAGATATCCCAAGGTATAAGTGCTTTGCAATAGATGTCAATTTAGCCATAACTTTAACTTTTAGGTATTTGCAAAGATTTTCATCCTTTTTGATTTATTTGTATTTATTACTCCCCTTATTTTGTATGCTCTACAATAGTCTTATAATCCTAATTCAAATGACGTCAAAAAGATATCCATTATAAAGATAACCAATTTCATTACAAGCATGAAAAGATAGCCAAAACATGTAAAGATAACCCATTTATTACAATTCTGCAAGGATTTCATTACAACTAATACAACTCCAAATCTCATTGGAAAGACTTAAGAATTACATCAACGTCAGGGTCTTTCCCAAGAAAAGGCTCAGCTCCATAGTATTGGACCAAAGTTTGCCACTCCAGAGCACCTGTCTTGGTTAAGGCATATGCCTCCAAGTAGGTTGGAACACGATCAAATCGGAAATGAGAAGCAATATCTTGTAGTTGTATTGATGAAAATTGAGTATGCGTGAGATCTGTAGATGGTGGAGGTGGAGGTTGATAGTAGTTGTAAGATGGATTATATGGATTGAGCATGCCAGGATTTAAAGAGTAAGGATATTCATCTGGTTGGTTTGGAGAAAGAGTTTGCATTCTTTGGTTTAGATAAGTCATGGCATGATGATTATAGTCTAGTTGTTTACTAAGATGATATTGTGACCCAGCAACATAGGTTAGAGTGTTTTGGATGGGATCATAGGGTAGGCTGGTAGGAGGAGGTGGTATATCTTGGGTAGATGTCTCTCCTTCTACCCTAGCCCTCTTATGACCGAAATCAATTCCCATTTTTTCTACAGTATTCTTAGTTATTTTTTGTGGTCTACGCTCCCATGTATATCCCATATCCTCAATTTGGGTCTTAAGAAAATGTTGAGTAATTTGGCATACAAGATCAGCATATGGAGGATTGCCAGAAAACTCAAGCATGTTTTTAAGAATGATGCGGATAAAATTTGTGGGAATATGTTGGATAATGGCATATATTAGACACATACGAAAAATAGGAACTTCAGACTTATTTGCTCTAGGATGTATGTTTGTTGAAACAATAAGGTTTATAACCCTAGCAGCTGGTTTGAGATTGATAGCATAGTATGTGCCCCTATCTTCGTGACAGGTTGTATTGGATTGAAAAATGGTCCTTTTGATGTCACTAAGACTAACGGTATGGTTATCTTGGGAAAATTGATTAAGTGGGTTTCCAGAGGTAAGGTCAAGGGTGTCTTGATATTCATCTATGTCAATATTTATCATGTCAAGAATATCCCCTTCAGTAAATCGAAAGCTATGCCCATTGACCATAGTATAGAAGAAGATGGTTTCATTTTCAGAGTGGGAGATGAGGTTAGCATAGAATTCATTCACTACCTTGATGGAATAGGAAGGGAAAGAAGGGTTGATGAATTCTTTTAACTTTTGCACCTCGAAAAGGTCCTCCAAGTCGACAATGTTGAGGAAGTCCATAACTTCAACTGGTTGTCGTGGGAGAGGAGCTTTGGAGGAGAGCCGTAGATAGCGATCACCAGCATCTCCGTCGACGAAGGCAATGTCGTTGATGATCGTCAATGGTGGAGTAGCTTCCCTTCCTTTCCTACTAGCGACCTTCTTCTTTCCACGAGCAGAGGATGATGCCATTGTGTTGCTTGAAGGTGGAGAAGAAGCAAGGAAGACTTGGGGATGAGGATGCTAAAGATTTGCACAAGAATTCACTAGAGAGAGCCTATGGAAACAAGAATATGAAAGTGTGAAGAAGTGACCCGTTTTTGGCCCTTTTATAGCAATCCAGTGACCGGGTCGGTTGACAATTTGTCGACCGAGCATCCGCAACGGTCATATTCCAGGCGCGCCACTTCGGCCGTCCAACGGTCGACTTGCAACGGTCGGCCGTTAACGGTAACGGTCGGATTGCAACGGTCATATCCCAAAGGCTCTTTCTCGGTCGAGCAATTGTCGACCGACACTATCTCGGTCGAACAATTGTCGACCGGAAGTGTGTCCGATGTTAGGTCTGTCTAGATTCTGTCGGTCGAGAGAGATCGGAAGACCGAGAGGTTTTCGGTCGAAGATTCTTCGACCGACAGACTTACTGGGTACGAATTTTTTAAGCTGATTTTTAATGCAAATGATAGACTGATTTTGTAGAGCATATATATATTTTCTAAGGGAGTAATATTTTTATTATTGACAATATTGGGATAATTTTGTGATCATAAATTGATTTTGCTTTTAATCACAATAAAATGATATTCAAATAGTTATTGTGTCAAACTTATTTTAGGTCGATTTTGACTACGACCATAGCGCCCCTTGGTCAAATTTCATTTTAACCAAGAGGCAGATTTGCAGATTTTTCAAATTGAACATTATGAAGTATAATATCTGCATAAGTTTTTGATTAAGTATCAAGTTGAAGCATAATACTTAGTATGAAAACATTTGTCCTTTTCTTCAAATATAGGCTTTGCTGTAGTAATATGAATATCAAATTTGTTTAGTATCCTCATAAGATTCTTTACTAAAGGCACACTAAATATCTCAAGTCTTTTAAAGATACTAATTGAGAGATTTTATCTTATGTGTTGCAAGCATAACATATTACCAATAAAGCATTTGCTTGCCTATATATATATATCATCACGGATCCATGCAGACAATTTTCTATCCAAGCTAATCACAGTACCAAATGGTGAAAGCATATCCATGATGTAATAACAGAACAATAACATTAAATAATCACCTGATTTTAATCACATGATATATATATGGATAGACCAGAAAATAAGGAAATCATGTGAATAATGAGAGAAATTTTTCTTTTCATTAAACTAAGCATAATTTCAGTTTAAACTTAAATCATTTAGGGAATAAACTAATATTAATTTAAATTTGTAGGGATGATTGCCAAAATAAATATCCAATCATGAATAGATAGCGATTTTTATCAAAGAATTCAGCAATTTTGCAACAGATTGGAAATCAGTGACATGCTCGGTCGATAATTTCTCAACCGATAGTATCTCGGTCGACAGTCTCTCGACCGACAATATTCCTGAAACTGTTAATTGCTTCCAATTAAAACATAACTATGCAAGTTAAATATTTAGATACTTAAATTTATTTGTTATCCCATTATGTTGAGTTGAGATAGACGTAGAATTATGCAACTAAGGTTTTTTTTTTTGGTCATATCTCAACTTAATTGCATTTATTTAGTTTGGAGGTCTTGGAACCCAAACTAACTCGACATCTTTTCTCTTATAAGGACATGAAAAGGAATAATGACCAAGGCGCAAACAATAATGACAGCATATCGAGTCAACCTCATATCTTTTTCTATGGTTGTGTTCAGTGTTGTTCTTGGGTGATGATGTTCCTTTAGGTACATATATAGATTGATGTGTTTGTGACTTTCTCCAACTAGGTTGTTGATACGATTTCCCTTTAGGCTTGTAACCTAGTCCTCTTCTCCCGATTTGATGATAGGGATTGTCTAAGATTTTATCAAGAATGCCATTATTATTCAAATTACTAACTTTTTGTTGTAATTTGGCAATCTCTTCCATTCTCTTCTTGATATCTAGTTTTGCTTGATCTAGATTAGATGACAATAAATTTCTTTCTTTGACAATAGAATCATAATCTAGATGGTTGCATAAAATGGGTTGTTTTTGAAGATCATTCACTTGATTTTGCAAATTATTCTTCTCTAAAGAAAGTAGATTACAATTTGCCTCTATAGATTTTATTTCAATATCATGATCTTCAATGATCTTTTTAAGATCTTCGTTTTCAGATGTAATAGCAAGAAGCTTAGCATGTAATTCATTATTTGCTTTATTAGATTTCTTTAATTTTTTCTTGCATTCAACATACTTAATATGTGTTTCTTCAAGGCTAGCAACTAGTTCTTCTTTAGATAAATCAAAAAGACTTACCTCTTCTTCTTCTTCCTCGCTAGTTGTAGCAATGAGACAATCTTTGTTCTCATCTTCCTTCTTTGATCTCCATGGGCATCTAGTTGTTGTGTGGCTTGTTCCTAAGCACCAATTGCAACATGTTGTAGTTTTGTTCAAGCAGCACCTATTGTTGTGATTGTAATCACCATTACCCTCCATTCTTCAAGACCTGGTTAAGGTTCATTGAAGCCTGCTCTGATACCAATTGAAAAACACTAGAGGGGGGGTGAATAGAGTTTTTTTAAATAATTTTAACAATTTATTGAACTCAAACAACCACAATTGAAATTAGAAGAAGGAGATATGTGTTTAGAGTGGTTCCAACTTTAGCAAATACTAAAGTTGTCAGTCCACTGCCCGGTTGCTTACCCAACCGGGATTTTGAAAGTATTTATTTTATTACCTTCTCAAGGATTTATACAAAATACAATACTTTCCTTTACACCCTTTGAACAGCCTTCACTTGAAGTAGGTGCACCAACTTTGAGGTAGCCTTCTTGAAGTAACTCCAAGCTCCCCCTTGAAGTAGCCTTCCTCTCTAGAAGTAACCTCCCGTTGCACCAGCCTTCTGAAGTAGCTCAAAGCCACCTTCTTCGCCAAGAAGAACTCCACCCTCTCCAATCAGCAGCCTCCAACCTAGGAGTAGCAAGGAGAGTACAAACGGTAATAAAGAACAAGAAAGGAAAAAGGAAATTACAACTTATTCTTTGTAGCCCAAGGCTTGATTTTCCTAGATCAAGCGTATAGATCTCCTAACCAAGTGTATGGACTTGTGATTGCAGTGGGTAGGAGATACTAGCCTATATGACACGAATTATGAGCTAAGGAAGGAAGTAGCCAATTGTCACAAAGCTCAAATTGCTCACAAACAGATTGCTCAAAGTATGCTCAAGGATTTCTCAAGTGTAGCAAGTGTATTTTAGTGTCTTATGGCTTGTCCTATTTATAGGAATGGCCTAAGGATGCTTAAGGACGTTCTAGACAACTTCTAGGGGTTTCTAAGTGCTTAACTAGCCGTTAGGTACAAGTTTGTTGCTTTAACAACGGCTAATTAATTAATTCTGCAGTTGCTGTCAGAGACCATCTCGGTCGAGGAATGGTCGACCGAGACACCTACTCGGTCGAACTTTTGTCGACCGACAGGTTCTCTGGAACAAGTGATTTGCAACGTCTATCTCCAACTGCCAACTACCTTGTCAGTTGTGTCTAACGGCTACTTTGGATCTTTCTCGGTCGAGAAGATTGTCGACCGAGAGTGTCTCGGTCGAGGAGTTTGTCGATCGAGATTGATCATGTTTCAATTTAGGCACTAATTATATGTATGAGTGTGCAAATGTGATCCTATTTGAAGGGAATGACTTATCTAAATGTGGTGTTTAGCTAGGGAGAATCTAACACTTGATTTACATGCAATCTAAGTACTTGTACATTATATATTTGTATAAGTTTTTACAAAGCGATTACATTACATGAAAACATAAACATGTAAGCATATGGATTTCCCTATTTGCTTTGTCATTCTCCTTAATCCTGCACACTCAAGTAGCTCGTTAGATAAATAAGAATGAAATGTTTGTCATAATCAAAACAAAGGGATTTATAGATGTCCATTTAGCCAACATAATATTTGGATGAATATATTGGTAATGAGATAAAAATAGTAATGGTGCCATAATTCATAAAAAAGAAATCTCAAAAGTAAAATATGTAGGTAAAAATGCATTCCTTGGTACCCAATTAGCTAGGGTTTCAAGTTTCACATTGTTTTAACAGTAATAACTATCCAAATTTTATTTAGAGAAGAAAATATGAAAAAAATCCAAAAGTGTTCAATAAATTACTAAATGTCTTCAATAGTGAAAAAAACACTAAATTCAAATTTTACATACAAAAATTAGTCTTTGTGTGAATTTTTTATTAATTGGACATTCTTATCTATACTAGTTTTTTTTAGGATAGATAGCATAACTTAAGAAATAAATATGAACTATCCCGAAAGGGAAAGTTGATTTTGAAATAGTAGTTCTCATATTTAAGTTTACTTGTAGGTCAAGTTTTATATTATTTGAGCATTCCTAGATGCCTCAAATTTATTTGGAAAATAAAATACATAATATGACCCAAAAATTATAAATAAATACTAAATATCTTAAAAGGTAATAAGTAATGTCAAAATCAGAATTTACATGTCCTAGTTAGTCTAGGTGAAAAATTTGGTATGATTTGAACCTTATTTGGGTTCTTAAATAAACTAGGATAGGAACAGAATTGAAAAATACATTCAAACTATTAAATATTTGAGACATTAGTATCACCTTCCTAGAGTTTTTGGTGTTTCCCTATCAAACTTGTTTCCTTATCTCACACTCTTCCCAACCATCAGAATTTAATCCTGTGGGCAAGAGGTTTTCTTATTACTCTCAGAGCCGCATATTCTCTCTCAGATTTCCCTCTCCTCGCACAGTAGTTTCTCGTGTTATCATCTCTCACGCCTTTCTCAACTCTACCCGAAACCATTGACCCTATAAATACTATGAATTCAGGGCATCATTGGCCAGTCCGGAAACCATCACTCATTTACCGTGTTTCTATAATGCTCTTCCTCCTTTTCCTTCTTCACGTCACCTAGATCCTTGTGGTTTCGTTCAGAATACCTTTTGGTACCCTTTCGACAACTTCCCCTAATCAGGGTCTCTGTCGTCTTCTTGGACCTTCTCACCGCTCGGGAAGGTTCTGAGAATTCTGTAAGGTGTTCTGAGTTTTAGTGAGTCCCCCCAAAGGTGACTACATCCTTGATTTGCTGATCTTTCTATAATTCCATGTTTCTTATGCCTTCTTTGATCCTGGGATCAGGACATGTCCTTCCTCGTCCATCTGCTTTCCATCAGGAGTTTGTATCATCGGCAAAGGGTACTTCCCTATGGTTTGGTCTTGGAAGTACCAATGTTTGGGATTGTGAGTAGGCATGGCAGAATAATTTAGACCGATCCAATCCAAGTCAGTCCAGTCCAATCGAAACCACAAATTGCAGATTTTACGGATTTATGTGTTACTACGAGCACCGACCCACGGATCGTACACTATAGCGGGCCAAGAGAGGGTCTACCTGACGGATCAGTTTGATCCATTACAAAGCCGCAACTCAACGAAAAACATTCTTCTTAGCCTACACGAAAATGTAGTAGCAACTTGAAAGTGCCGATTGGTTCAGATCACACAGTAGATCGTGTTGTGGGCACAAGATCTATAGAAGCCCAGGTAACCGGAGATGAAGTTGTAGTCTGAGGAAACATCTAGATATACAATAAATCAAAATGGGCCACTAGTAATTTTTCCTTATGTTACGTTCGGTACATGGTGTATCATAGTGATAAGGACGATGGTGAAATAAAAATATTGTTTGGTACACATGGTGATAGTGACAAGGAATTTTTCTGTGGTGAAAAAAGTTATTTTAAGTCTCTATTAATATATGGATATATATGCAAAAAAAAATTCTATTATATTTTTCCTTCCCTCCTTATGACATATGTTTCCCTCCAATTTTTCTTTCCCGACAAAAAATTTTGACTTTCTACAAAAATTATTTTGCTCAAAATACTATTTATGGATCTTATTTTTTTGAACAAATATTTTTCCCTTTATTTTTTATTTGTTAAGGTACCCATTACCAAATAAAATATTTATTTATCGTTGAAAATCTCCCTTCTAATAGAAATTTTTTCTACCACAACGTTCTCTCGAAGATGTGTTTTCTTCCTTCAAAACTAAATTTCCCGCCACACCTTTTTCCACCAAGACTCCTTTTTCCCTCCAAGATAGCGCTTCCCCTAACATCTTTTTCCCTTCAAGGTAAAGTTTCCACTAAATCTTAAACAAAGTTTTCCGTCAATATTTTTTCCTCCAAGAAAGAGTTTTCTGTCACACATTTTTCATCCAAGATATATTTGTCCTCCATGACAACATTTTCCTCCATATTATTTTCCTCCAATTTAAAGTTTCTCACTAAATTTTTTTTTCTACAAGATAAAATTTTCCATCAAATCTTTTTCTCTTGTAAAAAAATTTCCCCACCACACATTTTTCTCCATGACATCTTTTTTCTTCAAGACGATGTTTCCGTCAAATTTTTTCCCTCCAAGAAAAACTTTTTCGCGGCATCTTTTTGCTCCAAGACACTTTCTTTTCTTCAAGACAACGTTTCCCATAGACTTGTCATATGGATGTGCTGGGTGGGTTAGTGTTGGGTTGTTGCGGGTGTGGGTCTCGCAGGTTCGGGTCAAAAAGATACAATTCTAAATAGGTGGAAGAAAAACACACCCAAACCCAACCCAATTAGTTTTGGGTTGCCCCCGGGCACCCATATAAAATGTTTCCAAACATCAATAAGTTTCTATTTACTTCCCTTAACATAAAAATAACAATCAAAACATCTCATAAATACGTTTGGATGTAAAATTTGTAAATCAACCAATCAATTACTATGTTTGATATCAAACCAATCAGTCAATTGTCAACTTATGTTTACACTAGATTAAAAGGGAAAAACCAACATCTAGTTGTTGTATTTCTACGTAAATTAGGAAAATACCAATGTAGTTTTCATACACAAAGCATCATAGATTATAAAATTATTTTCATTTAATATTGTATATTTTGAATTTTATAAGTAATTGTTGTTGTCTGTTTTTTTTTTGTCGGTAAAAATCATGTTACTGAAAAAGTTAGTGCCTTTGGGCACAAAAGAGTTTGTGCCCCCATTACAACCCTGGATGAAGACATCCAAATAACAAGAGAAACAAGCTAAACACAAGCTACACAGTCGCCATCTACCTAGATAAATGAAGAAAACAAACCCACAATACTAACTCAAGAGATAACAAAGAAACTTAAACGACCATCCTAACTACACATGCCAACACTGGCAATAAACTCATCCTCTGAAATTGTTGCAGCATGGGCAGCCGAAGCATCACTTCAGCAGTCTGGAAACCTCAGGAGCAATGTAGCAGGAAACTCCAGTACTATCATCCAGGTCATCGAGTTTCTGGCAAACAAATGAAACCGCCAACAGGACCTGCACAACATTGGATCCTTTAGAACATAATAACTCAGCTAGCTGAGCAATCGCACACTGGCCATTATCCTCATTCCTCTGAAATTGCATAGACTAATCCGCCAAGTAAGACAGCCTGAACCACTGAAGCCAATGTCCAAGGTTCACCTGGTTACTTCTTTATGCAAGAACCAGAAACCAAGCAGCACAAGGTTCCCTGTAATCGCTGAAATCCTAAGGTTTATCCTCCCAGGGATCTAGCTCCATAGGAGAAGATCATCGAACACCTTGTGATCAGCCTTCACGCTGCAGCAGGAGGACCAGTGAGGAGAAGAAGACTGCCCCCTTTGACCCAGCTCGTGCATCGCCTTGTGGCCATAGGCCTGAGCCAGATGTGACTGCCCTCGTGGAGAAGAGCAGAGCACAACCGCCAACTTGTGCCCTTGCCCATAGGGGCAAACCTTCGATCACATTGTGATCGACACAGCAACATCTTAGCAAACCTTAAGGATGGCGCTGCCGGAACAGGACCGAAGATCCACCACCACCGAGCCGCCCAACAAGGACCCCCACCTGTCCACCTTTCAGCCAAATGTGAAGAACCAGTGTGAAGACGAGGAGGAATCCCCTGTGCACTGAGTGGACTCTGCATCAAAGCAGTACTCTACCAAGGATCCCGAAGGGAGTCCTTTTGCTGCGTCAGAGTCGGAACCCCAGAGCGGGGACCAGGTCTGAGCACAACTGCATCGTGATCATCGGAACAAGAAAGATGTCACAGACGAAGTGGCTTTCACAGCCCTGGACGAACCAGGACTCACTCAGAGAAGAGAAGGGGTGCTTGAGACACATGCGGAGACAAAAATGAGGAGCCTCAGATCTGGGAGGGAGGGCTCATCTCCATCAATCACTCTTGAACTGGGTGGAGGTCGATTAGGTCGACAATGCCAATCCACAGATCCTCAACCTGGCCCCTCGTGATGCTCCTCGTCTCGTCCCCCTTCCTCCTGGTCGACCGAGGAGAAAAGCCCCAACCGCACCATCGCTCCAAGAAACCGCATCATCTTCAATCGAGTTTCGCCGAGGTAGCGTGGAAGCCAGGGGGAGGAAAGCGCCAAGGTAGCACTCCCTCCCCCCAGCGGCGGTGCCACCGGGGAGACTAGAGAGAGGGCAGAGCGAAAAACCTAGAGAGAGAGCCCCAACTCGGATTTTGTTGTTGTCTATTGTAAACATAAAGAGAATATATTTGTTGTAATTAGTGGTAAAGATATAACTTGAGAAAAATTGGTGTGCATCTCTAAAAAGGTGTATGTGTATAATATGTATATAAATGAATTTATTTAACTGGGTCACCCACATGTGCCCAGGTGTCCGCGGGTCACCCACAAAACCCACTATATAAACGAGTGAGTATGGGTTTGGGTGATTCTCAGCGGGTAAAAAATTTCTTCACCCAAACCCAATTTAAACGAGTCGACCCGTGGGATCCCGCAGATTTAGACCTAGTGTGATAGGTCTAATTTTCCACCACACCTTTTTCCTCCAAAATAAAGTTTTCTTTTAAATATTTTTTCATGAAAGACAAAGTTTTCCCACAACATGAACAACGTCAAGTAACATGCAATACGATTGATCATGTTGTGTTTATCAAGAAATATTTATGTTGAAATATATAAAAAAATATTTTATTTTCATAATTTTTCCATGAAGTTTATCGTTGCAATGATTGTTAAGAAATATAACTGGCATGTGAAAGAGCCTCTTCGATATTTATTTAAATTAAATAATTCATATCCATATTAAAAGATGATTATAGAATGTTTGTGTTATTCGTGTCATAAGAAATTTTCATGTATGAAGTGTTTAATAAATAAAATTTATATTTGTATGAGCTATTTTTTATAAAAAAGAATTTCCTATCCCCATCACCATAACCATGTAACGAACAATATTTTTTAAATATTTTTTCATCTCTTTCACCATCATTGTATAGGTGTTACCAAACAATAATTTTTAACAATTTCACCACCGCCGTCACCATCACTGTCACTATCGTTGTCACCATCACAATCACCATGCATTTTGTCACCACGTACCAAACCCACCCTTAATCTGGCATTCTCTTCCATGGAAAATGGTGAACCGGTAACGTTTTGCTTCTTCTGCTTTGTCTTCTTTATTCCCTTTTCCTATGTGGGTTCTTACTTATGCGATCACATAGTCGTAACTGAACTACTTGGATGAGCTCATAACATGGAGTCATACTAATCATTGCTTTATGATGAAGCCAGGGTTGTTCTAAGAAAAGACACGACGTCGTTGTGTGGGGCGCCGAGGATGGCACCAAAGGAGGTTGTTGCTCGCGTACCAGAGGCATATTGGTTTGCAGATCAGATCGGACTTTTGCGTCAAGGTGGGTTTTTTATTTAGGATTTTTTTGATGCATATCAGATTCGAGGTTTTAATTTGTGGTTGGATCAAATTTGGTTTGAATCACTAACAAATCTGCCTCATTGCTATCCGAAATTGTGACACCGGAAAAGCATCAGGAACTCACTCCCGAGGATGCCTTATTACAATTCCCCTCTATATCAATACTGCATATGAGGTTCTGAACTCTTTGTCCCCTAGCGCTAGCCATGGGAGGAAGAAGGCCAACTACGGATTTACAGGAGCAACCTTCACCTAGCTTTGTTTAATCACAAACGTTTTGGTAACCCTAGAGACTCATAAGGCTTGTGCCGAACCCAACCTGGGGAGCTCAACCCCATCCCATAAGGAGTGTAGCTCATTAAGTCGCACAAAGGCCGGTTGCGCTACGGGAGAAATAATTCCGAACAACACCACCAGGGGGATTTGAACCTCGGATCCTTCATGAGGGGCCTCGTGCTGTGACCACCTGAGCTAATGCTCGCCTATTTTTTAATCACAAACTTGAAGGGAAAAGTCATCGTTTTGCCTCTTTTGTTTTCCTATGATGTAATGATTTGTTTAGGGTGTTGGCTATGGGTCCCATCCAGGCCAATTCCAATAGGGCCATCTAGGATGTGTCTATTATTCGGATTATGACACATGTGGGTTAACAAAACTTTCTGATTAGTCAAGTTTTTCCAAAATTCACAATGAATTATCTGGTTATTCAAAAAATTGACAAAAATACTCATAGGAATCAAAAAATCATTCTCTCTATGTATACAAATATTTCATAATCTAAGTCCAAGAATAATCAGAATAGTTAATCTATGGTTTATAATATGCAAATTAATCTATGGTTTATATAAAAATCCATGTTAGGTGAACAAGAAACCTGACTTGGAATTAGGGTTTGGCCTTTGGAAAGTTGACAAACATATTTGAGGTATCAACACATTTCCTATTATTGTTGTTGAGTAATAAGTCTATTTTCTATCTATTTATTGGTCATATGAAAAAATTATCCAACATAATATCTCTCTCCTCTAATAGTTCAGAGTCATGTGAAATATTCTACTTGATTATGATCTTGTGATCATCCTACTTTGTTGGATATTCTTTTTGGCTCTAACTTGTATTTTTCTTCATGATGAAATTGTAATAGTGGATAGTGATTATTTTTCCCACTTTTGTGATGGATGTTTATATTGCCCATTTATGTGACAAAAATCTCATTTATTCTATTTTATATAACTGAACTTTTACTTGCCTCTACATTTTGCATGCTTTGTGATTTAGTATCCCTAGAGTAGTGTGAATAGTTCAGTTTTTAAGTTGTATGGCCATGTTATATTTTTGTGAAGGAGGTTGTGTGCCCCATACCCAGATTCTATGCGCACTTTATATACACTGGGAGACGGTTGTTTACCATACTCTATTAGGTTTTATTGTTGTGAGCCTTTGGCGTCATTATTTATTTTAAGTTACACTAGTGTATGCTTTTCTCACATGCATGGATGTTGATAGTGGGTTTTGAGCCCTAATTTCATTTTATGTACTTTTGTGGAACAACTTTTATATTTTATTAATGGAAACTATTCTTGTTGATTATGATCTCATTATAATTTTTATTCTAAAAATACTTGTTTTGGTGGTACTTTTATGTTCTATGAAATCCTTTGACTTCTTTATTCAATATATTGCTAAATGCTAGATTAATATGATCATACCGGCTTGTATGCCAATAATTTGCATTTCTTGTCTTTTTTCTCCAAGATGTAGGACTTGGAGGACATGATATGCAGATGTAGACTTGGCTTAAGGAGCTGATACTTGGGAGATAGACTTGAGGTAGTATTGATATACCTCTACGAAGATCTTGATGTTGTAACTTTCTTATAAACCACATATGGGAGATGACAATGTAGTTTTTTAAAATTGAATATAGTCATGAAATATTGTTCCATTGCTATACTTTGGTATTTTTGTTGCACAAATATCAGTGATATCTTGTTAGTTTTGGAAATACTTAATTGATGAATAATAAATATCAAACAGTGGCCTAAAATTATGGAAAAATGTCAGTAACTCCATAATAACGTTTATAATGCATGTGATGTCAGATATGGCCATGGTGATGTATGAAATCATGTAATTTGCTTAATATGGCTAATTAGGGCTAATAACCCTAAATAAAATGCAATAAATACATGCATGGTCAATAAATGATGAAATTTACAGAAAACCCTCATATCTGTAATTGGAAGATAATATATAAATATGAGATCAGTTATATATATGAAATTCGTGTTATATGAAGAGAATCCTTAATACATGTGATATAACCCTGATATGGTTAATGAAAGTGACATATTGTTAAATATGTTCACATAATAATGTGACACATGAGTATATCCAGTTGATGAACCCCAATCTGGAAAATGAAATCAGTATGATAATTCTTAGACAAGAATGCAAGTAATAATGAGAATATCATAATGAGTTAAGAGAAACCCTAATGGATACGTATCATCATTTTATAGATGATAAAATGTGCACCTATTCTAGCATGCTTGTTAGTAAATTTGGAATAGATAGTTTGTTTTTCAAAATTAAGTAGGGAGTGGATCCCCTATAAGGTCCCACTCTTTACATATACAGTTGGGGTAGAGTTTCACGTTAAAAAAATAGGTTTGAGAAAAATGGAAGTGATGAGATTGAGGGAGTGGAGAAGGAGGTCGGAAAAAATTTGAGGAAAATCTAGAAAGCTTCAAATAGGTTGATAGAGATTTGATTGGAGTTTGATCAACTTTGGAGGCACCAAAACAACCACAGTGTAAACTGGCGAGATCACCTCCTTGCTAAAATCTAACGAAAAATACACACAGCCATCTTTTTATAAAAACTTGAAGATGAAGGTTGATAGTATAATAATTCCAATTAAATAAGCATGGAACAAATACCAATTAATGTTAATAGCAGCAATAGAATGTAACAAAAACATATGCAATTGCATAGCTTTATTTGAAATGAAAATTGAAATACTACTCGATCTAGTAATAGTAACTTAGTCATCTTGTGGATAGTCTCACACTTGGTCAACTACTCCATGAGCAGGTCCTACCTCTCTTCCTAGCTCTGGGTGGTTGGGGTCACCCAGTAAAAGGAGATAAAAGTATGTGTCAATTTTAGGTAAGGATATTTCAACAGTTTAAGTATGACAAAATAAAGGTTCACTAGCTACTGGATATCAAGAGTATGAGGCAAGTATATCAAGTAAAAAATTCGGCCATGTAGAACAATAATAAATTTTCATGCATGATTAAATGTGACTATATTATACTAACATAGGGCTAAGGCACCTACCGGACCTCAACCTCTGGGTGAGGGAGAGTAACACATTCCCAAACACCCTAATATTTTAATAATCGGGGAGAGTGGTCACATTCCACTAGGCTCATGCCCAAAATTATGGGTAGTTTGTACTCGTGTACACTATATTAGTTAACTAGTCATTTTCATCATCATGCTATAGTAATTCAATGGTAGATAGAATAAGTTTATCAACAATTGCAAGTGGGTTTAAAGACCCTTAAATCATTTATAGAAGAATTGCAAGAGTGAAGAAAATAGGCTCATGCCTCATTGGGAATATAGGTGTGGATAAATAAGCCCAACTTTAGGGTTAGAATGCACATACCTCGCTTGAGTAATCCTAGGTTTGTATTTTCTTCAGTTATTTATGTCCAAGATCCTTAAACCCTAACTTCAAGTATTTTGCTGCAAGGATTAGGGTTTGATGTAAAGCTAGGGTTGAAACCTTAATTTTATACTTTCAAAACAAAACTTCGATTTTTGGTTAGAAAATTGGTCTAATCAATTCGTGATATTTTTCTAACTAAGAAAACATATTTATTTAATAAATTTGAGGTTAAAATGTATTGGTTACCCATTTTAGAACATTTTATATAATAAAAATAGTAATCAAGATAAAAACCAAAAAGGAATTAAAATCAAGATTCAAAAACTAAAAAATCACATTCTAAATGAAATAATCTTTCCAATGAGTATTTGTTTGTAGTTTTCTGATAAAGGATCGATTTACTACTAATTATTCAAGAAATGACCAATGAAATATCGAGATAAATCCACGTGACTAGTGATTAGTGAAAAAAGAATAGAAGAGAGAAGGGGGGCAGCCTGCGTGACATGGCCCAACCATGGGTGGCCACTTCAGGGGTCAGTGCCCGCGTGGTATCGATTAAGGGTGAAATAAAACAAAATGAAAAGACAGAACTACCCCAGGTGAGAAAACAAAGGAAAAGGTCAAGTGAGGGGTAGGGAGAGAGAATTCACCACATTTGCTTCTTCCTCCTCTCTCGTGTAATCCATGGCTACGATGAAGGCTCTGCCCTTTTGGGTGTTCTACTAAACCAAACCAAAACCCAAGATCAGGTACTCGAAACGAAGGGCAAGATATGGCGAACTCACCAGACTAATCAATTGGGTTGCTAGTGTTGTCGGGATCTAAGGAAATGCGCCGCAAGGCTCGAGAGTAGGTAGATGTGTCGGCCGTTAATAGTAGGAGCTCTAGGAAAATTGAGAGGAGATTTTGATTGCTTATGATATGAAGAAGACACCTATGCTTGCATTTATAGGTGGGTTGGTGACCCTTGGCCTAGGCGAGTTGGCCATGAGAGAGCCTTCAGCTGGTCACTTGGCGTTTTGTACTCAGTGTGTTTCAGCACGTGAGTAATAGCCTGAATTGAACAGAAAAGAGAGCCGAATTCAATGTCAAAGGAATCATTAACTTTGGTTGATCAAGGAGTGAGAACAGGTTTGAGGGAGGTCAGGTTCTCTGTTCGGCGGTTACATCCTCGCAGATGGAGGTAGAAGATGACCTCAGCACCGTTGGATCGAGGCCCAATCCATATGATCAAATTTTGACCCTCGGATGGCTCGTGTGGTGGGGGGGGTGCACGTGGGAGGAAAAATAAAACATAATCTTAGCTTAAATGTGATGTATTAATAAAATCCATTTAATTCCTTGGTAAAACTTTAATCCAATCTTTTAAAAACAAATTGAGGGGTCAAACAGTGGTCAAATGATCCCAAATTTGAACCATTGGTCCATAATTAAGTCTAGAATATTTGTATGGCTTTAAAGCTCTTTTTGTTCACCTTTTGTCCATTGATCACCATCTTGGTCTTTAATGTGTTACTTAATGTATAGGAATTTAAGTTTATTTTATGTGGGTTTTCTTTTAATAATTTTGGACAAAAATGTGAGTTAATTCTTCCTTATTCATTCCAAGACCATCAATAGAATCATTACTCCCATCTCCAAGATTTATTTTCCCTTTTATGAGGAGAGAGGTAAAAAGGAGTAATGATGATACTTACTTAACACTTATATTTGCATTGAGTTTTATTTCTAATTGTATATCAACAACCATTTCGTTTCTATGGACATTTAGCAACTTAACTCAACAATATATTAATTGAGGTAATTGTGCACTAACTCCTTAAGTTTGTATGTCTATTTATTGTAAGTCCCTCAACTTTATCAAAACTAACAATATGGACAACCATGGAAGAAAAGCAAGATATCTTTATGAAAAGGGTGGAAGTTCAAGTATAAAGAATTTAGTTTGTCACATACAGTGGTAATCTCCTACAGAATGGGCGTAGTGGTCTTAGGGTCAAGTAAAGGAAGCATTCAAAAGACTCCCCACTTATCACTTAAGTGGGGTGGGCCCCTGCCAAAATAATCATTCTAGTGATATAATGATCATTCTTCTTGCCCCAAGGAACACCCAACTCAATGCAAACAATCTGACTTTTTGGATGTGTCATGGAAATCCACAGTAGAATAGTTGTCTTCTTAGAAATACACCATTATCATTTTGACAAGAACAATCATTTTTGTACCATTTTTTGATCATATATTGATTTCATATTTTCCTTTGATCCCATTAGAGAACCAAGGCCGTTCTAGACATATAATGGTCTTTCAACTTGGAGTCTCTAGTATAGATCACTTATTTTCAATTCAATCTTTATTTTGGCATAAAAAATTGTTTTTGTTACCACTTGGGAGCGTTTCATCTATCCTTATCTTTATGTTCTCCTACACATCAAAAATAAGAAAAACTATCAAACTATAAACATGTTTGGGTGATTAAAATTGTATAGAAGCATAAATGGTATGACAAATTTAGGCTTAGAGTGAAAAATATCTAAAACCAAAGTTGGTTACCTCCCATGAGTGCTAAGTTTAGTTCCTTAAGAAGGTCTGGTTCTTTTCATTATCAATCATGTACTCATGAATCTAGGAAAATCCACAGGGTAGTAAATTTATTTTTTATGTACATCAAATCTTGGTTCGTAGTTAATTAATATTTCTTTAGTCGAAATAAATATGTTAAAAATGTAATAGTCTAACCCAATATCAAGAAATGGTTTCAACCTTTGGGCATTTACAAAAAAATATTATATCCTTCGTTCTCTTGATTCATAATGGGCCAGAGGAGTGCACATGCTTGACTTGGTAGGGTACCACCACCTAGATCTCAACTTCTCAGGAAAGAATATCATTTAGAAATTGTACATCCAACCATGTTGATTGATCTTAAATGTCTTCTTCCTTATCTATTTTTTATGCAAAATGTTTCGTTCTTTCCTTTTCATATTTGGATATGTCATAGGCCTGATGGCTCGTTTCTTTAAATTCACTCAGGTGCAGTTTTCTTCTAATTCATGTAGTGTCCATGTCCATTTCCATGGACTTCAATGACCAAAGAGATCTATGTTACGACTCCAATGGCACATGGAACCTCTTCCCATGTATAAGCTTGAAAGGATTGGTTCTAATAAGGTCCTTGAATGCAGTCCTATACGCCCTCAAAGCTTCATTAAGGCAGAATGACCAATCATGGCAATCTAATCACATATTCTTCCTAAGAATCAACTTTATCTCCTGATTGACAAGCTCATGTTGATCACTACTCTGAGGATGGTATGGGGTATATGCACAATGATTCAATCCATGTATCTTCAACAAACTCGCATAACTTCTCTATGTGAAGTGACCTCAACCATCATTGATGATGGCTCTAAAGACTCTAAAATGACTAAAGATGCTTTATTCCACAAAATCTCATACCACATCATGGTCATTTATCCCTGTAGATATGGCTCCAACCCACTTTGACACATTGTCAATGGCCACTAACATGTATTCAAATACGATGGAGGGAGGGATTTGGCCCATGAAATCAATGTCCCGTACATCAAAAACCTTTACCACTAGAGTAGAGGATAGATTCATATTGTCTGTTCACAAAATTGTCCCACCTTTTGGAACTTCAAGAAAGACTTGCAATAATCATGGAAATCTTTGAATGGAGTCCACATTATCACATTTTCACAATCATTCTCTTCCCTCCAACGTTAACTCCTAAGGTGTTGAAGTGGTATATTGAAAGTATATCTTGTTGTTCATTCTTGGGCATGCATCTTCTAATCAATTGATCTTGACAATACTTGAAGAAGTGTAGGTCACCCACACACAATTTTTAACCATTAAAAATAATATCTTCCCTTCCTACCTTGAAAATTTTATTAGTACTCTTCCAGTAGACACAAAGTTGTCCATGTGTTGCAATTGGTGTGGTGTTAAATATCTGGTATGAAGTAGTTATTTACAGGTCATGGCAGAGATGGAATTGGAGTATCACCTTGGTTCTCTTCTTCATGGCCCCCATTGGTTTTTCTTATTCTTGGATGGACTTATTTCATCGCCTTCTCATACCCTTTTTGAGAACTTCTAAAAATAATCAATAAATAAGGAACGATTACCAAAAATGCACTATCACTTTTGAAATTAACAACTAACAACGAAAACAAGTTAGGAATAAAAAATGCAAAAATGGTAGCAAGTAATAAAGAATAGAAATGGTAAGGACAACTAGGAAAAGTTAAAACGAATTAATAACTAGGTCTAAAACACCACTCGCAAGTAATGATTCCAAAAAGATTGATGGGAGTATACCAAGCTTGCAAATTGTAACCCTCACTAACAAGAACAAGGGACCGAGACAAAGTCTAGAAGGAATTGTTGGGTTTTACGGGAGGCATAGAAGCAGCGGAAACAAAAATTTTCTCCCCAAAACCCAGAACAAAAGGAATCGCATCAACGTCTATACAATAGGGAAGATGGTTTGTAGAAGCATACCTTGTCTCGAGGCTTGCTCGGTGACAATAGCTCATGCCTTGCGCAGTCTTCACCTCCGGTCTTGGACGGTGTCGGTACATCTCCTGGTCGCACCGAGACTGACGACTCCTGGTCTCACCGGGACTGTCAGGATTGACAGCTGTCCTCCGAGCGGCAGAAGTCTCCTGCCTCTGCAGTCGTCCACACGGACTGCCTGGAACTCCGCTCTCCTTGTCCCACAAGGAATCGGAAGGAGTCGCACCCTCCTGCCAGCGTACTAGTCACTGACACACTCTCCTGCAACCAGTTGCCTTTCTGCAGTTGTCTTTCCCTTGTTGTGCCTCCCTTATCGGGTAGCACTTGCTCGGGCTCTCTCGGTTACCAAAACCAGAGAGAACAACAACTTTGCAGAGTAACTGGTATTCTAAGTTGTGCTTCGAGAAGCCCCCAATACCCCTATATATAGGAGGGTCATGGGACATGGTTCTCTACCCCGGGCAATGCGGGACTAAGCAGGAGTAGAAGGGTTCGAGATTTCCACAAAATTTGACAAAATGTGGCAGTTGAACCGATCGTTTCAACCCTGAAAAGATCGTCTGGACACTCCAGCCGATCAGTTGGACACTCCAGACGATCGTTTGGACCCTTGAGCCGATCGGTTGGTTGCTCCAGCCGATCGGTTCACGGTCCTGGTCCAACTCAAATTGACTTTCCATGTTTGTTTCCAACTAATCAATATTAGTCCTTGTCCAAATCAAATTTGACAAGTGAAACAAAACGATCGTTTGGTCACCCGACCAGTCCACCACTGTGAACCAATCGTCTGGTGATTTGAGCCGCTCGGCTCACCTGCCTAAGCTGATCAGTTCATCTCATGAGCCGGTCGGTTGGGGCAGCAGATTAGTCAATTATAGTTTCAATCAATCTGATACTCTAATCATCTGATCCAACACCTTGAATACTATGATTTTGAGCTATCCATTATTTGAGTGTTTTATTGAACTACTAAACATCATTTTGTGGATAAACTCTCTTCCAGGTTAAATCCTATGTGTGTGACCCTGCAGGTCCATTTCACGTTCACAGCGAAAGTCCATAACATTTATGACTTCACAAGCAAAGAGAGGTGCCTAGTCACACATCAGTGCTACCCAAGTGAAATAGAATGTTGGAGAACAACTTTCAATCCTACAATCCGTGAATGGTGTTACAGTGAATGTATAATTCCTTTGTCACTGATATCCTGAATGAACTCGAGGCATGGAACAGTCATCCTTTCAACATTCATTCATTTCCTTGATCTCAGAGCAGAATGGGTGAGATGTGTGTGACATCAATATCACATATTGATTCATACGTGCATGCGCATGCCTTTCTCAATCCAACTCATCAAGTGGCCAAGAACATCAAACACCCTCAGGAGTGAAAAATCACATATCTATCACTCACCCCTCAAAAGCCCCATGTGTCAAAGCCACTCAATCATCACCTTTATAAGAAACCATGTTTCAGGACTGCGTTTGATGATGTCAAAGTGTACCCAATGACATGTGTTGAGTGTAGTGATTTCAGGTCTAAGAATCACACTCACCACCATCATTGTGAAAGTTGACTGTGACTACCAAATCATGGTTCCATGTGTCACTCTCACGGTGGGTCTGTCTGGTACACTGTTCTCTAACAAGTACCTATGTGCTTGGTTTGATATCACTATATCATGACTAATGAGATTCTGTCATCAATCAACACACAATCTAGTCTTTAGTATTATTGATGTCTATGGTTATTTCCACAATAACAACTGACTAGGGACAAAACAAGAATGTATACTCTTAACATCCGTATGATCTCATCATTTAGGTCCTCAACCCAAAAGCATACGTAATTGAGTAAAACCATTCTTTAGACATCTATCATGTTACACTATCATCTTAGAAATAGTTTAAACATATAGATCAGAAATTGCCATTATTATTATTCAAATCATTTATAAAGTATCCCATTACAATCATCACATGACTTTCTCTATGGGCATACATACCAATAGACTCCCACTTGCACTTAGAGCCAGTCACCCAGGAACCTCAATCCTTGTGACCTAGCATGACCATCATGCTTCTACTAAGAAAGGACCTTCGTCAGTGGATCAACTATGTTGTCTTCAGTTGGTACTTTGCAAATCTTCACATCTCCTCACTGTACGATCTCTCATATGACATGGAAGATCCACAATATGTCCTTGGACCGCCAATGTGATCTGGGTTCCTTAGCTTGAGCAATAGCTCCATTATTGTCACAATAAAGCTCAATTGCATCACAACTATTGGGAACTACACCAAGTTCAGAGATGAACTTCCTGATCCACACAACCTCCTTTGCCGCATGTGAAGCAGCAATATACTCAGCCTCTGTTGCAGAATCGACAACTGTTTCTTTCTTGGAACTCTTTCAGCTCACAACTCCATTGTTTAGGCAAAATACAAATCCTGACTGCGATCTGTAATCATCTTTGTCGGTTTGGAAGCTTTCATCGATGTAACCCCTTACAACCAATTCTTCCTCTCCACCGTAAATAAGAAACTGATCCTTAGTCCTTCACAAGTACTTGAGGATGTTCTTTACGGCTGTCCAGTGAGCATCCCCTGGATCTGACTGGTACCTACTTGTCATGCTGAGAGTATACGAGACATCTGGGCGTGTGCACAACATAGCGTACATGACGGATCTGATGGATGATGCATATGTGATCCCATTCATACGCTCCCTCTCTTTACAAGATTGGGGAGATTGAGCTCTAGAGACGGTAACTCCATGTAGCATGGGTATGTTGCCTCTCTTTGAGTTCTCCATGTTGAACTACTTCAACACTTTGTTAACGTACGTGCTCTGACTTAGTCTGAGAAGCTTTCTAGATCTATCTCTATATATCTTAATTCCTAGAATGTAGGATGCTTCTCCTAAGTCCTTCATTGAGAAAGTATTCCCAAGCCAAGTCTTTACCTTCTCTAAGGCTGAGACATCATTCCCCATTAAGAGTATGTCATCCACATACAATATGAGGAATGTGGTCGAGCTCCCACTAACCTTCTTGTACACACAAGGTTCATCTTCATTTTGAATAAAGCCAAACACTTTGACTTCCTCATCAAATCGAAGATTCCAACTCTGAGATGCTTGCTTCAATCCATAGATTGACCTTTGTAGCTTACAAACTTTATTGGCATTCTTTGGATCTACAAAACCTTCAGGCTGTGTCATGTACACATCCTCATTTATATTCCCGTTAAGGAATGTGGTTTTAACATCCATCTGCCAAATCTCATAGTCATAGTAAGCTGCAATAGCAAGCATGATCCTGATGGACTTAATCATGGCAACTGGGGAAAAGGTTTCGTCATAGTCAACACCTTGAACTTGTTGAAATCCCTTAGCAACCAATATTCCTTTATAAGTTTGAACATTTTCATCCATGTCGGTCTTCTTCTTAAAGACCCACTTGCACCGTATGGGTTTTACCGCTTCGGGTGGTTCCACGAAAGTCCATACTTTGTTGGAGTACATGGATTCCATCTCAGATCTCATGGCTTCAAGCCATTTCTCAGAATCTGGTCCCTCCATAGCCTCTAGATAGGTAGTTGGATCATCATCTATGATCAACTAACCGCCTTCCTGAGTCACAATGTATCCAAACCTCTCAGGTTCAAGGCATGTCCTACTAGATCTACGAGGTCCTTGTATTACTTGAGGAGACTAAGATTCCACAACACTTTGTGAATCTCCATGTTCCTCTCGTACATCTACCAATTAAATGTTTTCTTGTTGGACTTGAACCTCTTCAAGCTCTATTTTCCTCCCACTGCTTCCTTTGGAAATAAATTCCCTCTCTAGGAACACATCATCCCTGACAACAAACACTTTGTTGTCAGTTGGGTGGTACAAGTAATATCCCTATGTTTCCTTGGGATATCCAACAAAATAACATTTATCAGATCTAGGGCATAGCATGTCAGGAAACATTTTCTTGACATATGCCTCACACCCCCAAATCCTCATAAATGACATATTGGGACGCTTCCCAGTCCATATCTCATATGGTGTCTTTTGAACCGATTTAGATGGTACTCAGTTAAGTGTAAACGTGACGGTTTCAAGCGCATGACCCCAAAAAGAAATCAGAAGATCAACAAAACTCATCATTGATCGCACCATATCTAGTAATGTGTGATTCCTTCTTTCATACACACCATTATGATGTGGTGTTCTAGGCGGAGTCCATTGTGATACAATACCACTGGCTCGCTGAAGGTCCTTAAACTCTTGGCTTAAGTATTCTCCACCTCGATCGGATCGAAGTGCCTTAATACTTTTACCAAGTTGATTTTGTACTTCATTCATGAAATCCTTGAACCTTTCAAGGGTTTCTGACTTATGTTTCATCAGGTACACATAGTCATACCTACTGAAGTCATCAGTAAAGGTAATGAAGTATTGATACCCACCTCTGGCATTAGTTCTAAAAGGCCCACATACATCAGTATGTATGAGTCCTAATAGATCACTAGCTCTCTCATCTTTACCTGAAAAGGGATTCTTGGTCATCTTTCCCAACAAAAAAGATTCACATGTCTCTATTCATTCATAATCAAAAGAGTCTATATAACCATCTTTATGGAGTCTAGAAATGCGCTTCTCATTTATGTTCCCTAGACGACAATGCCAAAGATACGTTTTTTTGAGTCGTTGAGTTTTTACTTTTTGGTGTTTACATTGTATACACTTGTCTCTAGATCTATCAAGTATAGACCATAAGACATTGGGGCACTTCCATAAAAGATCCCATCTTTAGAAATGGAACACTTTCCATTCTCAATAAGAAATTCAAATCCATCCTTGTCCAAACAAGAAACGGAAATGATATTCCTATTTATGGCAGGTACATAATAGCAGTTCTTCAACTCTATTATTAGCTCACTAGGTAGAGTTAACTCATAGGTTCCTACGGCACTGGCGGAAACCCTTGCCCCATTACCAACACGTAGTTCAACCTCACCTTTCCCCAAAGGCCTTCTTCTCTTAAGATCCTTCACATTTGAACAAATGTGAGATCCACATCCGGTATCAAGTACCCATGACAAATAAGTAGTAAAGTTAATCTCTATCACGTATACACCAGAAGTAGAGATCTCTAACTCTGGCTTCTTCTTCTACCGTTCCTTCCATCCTCTCCATACAGAAGAATTCGGTTTGGCGAGAGAATCCTTCTCTCCCTCACCTTTCGTTCCATTGATCTCTATCAATGAACTATCTTTCTTCTTAAATAACGCTTTAAGCGTACATGGAGTGGATTCAAAGGATCCTGGTATATCTGGATTGTGCACAACACTTCTCACAGTCCTCAACCAATTATGGAATTTATTCTCAATTAATTTGCCCATTTTAAAAGATGATTCTTTTGCCATTCGACAAGAGAAAATTGCATTGTCAAAACCTTTTTGATTTGATTTGATTTGAATAAAATTTGACGATAGTTAATTAGGCCTTTAATTAATTACCGCTCCCACTATTTTGTTTCAAATTGACAGCCCTCACCATCAATTCGGAGATTGCAACACACAATCTTCTAGTGGGTCAAGATCCATATTTCATCAAGTCATGAGTCAGCTTTGGCTGATCGCCCACAATCTTGACTGTTTAGGTAGGCCATCATGCCAATTGCATCATATGCAACTCTTAATGAATGAACATGCACAACTCCTTGCCATGGACATTTCGTGCCTCTGGGCTTAGACGCTCTAAGAATCACCAGTTAAGTCTGTCCCAAAAGCTGACGCGGTAAACATGCACTCTGCTTTGGCAGAACCTGCATGTCGACCCTTCACACTTCCACAAGATGGATGACGCACCACACTTTGGTGTAACCTACACTTGGTTGATCGATTTTTCCATGTGTGTCACTAATAGAAGGCGTATAAGACTTAATATTTAATGAGAGATTTGGTTTTTATATACATATACATATCCAATCACCACAATATATAGTACGTATCATATACATGCTATATCCCACAGAAAACATGTGAAACGATAAAAGCAATGATTATGGCCATCCTATTGTGATTCCTCGAGCCAAGAGAAATCACGGTGATCTAGGTCTACATCACATGCAACCTGTACGAGATGAACTATGTGCTTTGCCTTTCTGGGTTTGATCAACTCATCTCCATGATTGATCGACTTGCCATTAGGTTGGTCATTTGGATGCCACCAGCCGATCGACTGGCACCTCTAGCCGATTGATTTACTGGTTATCGTGCATCTCCTCAGGTCACCACCCACTCGTCTCGCTCCTTGAACCGGTCGTCTGGAACGCCAACCCATCGGTTCACGCCTTGAACTAATCATCTCAGTCATCGTCAGGTCGTCCGTTGTTCTTTGACATAACAGGAAATAAAATCTATCCTATTTACAGTTGAATTGTGAAACCCCGAGTTACATTCGGGGGAAGCAAATGTAGGAAAGAAATCTCGAATTATTTTGAGTTACATCAGGAAAAGGAGATAGGGAATTGGTGCGCAGACTGAGATGCAAGCAACCACATATAACCATACACAGATATATGGTTTATAGGCCATAACCATGCTACACATCCACCACAAAACTCGTTAAAGGGTGACACATATCGAGTGCATTAATATTACATATCATATATGTATATTTGGGATTTGTGGATTGGACATGCATAAAGCCAATTTTATTCACGTCATATGCAATAAATAAAGGCGACAAACCAAAATCAATCATATCGATAATACTAAAGTACAGAACAGTAGACGTGTCTCTGATACCACTGCTGGGTTTTATGAGAGGCAGAGAAGCAGCGGAAACAAAAATTTTCTCCCCAAAACCTAGAACAAAAGGAATCGCGTCAACGTCCATACAATAGGAAAGATGGTTTGTAGAAGCATACCTTGTCCTGAGGCTTGCTCGGTGAAAATACCTCACGCCTTGTGCGGTCTTCACCTCTGGTCTTGGACGGTGTCTGTGCAGCTCCTGGTCGCACTGGGACTGATGACTCCTAGTCTTACTGGGACTGTCGGGATTGACAGCTGTCCTCTGAGCGGCAGAAGTCTCCCGCCTCTGCAATTGTCCACATGGACTGCCTGGAACTCCAATCTCCTTGTCCCACAAGGAATCGGAAGGAGTCGCACCCTCCTGTCGGTGTACTAGTCACTGACACACTCTCTTGCAACCAGTTGCCTTTCTGCAGTTGAGACGACTGAATCACCAAAATGAGATAAACAAATGCGGAAGCGAATTGCTGAAAATCTCTGGAAATTAAAACATTTTAAGAAAAGCTATTTGAAACATAAAACTCCTTTATAAGAAACAAGATAAACAGTTTACATCGTTGTGAAATCACCTCTCGAGTGATTATATACATCCAGATACAAAATCTCGAGGCTTAAAGCCAAAAACCTCAGACCTACTGACTTTTAGGACCTGAGAGTACAGAGACGACATAAGACAAACTAACTACAGGACTTGACAGTCAGTATCTCCACCTGAGATTCACTACTGCCCCTGGTGTTGCTGCTGCTGATACTGCTCACCCTCGGATTGGTTTCTCCGTCCTCGATGTCCACCTAAAAAGTTGAAACATGCAGGAGTGAGACAATTTGAACAATTGTCCCAGCGAGAGTTATAACTCTCCGCCAGAAGCTTTGTTATAGCATATAAGGAATAACATAAGCAAAGTAACTTAAATCATTCAACAGCAGGTTTGATAATAATTAATGTAACATTTACTTAAGCAATCACTTCATTACATCATATGAAGAACATGTACACTAGATACTTGAACAGGCTATTAATGTAAACAATGTAACATCAATCATTGTTTCTCATAGTTCAACCTAAGCAGATATGCTACGCGGTTGATTGTGTTTTACAAACATTATTATGCCCTGCAGAGATGAGGTATACCGCTCATACTCCAACCGATCACTACTAAGTCGCATCGGTATCATACATAGGTCATCAAAAGAGCCGGATTCTTATGACCTCATCTTCCTCAGTCAGTGTGAGGATCAATATGCAGGACATCTCATGTCTCTGCTACGCTATTACAATCACTGTGGCATTCTGTACTCTCTTCGCCATAAAAAGATTTCTTGTTTATCTCTCATCGATGCGGTATTTAAAGATTTCCTTGGGAGATTTGTGGTACATCACCCTGGCATAAACATATAGTGAAGGGTTAATAGATTAAGGTACATCTACATCAATTCCTACACTAGGATGTAAGGATATTCACATCCATATTCCCCCACATACTTAAAAGTGTATGATCCAGGAGTTCCCTTAGGAAAGCCTGTTTCACCATCATTTAATCTCTGACAATGATGGACCTATGATCAGGGCTCTACATGATATGATTATATTTGATTAGTTAGGTACATTTCAACATTCTTTTAACATCAAGCATGTTTCCAAGCATTTAACTATTAAAACACTGCTATATAAGAAGAATACTAAATGTATCAATTCTAACTCACATCAGTTATAAAATGGATATCAATTCTTAATCATCTCATCATAAGTCATCTAATCAGCATGACCTTGATGTTACTCATGGCTCTTACAGCCCATCAATCTCATATTATGTTACTTGAACTAGGCAACATAGTATATCACTATTCATAAAGCTAATAACATGCTTTCAATGAATATGATATCATAACCTGCATAGTTGATTCAATTGACAATAATAAATAATTCATTTCCAGATCAGAAATTTATAAAGCAGAATTAATCTTTCAATTCAAGGCTTATACCTTCATGCCTTTGCTAAGGCTAGTGTAGGCTCCGATCTCCAAAACACGATATAAACTCAGCGGAAGCATTCGATTAGCAGCGGAATATGAAAAATCATGAAAAATTAAAACTTTTCGAGACAAGATCTTGAAGACATGAAACTTCTTTCATAAAAACAAGGTAAACAGTTTACATCTCTGTTAAACCACTTCTTGAGTGATTATACACAACCAGATACAAAATCTCAAGATTCGAACCAAAATCTCAGACCAATAAAATCCAAGGACCTGAGAGTACAGAGACGACATAAGACCAACTAACTATATGACTCAGTAGTCAATATCTCCACCTGAGATTCACTGCTGCTCCTGGTGCTGATACTGATCACCTGCAGACTGGTTCCTTCGTCCTCGACGACCACCTAAAAAGTTGAAATCTACGGAGTGAGACAATTTTAAATAATTGTCCCAGTGAGAGTTATAACTCACCGCCAGAAGCTTTATAATAGCAATCAAAGAACAACATAAGCAATGGAAGCTTTTAGTGTAATCAACAGCAGATTGACATTAAGTAGGATAACAACATTTAAGAAATATGAAGAACATGTATACTAGGCAATGTAACTTCAATCATTGTATCTCGTAGTTCAACCTAAGCAGATATGCTATGCGGTTGATTATGTTTTACAAACATTATTATGCCCTGCGGATATGAGGTATACCGCTCATTCTCCAACCGATCACTATTAAGTCACATCGGTATCATACCTAGGTCATCAAAAGAGCCAGATTCTTATGACCTCATCTTTCTCATTCAGAGTGAGGATAAACATGCAGGACATCTGGTGTCTCTGCTACTATAGCTCACTAGGGTATTCTGGTACTTCTCTATTAGAGTCACAGTGGCATTCTGTACTCTCTTCACCATCGAAAGATTTCTTGTTTATCTCTCATCGATGTGGTATAAAAGATTTCCTCGGTAGATTAGTGTTACATCACCCGGTATAAACATATAGTGAAGGATTGATGGATTAAGATACATCTACATCAATTCCTATACTAGGATGTAAGGATATACACATCCATATTCCCCCACATACTCAAAAGTATGTGATCCAGGAGTTCCCTTAGGAAAACCTATTTCACCATCATTTAACTTCTGACAATGATGGATCTATGATCAGGGCTTCACATGGTATAATTATACTTGATTAGTTAGGTACATTTCAGTATTCTTTTATCATCAAGAATGTTTCCAAGCATTAATTATTAGAACAACAACTATGAAAGTAGAATACTAAATGTATCAAGCCTAATTCACATCAGTTATCATTTCTTAACCATCTCATCACAAGTCATCTAATTAGCATGACCTTGATGATACTCATGGCTCTTACAGCCTATCAATCTCATAAGATGCCACTTACTAGGCAACATGATATGTTACTATTCATAAAGCTAATAACATGCTTTCAATGAATATGGTATCATAATCCTTACCTGGATATGATCATCCTCATATAAGAACTTGCATGGTTAATTTAACTAATAATAGTAAACAATTCATTTCAAGAGTTGTACCTTCATACTCTTACAAGAGCTAGGTTCCTTGATTTTCATCAATTAGGGTTTATTGTACATTTCATACTTATTACCCTAGAATTAGGGTTTACTATTCACTTTATAGTGAATTGAACTCATAGCATCATCATGTATGAGAAACATCATCATTGATGCCTTCAAATTAGGTTAAGATTCATCAATTATCATAATTAGGGTTTTCATGATCTCACATAGGTGAAGCATCCCCTAATCATGCACATTCATATATATTGAAGGTATTTTACTTGAGTTTCCACCATAAATGGTATCTTCTCTCTCCTCTTACTAATAGATAGTGTTTACATCATTCTAGATTAGGTTAGGACAAGTCCTCATTGATTAACATGAGCCAATTCACCACTATCAAATCATTAGGGTTTGATTAAAACAAGGTATCATCTAGTTGAACCCTTCAAGGGCATATTGGTAAAGTACACCATCAATCACCATATGGTTCAATCTATTAGTCACTTAGCCCCTTAATATCTTAGGGTACCATTAGGGTTTAAATTAGACCACCATTGGACCAATTACACCTTCAAACGATTAAGCAAAAACAGCCCTAAAAGTCTCCAAACGGTTTCACCCCTCAACCTCCAAACGGTCTTGAGACCGTTTGAGGGCGTTGACCATTTGGGCACTTTGACCTCCAAGACCGCATGGGTGCGTTGACTGTTTGAGAAAGTTGACCTTCAAACCGTTTGAAGTTATGCGACTTGAAACCGTTTGATCTTAAACGATCTTGAGATCGATTGGACCAAACGACCTTGAGATCGTTTGAGCCCAAACGGTCTTGAGACCGTTTGGCCCCAAACGGTCTTGACACCATTTGTTTCCAAACGGTCTTGAGACCGTTTGGTCCAAATGGGCTCAAAACCGCATGGACCTCAAAGGTGAATCAAAAGTTATAATCGATTATGGTTATCTATGTTGAAGCCTCCAATTGGCCATAACCTTGTTAACCACATGTAAATTGAGTCAATTAAGGTTAGCCTTAATCAATTGGACATCAAATTGTCCCTCAATTGAAATCCAATTAGGGTTGAATCCAACTTAATTAGGGGTTTCAATCGGCTAGTCATCAATGTTCAACAATGTGAATCAAATTGAGGTTGAACCCATCAATTGACATCCAATTGGGCCCAAACTTGGCCCAAACGGTCTTGAGATCATTTGGACATCCTCCAAACGTTCTTGAGACCGTTTGCCCAAAGTTTCATCAAAATCTAAGTTAATTTGATAAGGGTTGAACCCTAATTAGGTCTAAAATCAGCATTTTTATCAATTCATCAACCTATTGTAATTGGACCCTCAAACCACAAAATTTCCTTAATTATAGACCTCCAAACGGTCTTGGGTTGTCACCAAATGGTCGTGAGACCGTTTGAGTGAACCCCGAAATGGTCTTGAGACCGTTTGGGCCCTTCAACCCAAAGATCACCAATATCTATCCTTGAAATCAGCAATTCAACCCAATTAGGGTTTAGGGGGTTGAAGTGCCTTCAACTTGTGATTGGTTTGGAATTAGGTTATGATTCTTTGTAGAAATTAAATTCAACATGTTTACAATAGACCTCTAAATGCTCTTCCCTTGGTCAACCCTATCAAATGGTCTTGGAGACCGTTTGAATCTAAACGGTCTTGCAAGACCGCATGAGATCAAACAGTTTGAGACCGTTTGATTTCAAACGGTTTGCAAACCGTTTAGACCAAAAGGTCCAAGGTCATTTGATAAAGTTACCTAGGAATACACGCCCATCTTCTTCAACCTCTGTTTAGGTCGGTTACTCCACGGATTGCTTGCAAAAGTGCAAGGAAGAATGAGGAAGAAGAAGAACTAAGTACTTAATTGACAAGAACATAGATATGCATAATAAAGCAAGAAGTTTAGAGTTATAAAACCTGCCTCAAACATTGCTCCTAGAGCTCCAAGCTTCCAAGCATCAAGCCGTTAATGGTGTCTTGAGCTCCACAGGTTGGCCAAAGGTGACTCTCCAAGGAAAGGATGGGGAAGGTCGGCTAGAACAAGAAACCTAAGCGAGATAACCATAAAACCAACCTTATACAAGAAATTCCTCCATGAATCTGAGATAGAAGATGGTCTCTTCTCACCTTAGAACAAGTTGGTCATCTCCCTGAGCTCCAGAGCTCTACCTTAGTCGATTGAGCAAGATGATAAGTGAAGAAGAGAAGGGGATACATTTACTTGGTTTACAAAGAAAGAAGCTTATATAGCTTGGGTTAGTTCTCAACATAAGGACCTTTAGTTTCATGGTTTCTCATCTAGGTCCCTCCTTCCTTATAAGGCACGTTCAATCTATCATAGATTAATCAAAGCCCATCAAAACTCAAGATCTAAGGGTAAAGAAAGCCAACATGCAAACTAAGGTTCATATATAAAGGGTCTCTTTACTCATACTAGATGATTCTTCTACAAAGGTCATTTTTCTTATCTAATTATTTAATTGAAATGCTCCTTTCATCATTTCTACTCTAAATGATGTCAAGAGTTATAAAACATATTCTAGAAGGTGTATTTTACAAGTTGCACCCCACATTTTGGGTAAATTGCACTTTATTCCAAAACGAGGGGTTTAAGCACCAGGATTGCTCCACAAGCTGCATCTTGAAGCCCAAGCTTGGGAAATCCATCATACCTCATCATATTCACTCATATGATGTCTTATCATCAAAGGAATATCTTAACATGTGTAAATTGCAAGTTAACCCCTCTAATTGGGTAATTTGCACATAGATCCCTGTATTACAAAACAATACTACAACATTTGTTTAAAAAAGGACAAAACTGAAAATGTATGTTCCTCAGGAGCTTAATTACATGCCAGGGGATAATCACAAGTATCTTAATTACATAATTAGGCAAAACACCTAGGGTTAGCTTATAACCCAGGTCAGGGATGTTACAAATTATCCACCACTGACAAGGATTTCGTCCCCGAAATCAACAAACATATATTAAGAGAAAAGAGAAGGGTATTTCCTTCTCATCTCTTCCTCTAGTTCCCAAGTGGCTTCTTCAACACCACGATGACTCCAGAGGACTTTCACAAGACTTATCTCTTTCTTCTTTAGCTTTTTAATTCTGTTATCAAGGATTGACACTGGTCCTTCCTCATAAGTTATATCTTCATTCAATTCTACTTCCATAGGTTGTAGAACTGACTTGGTGTCAGGGTGACATTTCCTTAGCATAGAAATGTGAAACACAGGGTGTAACTTTTGCAACTCTGGTGGTAACTCTAGTCTATAGGCTACATTTCCAACCCGTTCAATGATTGGATAAGGCCCCATAAACCTAGGAGCTAGCTTTCCTTTCCTTCCAAACCTCAAAACTCCCTTCCAAGGTGAGACCTTAAGGTACACTCTGTCTCCAACCTAGAAATCTAAGGGTCTACGACGTCTGTCACCATAATACTTCTGTCTATCCTGTGAAATCTTAATCTGTTGTTGTATTACTTTGATCTTTTCTATGGTTTGCTGCACAAGATCAGGACCTAAAAGCTGATGTTCACCAGTCTCATACCAGCATAAGGATGATCTACAATGTCTACCATACAAAGCTTCATAAGGTGCCATGTCAATGCTATGTTGATAGCTATTGTTATAAGCAAACTCTATTAAGCTTAGGTGTAGATCCCAACCTCCTGTAAACTGGAGAACACATGCTCTCAGCAAGTCTTCTAAGGTATGTATAGTCCTTTCTGACTATCCATCAGTCTGTGGGTGAAAGGCTGTACTAAACCTTAACTGGGTGCCTAAAGCTTTGTGCAACTGTTCCCAAAAATGACTTGTAAACTGGGGACCTCTGTCAGAAACTATTGTGACAGGAACTCCATGCAATCACACTATCTCTTGAACATACAGTTGTGATAACCTTTCAGAAGAATAGGTTGTTTTGATAGGTAAGAAATGCGCTGTCTTTGTCAACCTATCTACAATTACCCAGATGGAATCATGTCCTTTGCTTGTCCTGGGTAGGCCAACCACAAAGTCCATGGTCACATGGTCCCACTTCCACTGTGGTATGGGTAAAGGTTGTATTGTTCATGTAGGATTCTGGTGTTCATCTTTAACTTGTTGACACACAGGACACCTCAGAACAAACTCAACAACATCCTTCTTCATCCCAGACCACCAATACATTTCTTTCAAGTTTCGATACATCTTAGTGCTCCCTGGATGCATAGCATACATCGAAGAATGAGCTTCTTCCAGGACTAAAGTCCTTAATATATCCACATCTGGTACTATCATCCTTCCAAGATAACATGCCACTTGATCATCTGAGTCATGAAAACCATCTCTCTTCTTATCACCATACTCAGACCTAATCTGCTGAACTATAGAATCAACTTGTTGTGCCTCCTTTATCTGCTCTCTTAGGGTAGGTTTAATATGCATCTCAGCTAACAAACCGGCTAACAATGACACTTTTAACTGTACATTGTCTTGCCTTAAAGAGATAAGCATATCTCTCTTAGAGCATACTAAGGAACTTAGTTGTGCTCTATCCATGGTTGATGTTGCTGATTTCCTACTCAACACATCTGCAACTACATTGGCCTTCCCTGGATGGTAATCAATTGTACAATCGTAATCCTTGATTAACTCCATCCAGTGATGTTGCCTCATGTTAAGTTCATGCTGAGAGAAGATATACTTAAGGTTCTTGTGGTCTGTAAAAATCTGGAATATCTCTCCGTAGAGATAATGTCTCCAGATCTTTAAGGCATGAACCACGGAAGCTAACTCCAGATCGTGTGTCGGATAATTCTCTTCGTGTTTCTTAAGTTGTTGGGAAGCAAAAGAAATCACTTGCTTATCCTGCATCAGCACACATCTGAGTCCATTCTTGGAGGGATCACAGAAAACTATGTATCCTTTGCCTTGTTCAGGTAGCACAAGTACAGGTGCACTTGTCAACCTCTCCTTCAATAGCTGGAAAGATTGCTGGAACTTATCACTCCAGGCAAAAGGAACATCTTTCCGGGTTAACTTGGTCAAGGGTAAGGCTATAGAATTGAAGTTCTTAATGAATCTTTGATAATAGCCAGCCAACCCTAGGAAACTACGGATCTCTGTCAGTGTCTTCGGTTGTTCCCACTGTAGAACAGATTCTACCTTTTTAGGGTCAACACGATTATCCGAGGCAGATACCACGTGTCCAAGAAAAGATACTTCCGACAACCAAAACTCACACTTGCTAAAATTGGCGTATAGCTTATGTTCCCTTAGCAAGGTCAAAGCTTGGCGAAGATGTTGTTTATGCTGCTGAGCATCTCTACTATAGATCAAAATGTCATCTATGAAGACGACAACACACTGATCGAGGAAAGGTCGGAAGATTATATTCATGAGTTCCATAAATGCAGCCGGTGCATTAGTTAGTCCAAACGACATAACTGTGAACTCATAGTGACCATACCTCATCCTGAAGGCAGACTTGGATATGTCACTATCCTTAATATGAAGTTGATGATATCCAGACCTCAAGTCTATCTTCGAGAAGACGGTTGCACCACACAGCTGGTCAAGAAGATCATCAATCCTCGGCATAGGGTACTTATTCTTTATTGTTACTTTGTTTAGTTGTCTGTAATCAATGCACAACCGCATTGATCCGTCTTTCTTTTTAACAAACAAAACTGGAGCACCCCAAGGTGAAGTGCTCGGTCGGATGAAACCCTTCTCAAGTAACTCCTGAAGTTGTTTCTTGAGTTCTGCCATTTCGGCAGGCGCCATCCTATACGGTGTCTGGGCTATAGGTTGTGTATCTGGGACCAAATTGATTTCAAAATCAATTTCCTGAGGTGGTGGTATACCTGGAAGTTCTTCAGGAAACACGTCTTTGAATTCCCTGACTACAGGAACTTCAACAGGGTTAGGACTCTCCATGGTAGTATCTACTACATGGGCCAAGAATGCATAACATCCTTGCCTCATCAGCTTCTCAGTAACCATAGCTGACACAAGACAGGTGGGTAGAATCTTTCTTTCTCCTTGAAAGATCCATGTGTTGCTTCCATCAGCAAACACAGCTTGCTTGGATTCACAATCCAAGACAACCCTATACCTTTCCAAGGTATCCATCCCAAGGATTATATCAAATCCTTGCATCTCAAGTGGTATAAGATTCACTTGAATGCGATGATCAGAAAAGAAGAGGATGCAGGGAGAGCATACCTCCTGCAACACAATAGACCCTCTCAACATAGTCTCAAGCAACAAGCTATCTGCCCTATGACTGATTGTCATATTGCAGTTGCGAATCAGTGTTCGAGTGAAAAAGGAGTGCGTAGCACCCAGGTCAATCAAAAGAGATACAACACAAGATTTAGACATATCAGAATATAGTAATTCCATCTGACCTGCCACAACCCGTGGGTTGATCATTGCATCAGGTGGGTTCATTGCATAGAACCTTGCTGTCGCCTGAGGTTGAGTTGGTGCTGATGATCCAGCTTGAGATGCTTGTCCACGTCCTCTAGCTGCTCCTTGAAACTACCTTCTTTGTGATCCCTGTTGATTATGTCTCTGAGGCTGTGTCACACTGACACGCCTAGCCCTGCAGTCCTTCATCAAATGTCCCACCTTCCCATAGTTGTAGCAGCATCTTTCCAATTGTTGTGGTCTTGGTGGTCCTGTGACTGACATTGATGCTGAACTACGAGTCTCTTATAGTGGTAGGCTTTGTCCTCTACTTCTACTCGGTGTCCACTGTGTCTGAGCACTAAATCTGGGTGGTGGAGGTGTAGGTGCAGAGAATCTAGGCTTCTTAAAGTCTCTAGATGAAGAACCCTGGAACTGCGGATATCTCTTATGGGTTTGCCTCTTCTCGGTTACAGATCTCTCTATCCTTCGGACTGATTCAACGAAGGTAGCGAACCTCTCCCGGTTCTCTAGGGTAGACACGGGAGTAGTCAAGTCAGCATTCAAACCCTTCTCAAACCTTCTGATCCTTTCTTCTTCTGTGGCAGCCATGTGCGGACAGAACCGCAACAACTCCATGAACTTAGCTTCATACTCGCTAATGTTCATCATGCCTTGCCTCAATCTCTCGAACTAAGAGATCTGCTCGTCCAGGAAGGTCTTTGGAAAATATCTGTTGACAAATACCCGACAAAAGTTTTCCCACGAGATCTCCACTCCAGGCCTCTTCTGCTCTTCCATGGTCCACCAGTGACCAGCACTTCCTTTGAGAAGATAGACAACATGTCTAACCTTCTCAGCTTCTGGGATGTTTAGGATTCTGAAGGCTTTCTCCAACTCGGTTATCCACAGATCGACATCTGCGGGGTCAGCTATCCCAAAGTATTCAGTTGCTCTGACACGACGAAGTCGCTCGAACGTCTTACCGATGCCTTGTCCTTCAGGATGGATTGGTGCCCTAGGTGCAGACATAGGCATCCTGTCGGTGATGTGTGTCATGGCAGTCATAAACTGCCCGAACATAGTCTGAACAGCTGGGATTCCCATGTCAGCTGGGTCAAACTGAGGTGGCTCCATAGGTGGCTCAGGTACAGGTTGCTCTATTTCTAGTTTTTGTGCACCTTCTCGAGGTGCAGCAACACGACTTCCTGCCTCATACTCCTCATGTGGTCCAAACATCCTTATATATCTTCTTCTCCTGAGGAGAAGAAGATTCTATTAGATAGGAAAGAAACACTAAGAATAGACTCGACATCCTAAGTCCTATGTCTCTATATACTCAGCGAACCTAGAGCTCTGATACCACTTAATTGTGGGCTTCGATCTCCAAAACACGATATAAACTCAGCGGAAGCATTCGATTAGCAGCGGAATACGAAAAATCATGAAAAATTAAAACTTTTCGAGACAAGATCTTAAAGACATGAAACTTCTTTCATAAAAGCAAGGTAAACAGTTTACATCTCTGTTAAACCACATCTTGAGTGATTATACACAACCAGATACAAAATCTCAAGATTCGAACCAAAATCTCAGACCAATAAACTCCAAGGACCTGAGAGTACAGAGACGACATAAGACCAACTAACTATAAGACTCAGCAGTCAGTATGCCCACCCGAGATTCACTGCTGCTCCTGGTGCTGCTGCTGCTGATACTGATCACCTACAGACTAGTTCCTTTGTCCTCGACGACCACCTAAAAAGTTGAAATCTACGGAGTGAGACAATTTTAAATAATTGTCCCAGTGAGAGTTATAACTCTCCGCCATAAGCTTTATAATAGTAATCAAAGAACAACATAAGCAATGGAAGCTTTTAGTGTAATCAAAAGCAGATTGACATTAAGTAGGATAACAACATTTAAGAAATATGAAGAACATGTATACTAGGCAATGTAACTTCAATCATTGTATCTCATAGTTCAACCTAAGCAGATATGCTACGCGGTTGATTATGTTTTACAAACATTATTATACCCTGCGGAGATGAGGTATACAGCTCATACTCCAACCGATCACTATTAAGTCACATCAGTATCATACCTAGGTCATCAAAAGAGTCGGATTCTTCTGACCTCATCTTTCTCAGTCAGAGTGACGATAAACATGCAGGACATCTGGTGTCTCTGCTACTATAGCTCACCAGGGTATTCTGGTACTTCGCTATTAGAGTCACAGTGGCATTCTGTACTCTCTTCGCCATCCAAAGATTTCTTATTTATCTCTCATCGATGCGGTATAAAAGATTTCCTCGGGAGATTAGTGTTACATCACCCGGTATAAACATATAGTGAAGGATTGATGGATTAAGATACATCTACATCAATTCCTACACTAGGATGTAAGGATATACACATCCATATTCCCCCACATACTCAAAAGTATGTGATCCAGGAGTTCCCTTAGGAAAACCTATTTCACCATCATTTAACTTCTGACAATGATGGATCTATGATCAGGGCTTCACATGGTATAATTATACTTGATTAGTTAGGTACATTTCAATATTCTTTTATCATCAAGCATGTTTCCAAGCATTAATTATTAGAACAACAGCTATGAAAGTAGAATACTAAATGTATCGTCTAACTCACATCAGTTATCATTTCTTAACCATCTCATCACAAGTCATCTAATTAGCATGACCTTGATGATACTCATGGCTCTTACATCCTATCAATCTCATAAGATGCCACTTACTAGGCAACATGATATGTTACTATTCATAAAGCTAATAACATGCTTTCAATGAATATGGTATCATAATCCTTACCTGGATATGATCATCCTCATATAAGAACCTGCATGGTTAATTTAACTAATAATAGTAAACAATTCATTTCAAAAGTTGTACCTTCATACTCTTACAAGAGCTAGGTTTCTTGATTTTCATCAATTAGGGTTTATTGTACATTTCATACTTATTACCCTAGAATTAGGGTTTACTATTCACTTTATAGTGAATTGAACTCATAGCATCATTATGTATGAGAAACATCATCATTGATGCCTTCAAATTAGGTTAAGATTCATCAATTATCATAATTAGGGTTTTCATGATCTCACATAGGTGAATCATCCCCTAATCATGCACATTCATATATATTGAAGGTATTTTACTTGAGTTTCCACCATAAATGGTATCTTCTCTCTCCTCTTACTAATAGGTAGTGATTACATCATTCTATATTAGGTTATGACAAGTCCTCATTGATTAACATGAGCCAATTCACCACTATCAAATCATTAGGGTTTGATTAAAACAAGGTATCATCTAGTTGAACCCTTCAAGGGCATATTGGTAAAGTACACCATCAATCACCATATGGTTCAATCTATTAGTCACTTAGCCCCTTAATGTATTAGGGTACCATTAGGGTTTAAATTAGACCACCATTGGACCAATTACACCTTCAAACGATTAAGCAAAAACAGCCCTAAAAGTCTCCAAACGGTTTCACCCCTCATCCTCCAAACGGTCTTGAGACTATTTGGGGGCGTTGACCGTTTGGGAACTTTGACCTCCAAGACCGCATGGGTGCATTGACCATTTGAGAAAGTTGACCTTCAAACTGTTTGAAGTTATGCGACTTGAAACTGTTTGATCTTAAACGTTCTTGAGATCGATTGGACCAAACGACCTTGAGATCGTTTGAGTCCAAACGGTCTTGAGACTATTCGGCCCCAAACGGTCTTGAGACCATTTGGCTCCAAATGGTCTTGAGACCGTTTGTATCGAAACGGTCTTGAGACCGTTTGTATCCAAACGGTCTGGAGACCGTTTGGTGCAAATGGGCTCAAAACCGCATGGACCTCAAAGGTGAATCAAAAGTTATAATCGATTATGGTTATCTATGTTGAAGCCTCCAATTGGCCATAAACTTGTTAACCACTTGTAAATTGAGTCAATTAAGGTTAGACTTAATCAATTGGACATCAAATTGTCCCTCAATTGAAAGCCAATTAGGGTTGAATCCAACTTAATTAGGGTTTTCAATCGGCTAGTCATCAATGTTCAACAATGTGAATCAAATTGAGGTTGAACCCATCAATTGACATCCAATTGGGCCCAAACTTGGCCCAAACGGTCTTGAGACCGTTTGCCCAAAGTTTCATCAAAATCTAAGTTAATTTGATAAGGGTTGAACCCTAATTAGGTCTAAAATCAGCATTTTTATCAATTCATCAACCTATTGTAATTGGACCCTCAAACCACAAAATTTCCTTAACGCTAGACCTCCAAACGGTCTTGGGTTGTCACCAAACGGTCGTGAGACCGTTTGAGTGAACCCCCAAATGGTCTTGAGACCGTTTGGGCCCTTCAACCCAAAGATCACCAAAATCTATCCTTGAAATCAGCAATTCAACCCGATTAGGGTTTGGGGGGGTTGAAGTGCCTTCAACTTGTGATTGGTTTGGAATTAGGTTATGATTGTTTGTAGAAATTCAATTCAACATGTTTACAATAGACCTATAAATGGTCTTCCCTTGGTCAACCCTATCAAATGGTCTTGGAGACTGTTTGAATCTAAACGGTCTTGCAAGACCGCATTAAATCAAACGGTTTGAGGTCGTTTGATTTCAAACGGTTTGCAAACCGTTTAGACCAAAAGGTCCAAGGTGGTTTGATAAAGTTAACTAGGAATCCACGCCCATCTTCTTCAACCTCTGTTTAGGTCGGTTACTCCACGGATTGCTTGCAAAAGTGCAAGGAAGAATGAGGAAGAAGAAGAACTAAGTACTTAATTGACAAGAACATAGATATGCATAATAAAACAAGAAGTTTAGAGTTATAAAACCTGCCTCAAACATTGCTCCTAGAGCTCCAAGCTTCCAAGCATCAAGCCGTTAATGGTGTCTTGAGCTCCACAGGTTGGCCAAAGGTGATTCTCCAAGGAAAGGATGGGGAAGGTCGACTAGAACAAGAAACCTAAGTGAGATAACCATAAAACCAACCTTATACAAGGAATTCCTCCATGAATCCGAGCTAGAAGATGGTCTCTTCTCACCTTAGAACAAGTTGGCCGTCTCGCTGAGCTCCAGAGCTCTGCCTTAGTCGGTTGAGCAAGATGATAAGTGAAGAAGAGAAGGGGATACATTTACTTGGTTTACAAAGAAAGAAGCTTATATAGCTTGGGTTAGTTCTCAACATAAGGACCTTTAGTTTCATGGTTTCTCATCTAGGTCTCTCCTTCCTTCTAAGGAACATTCAATCTATCATAACTTAAGCAAAGCCCATCAAAACTCAAGATCTAAGGGTAAAGAAAGCCGACATGCAAACTAAGGTTCATATATAAAGGGTCTCTTTACTCATTCTAGATGATTCTTCTACAAAGGTCATTTTTCTTATCTAATTATTTAATTGAAACGCTCCTTTCATCATTTCTACTCTAAATGATGTCAAGAGTTATAAAAGATATTCTAGAAGGTGTATTTTACAAGTTGCACCCCACATTTTGGGTAAATTGCACTTTATTCCAAAACTAGGGTTTTAAGCACCAGGATTGCTCCACAAGCTGCATCTTGAAGCCCAAGCTTGGGAAATCCATCATACCTCATAATATTCACTCATATGATGTCTTATCATCAAAGGAATATCTTAACATGTGTAAATTGCAAGTTAACCCCTCTAATTGGGTAATTTGCACATAGGTCCCTGTATTACAAAACAATACTACAACATTTGTTTAAAAAAGGACAAAATTGAAAATGTATGTTCCTCGGGAGCTTAATTACATGCCAGGGGATAATCACAAGTATCTTAATTACATAATTAGGCAAAACACCTAGGGTTAGCTTATAACCCAGGTCAGGGATGTTACAGCTAGGTTCCCTTATTTACATTCATTAGGGTTATTCAATCCCTTTCATTATGATTAGGAATAAGGATTCCTGATCTCATACTTTGATCATGAAGATTCATGCTTAAAAGCATAACCTGGAATTAGGGTTTATTGTACATTTCAACACATCACCCTCAATTAGGGTTTACTATTCACATTACATGTTATTACCCTAGAATTAGGGTTTACTATTCACATTACATGTTATTACCCTAGAATTAGGGTTTACTATTCACATTACATGTTATTACCCTAGAATTAGGGTTTACTATTCACATTACATGTTATTACCCTAGAATTAGGGTTTACTATTCACATTACATGTTATTACCCTAGAATTAGGGTTTACTATTCACTTCATAGTGAATTGAGCTCATAACATCATTATGTATGAAAATTATCATCATTGATGCCCTCAAATTAGAATATGATTCATTAATCATCATAATTAGGGTTTCTATGATCTCACCTTGATGGATCATACCCTAATCATGTACATTCTTACATATTGGAGATAGGTTACTTGATTCTCATTCATATTAGGAGCCTTCTCTCTCCTCTCATTACTAGATGATGTTTACATCACTCTAGATTAGCTTAAGTCAATTCAACTTGATTAACATAGGTCAAGTCATCATCACTATGGTTATTAGGGTTTGCTTGATCAAGGTGTGTTGTCTATTTGAACCCTTTATAAGTACCTTGATAAGGTTCATCATTAAGCATAACATGGGTCAATCTATTAATTACTTAACCCCTTAATGTCTTTAGGTATCATTAGGGTTTAAGTTGAACAACCATTGAACCATTTAAACCTTCAAAGCATCAAGTAATCACAACCCTAAAAGTCCCCAAATGATTACACACTTCAACCTCCAAACGGTCCTGAGACCGTTTGGAAGGGTTGACTGTTTGGTTAGGGTTGACTTCCAAACCGTTTGAACTTGGTCACCGTCAAGACCGTTTGCCCTTAAACGGTCTTGAGACTATTTCAACTTGTTGACCGTTTGAAAGAGTAGACTTTGAAACCGTTTGAAATTGATCGACCTTGAAACCATTTGAAATTGATCGACCTTGAAACCGTTTGAAATTAAACGACCTTGAGATCGTTTGGATCTAAACGACCTTGAGATCGTTTGAGCCCAAACGATCTTGAGACCGTTTGGATTCAAATGGTCTTGAGACCGTTTGGTCCCAAATGGTTTTGAGACCGTTTGCATTCAAACGGTCTTGAGACCGTTTGGTCCAAACATCTCAAAACCGATTGGACCCAAAAAGTGCATCAACACTTGCAATCGATTAGGGTTTTCAAGATTGAACCCCTCAATTGACCTCATATAGGTTAACCACTTATCAATTGAGCCAATTAGGGTTATCCTTAACCAATTGGACACTCAATTAATCCTCAATTGATAGCCAATTAGGGTTGGAACCAATTGAATTTGGGTTTGTAATCGATCAACCATCAATGTCCATCAACATGAGTCTAATTGAGGTTGAACCCATCAATTGACATCCAATTGGGCCCCAACTTGGCCCAAACGGTCTTGGGATCATTTGGACATCCTCCAAATGGTCTTGAGACCGTTTTCCCAAAGTCTTGTCAAAATCTAAGTCGATTTGTCAAGGGTTGAACCCTAATTAAGTTTCAAATCAGCATTTTCAATTAATTCAACAACCTACTGTGATTGGACCTTCAATTGATCAAATTGCCTTAACCCTAGACCTTCAAACGGTCTTGGGTGGTCACAAAACGGTCTTGAGACTGTTTGGTTGGTCCCCCAAATGGTCTTAAGACCGTTTGGGTCACTCAACCCAAAGTTCAACAAGATTGGTTCTTGAAATCAGCAATTGAACCCAATTAGGGTTTAGAGGGTTGAAGTGTCGTCAACTTGTGATTGGTTTGTAATTAGATTATGATTCTTTGTAATTGATTAATTCAACATGTGTTCAGCAGACCTCTAAACGGTCTTCACTTGGTCGAACTTTCCAAATGGTCTTGGAGACTGTTTGAATCTAAACGGTCTTGCAAACCGCATGAAATCAAACAGTCTTGAGATCGTTTGATTTCAAACGGTTTTGCAAACCGTTTAGACCAATTGGTCCAAGGTTGTTTGGTAAAGTTACCTAGGAAATCACGCCCATCATCTTCAACCTTAGATCAGGTCGGTTACTTTGTTGTTTTTCTTGCAAAAGTGCAAGGAAGAGTGGGGAAGAAGAAGAACTAACTACTAATTGCAAGAACTAGGATATGCATAAGAAAGCAAAAGGTTTAGAGTTATAAAACCCGCCTTAAGGTTGTTCCTAGAGCTCCAAGCTTCCAAGATTCAAGCCTTTAATGGCGTCTTGAGCTCCACAGGTTGGCCAAGGGTGTTTCTCCAAGGAAAGGTTGGGAAAGATTGGCTAGAAAGAGAAAGCTAAGTGAGAAAACCATAAAACCAACCTTGTAATCCAACTTTCTCCATGAATTCGAGCAAGATGATGACCCAAGCTTACCTAGCTTCTCCGTGGTCATTCTCCTCTTCTCCAGAGCTCTGCCTTAGTCGGTTTGAGCAAGGTGATAAGTGAAAGAAGAAGAGAAACGTTCTTTTGTTTGCAAAGGAAGGTTGTATATATATCTTTGGGTGAAATTCAACATAAGGACATCTCATTTCTCCATATCTTATCTAGGTCCTTCGTTTCTTCTTTGCACGTACCTCCTACTTATTTCTTAAACAAAACTCCTTCTAAAACCAAGAACTAAAGGCAAAGAAGGTCAACTTATCACTAAGGTGCACATATATAAGGGTCTCCTTACTTATAACTTGGTGATTTAATTACAAAGGTGTTCCTTATTATATGATTAATCAAATGAAGCACCCCCTTCATCATTATTACTCTAAATGATACCAAGAGTCATAAAGATATTTTAGAAAGTGTATTTTACAATTTGCACCCCACATTCTGGGTAAATTTCACTTTACCCCAAAACTAGGGTTTTAAGCACAAGGAATTCTCCACAAGCTGCATCTTGGTGCCCAGGCTTGGAGAATCCATCATACTTCATCATATTTATTATTATGATGTCTCAACACTAAAGGAATATATTAACATGTACAAATTGCAAGTTAACCCCTTTTAATGGGTAAATTGCACATAGGTCCCTGTATTACAAAACAATACTACAACATTGTTTAAAAAGGACAAAAATGGAAACATATGTTCCTCAAGAGTTTTTAATTACATGCCAAGAGATAATCACAAGTATCTAATTACATAATTAGGCAAAACACCTAGGGTTAGTTCATAACCCAGGTCAGGGATGTTACAAATTATCCACCCCTTACAAGGATTTCGTCTCCGAAATCAACAAAACATATTAAGAGAAAAGAGCAGGGTATTTCCTTCTCATTTCTTCCTCTAGTTCCCATGTGGCTTCTTCAGCACCATGATGATTCCAAAGGACTTTCACAAGACTTATATCTTTCTTTTTCAGCTTTTTAATTCTGTTATCAAGGATTAACACTGGTCCTTCCTCATAAGATATATCATCATTCAATTCTACCTCCATAGGTTGTAGAACTGACTCTGTATCAGGGTGACATTTCCTCAGCATAGAAATATGAAACACAGGGTGTAACCTCTGTAACTCTGGTAGCAACTCTAGTCTATAGGCTACCTTTCCAACCCGTTCCATGATTGGATAAGGCCCCATAAATCTAGGAGCTAACTTCCCTTTCCTTCCAAATCTAAGAACTCCCTTCCAAGGCGAGACCTTGAGATACACTCTGTCTCCAACCTGGAATTCCAAGGGTCTACGACGTCTTTCAACATATGACTTCTGTCTATCCTGTGCAGTCTTAATTTGTTGTTGTATTATTTTAATCTTTTCTATGGTCTGCTGCACAAGATCATGACCTAAAAGTTGATGTTTACCAGTTTCATACCAACATAAGGGTGATCTACAATGTCTACCATACAAGGCTTCATAAGGTGCCATGTCAATGCTATGTTGATAGCTATTGTTATAGGCAAACTCTATCAAGCTTAGGTGTAGATCCCAACTTCCTGTAAACTGGGAAACACATGCTCTCAACAAGTCTTCCAAGGTCTGTGTAGTCCTTTCTGACTGTCCATCAGTCTGTGGGTGAAATGTTGTACTAAACCTTAACTGGGTGCCTAAAGCTTTGTGCAGTCGTTCCCAAAAATGACTCGTAAACTGAGGACCTCTGTCAGAAACTATAGTGACTGGAACCCCATGCAGTCACACTATCTCTTCAGCATACAGCTATGCTAGCTTCTCAGCAGAATAGGTTGTCTTGACAGGTAAGAAATGAGCTGGCTTTGTCAACCTATCAACTATTACCCAAATGGAATCATGTCCTTTGTTTGTCCTGGGTAGGCCAACAACAAAGTCCATACTTACATGATCCCACTTCCACTGTGGTATGGGTAAAGGTTGCATTGTTCCTGCAGGTTTCTGGTGTTCAGCTTTAACTTGCTGACACACAGGACACCTCATCACAAACTCTGCAACATCCTTCTTCATCCCAGGCCACCAATACATGTCTTTCAAGTTTCGATACATCTTGGTGCTTCCTGGATGCATAGCATACATCGAAGAATGAGCTTCTTCCAGGACTAACTTCCTCAAGTTATCCACATCTGGCACTATCAACCTTCCATGATAACATGCTACTTGATCATTTCAGTCATGGAAACCATCTCGCTTCTCGTCTCCATACTCTGATCTGATCTGTTGAATTGTAGCATCAACTTGTTGTGCCTGCTTGATATGCTCTCTTAGAGTAGGGTTTACGTGCATCTCAACCAACAACCCGGTCAACAATGACATCTTCAACTGTACATTATTTTTCTTTAAGGAGATAAGCATATCTCTCCTAGAGCATACTAAAGTGTTTAGTTGTGCCCTGTCCATGGTTGATATTGTTGATTTCCTACTCAAGGTATCTGCAACCACATTGGCCTTCCTTGGATGATAATCAATTGTACAATCATAGTCCTTGATTAACTCCATCCAGCGACGTTGCCTCATGTTAAGTTCATGCTGAGAAAAGATGTACTTTAGGTTCTTATGATCGGTGAAAATCTGGAATGTTTCTCCATAGAGATAATGTCTCCAGATCTTCAAAGCATCAACCACAGCAGCTAACTCCAGATCGTGCGTCAGATAATTATCCTCGTGTTTCTTAAGCTGTCGGGAAGCGAAAGAAATCACTTGCTTATCCTGCATCAACACACATCCGAGTCCATTCTTGGAGGCATCACAGAAAACTACGTATCCCTTGCCTTGCTCAGGTAGAACAAGTACATGTGCACTTGTCAACCTCTCCTTCAGCAGCTGAAAAGATTGCTGACACTTATCACTCCAGACATAAGGAACTTCCTTCCGAGTCAACTTAGTCAAAGGTAAGGCTATGGAACTGAAGTTCTTAATGAACCTTCGGTAATAGCCAGCTAACCGTAAGAAACTACGAATCTCTGTCGGTGTCTTCAGCTGTTCCCATTGTAGGACAGATTCTACCTTTTTAGGGTCAACATGAATACCCAAAGCAGATACCACATGTCCAAGGAAAGATACTTCCGGCAACCAGAACTCACACTTGCTAAACTTAGCGTATAGCTTATGTTCTCTTAGCAAAGTTAGAGCCTGACGAAGATGTTGTTCATGCTGCTGAGCATCTCTACTATAGATCAGAATGTCATCTATGAAGACAACAACACACTGATTGAGGAAAGGTCGGAAGATTCTATTCATGAGTTCTATAAATGCAGCTGGTGCATTAGTTAGTCCAAACGACATAACTGTGAACTCATAGTGACCATACCTTGTCCTGAAGGAAGACTTGGATATGTCACTATCCTTAATACGGAGTTGATGATATCCCAACCTCAAGTCTATCTTTGAAAAGATGGTTGCACCACGCAACTGGTCAAAGAGATCATCAATCCTCGGCAGAGGGTACTTATTCTTTATTGTTACTTTGTTTAGTTGTCTGTAATCAATGCACAACCGCATTGAACTGTCTTTCTTTTTAACAAAAAGGACCGGAGCACCCCAAGGCGAAGTACTCGGTCGGATGAAACCCTTCTCAAGCAACTCCTGAAGTTGTTTCTTGAGTTCTGCCATCTCAGCAGGCGCCATCCTATATGGTGTCTGTGCTATAGGTTGTGTGTCTGGGATCAAATTGATCTCAAAATCAATTTCCTGAGGTGGTGGCACACCTGGAAGTTCTTTAGGAAATACATCTTCAAATTCCCTGACTACAGGAACTTCAGTAGGGTTAGGACTCTCCATGGTAGTATCTACCACATGGGCTAAGAATGCATAACATCCTTGCCTCATCAGCTTCTCAGCAACCATAGCTGGCACAAGACAGGTGGGTAGAATCTTTCTCTCTCCTTGAAAGATCCATGTGTTGCTATCATCAACAAACACAACTTGCTTGGATTCACAATCCAAAACAACCCTATACCTTTCCAAGGTATCCATCCCAAGGATTATGTCAAATCCTTGCATCTCAAGTGGTATTAGATCCACTTGAATGCGATGATCAGAAAAGAAGAGAATGCAGGGAGAACATGCCTCCTGCAACACAGCAGACCCTCTCAACAGAGTCTCAAGCAACAAACTATCTGCCCTATGACTGACTGTCATATTGCAGTTACGAATCACTCTTCAAGTGATAAAGGAGTGCGTAGCACCCGGGTCAATAAAAATAGATACAAAACAAGATGTAGACATATCAGAATATAAAAACTCCATCTGACCTGCCACAACCCGAGGGTTGATCACTACATCAGGTGGGTTCATAGCATAGAACCTTGCTGTCTCCTGAGGTTGATTCGGTGCTGACGATCCAGCTTGGGATGCTTTTCCACATCCTCTAGCTGCTCCTTGAAACTGCCTTCTCTGGGATCCTTGCTGACTATGCCTCTGAGGTTGGGTTACACTTGCTGGTCTAGCTCTGTAGTCTTTCATCAGATGCCCCACCTTCCCACATATGTAGCGAATTCTCTCCAGTTGTTGTTGTGGGCTCTGATCTCCAAAACACAAGATAAACATAGCGGAAGCGATTCGTTTAACAGCGGAATATGAAAATCACGAGAAATTAAAAACTTTTCGAAAACAAGATCTTAAAAACCTGAAAATCCTTTATAAAAGTAAGATGAATTGTTTACATCTCTGATAAATCACTTCTCGAGTGATTATATACATCATGATACAAAATCTCAAGATTCCAAAATTCTCAGATCAACAAATTCCTAGGACCTGAGTGTACAGAGACGACATAAGACAATTCTAACTACAAGACTAAACAGCAAAGTGTTTCCACCTGAAGTCACTGCTGCTCCTGAATTTGCTGTTGTTGCTGCTGTCCACCTGCAGATTGGTTCCTTCGACCCCGATGTCCACCTAAAGGTAGAAATCTACGGGGTGAGACAATTTTAAATAATTGTCCCAGCGAGAGTTATAACTCTCCGCCATAAGCTTTATTATAGCAACCAAGAATAACATAGGCAATAAAAGTTCTAAGGTAATCAACAGCAGATTGTTATCAATTAGAACAACAACATTTAAGGAATATGAAAAACATGTATACTAAGTAATGTATCATCAACCAATGTATTTCATGGTTCAACCTAAGTAGATATGCTATGCGGTTGATTATGTTTTACAAACATCATTATGCCCTGCAGAGATGAGGTATACCGCTCATACTCCAACTGATCACTATTAAGTCGCATCGGTATCATACATAGGTCAACAAAAGAGCCGGATTCTTATGACCTCATCTTCCTCAGTCAGTATGAGGATCAACATGCAGGACATCTAATGTCTCTGCTACTATAGCTTACCAGGGTATTCTGGTACTTTGCTATTAGAGTCACAGTGGCATTCTGTACTCTCTTCGCCATCGAAAGATTTCTTGTTTATCTCTCATCGATGCGGTATAAAAGATTTCCTCGGGAGATTAGTCTTACATCACCCCGGCATAAACACATAGTGAAAGGGTTGATGGATTTAAGATACATCTACATCAATTCATTCACTAGGATGTAAGGTTTTACACATCCATATACCCCACATACTCCAAAGTATGTGCTCCAGGAGTTCCCTTAGGAAAACCTATTTCACCATCATTTGGTCTCTGACAATGATGGATCTATGATCAGGGCTCTACATGGAATAATTATACTTGATTAGTTAGGTACATTTCAGTATTCTTTTAATATCATACAAGTTCTCAAACATTAATCATTAGAACAACAGCTATGAAAGTAGAATACTAAATGTAACAAGCCTAACTCTCTTCAATTATCATTTCTCAATACTCTCATCACAAGTCATCTCTTAAAGCATGACCTTGATGGTATTCATGGCTCTCACAGCCTATCAATCTCATAAGATGTTATTAACCTGGCATTAGGATAAATCACTATTCATAAAGCTAACAACATTCTTTCAATGAATATAGTATCATCATCCATACCTGGATATGATCATCCTCATATAGGAACCTATATGATTAAATCAACTGATAACAATAAATAATTTATTTAAAGAAGTTGTATCTTCCTGCTCATACAAGAGCTAGGTTTCCCTGATTTTCATCAATTAGGGTTTACTATTCATAATACATGTCATCACCCTAGAATTAGGGTTAACTATTCACCTATTGGTGAATTGATCTCATAACATCACCATGTATGAGAAACATCATCATTAAAGTCCTCAGATAAGATTAAGATTCATCAATTATCATATTTAGGGTTTCCATGATCTCTTCTGGTGGATCATACCCTAATCATGCACATTCATGTATATTGAAGGTATTTTACTTGAGTTTCCATCATAACTGGTACTTTCTCTCTCCTCACACTAGTAGATGGTGACTACACCACATAGATTAGATTAGGTTAAGTCCCCTTTTGATTTACATAAACCAAATCACCACTAACAAGTGATTCGGGTTTGATTAGAACAAGGTATAATTCAATTAAACCTCTTAGGGGCATTTTGGTAAATTACCCATTAATCATCCTCATGGGTCAATTCATTAATCACTTAGTCCCGTACTATCTTAAGTTACCATTATGGTTTAGATTAGATCATCATTGAACCATTTACACCTTTAAGTGATTAAGTATAATCAACCTTGAAAATCTTCAATTGGTTTAGGGTTTGATCTTCAATCTTCAACCCATTGGATTCTTAAATGGTCTCGAACTCATTTAACCTCAAACGACCTAGAACCCATTTGGGCCTTAAACGAGTGTGGATCCCCCCTTAATCTTAAACGGATGTGAACCCACTTGAGATCAAACGAGTGTGAACCCGTTTGAGATCAAACGAGTGTGAACCCAATTGAGATGAAACGGGTGTTAACCCAATTGAGATGAAACGGGTGTCAACCCAATTGAGATGAAACGGGTGTAAACCCAATTGAGATGAAACGGTTGTCAACCCAATTGAGATGAAATGGGTGTGAACCCAATTGAGATGAAACGGGTGTCAACCCAATTGAGATGAAACAGGTGTCAACCCAATTGAGATGAAACGGGTGTCAACCCAATTGAGATGAAACGGGTGTCAACCCAATTGAGATGAAAAGGGTGTGAACCCAATTGAGATGAAACGGGTGTCAACCCAATTGAGATGAAACGGGTGTCAACCCAATTGAGATGAAACGGGTGTGAACCCAATTGAGATGAAACGGGTGTCAACTTACTTGGGTCCAAACCGCATGAACATAGAAGGTGACACATAGGTTATGTTTGAGTAGGGTTTCCTATGTTGAAGTCTTTAATTGGCCAAAGACATGTTAACCACTTACAGATTGAGTCAATTAGGATGAGCCTCAATCAACTGGACACCAAAATGACCCTCAATTGAAAGCCAATTAGGGTTAAATCTAATTCAATTAGGGTTTCCAATCAGCTAATCATCAATGTTCAACAATATGATTCAAATCAGAGTTGAACCTATCAATTGACCTCCAATTGGGCCCAAACTTGGCTCAAACGGTCTTGAGGTCATTTGGATGACCTCCAAACGATCTTGAGACCGTTTGCCCAAAGTTTGACCAAAATTAAGTTGATTTGATAAGGGTTGAGTCCTAATAAAATTACAATTCAGCACTTTTCATCAATTTCTCAATATCTTGTGATTGGACCCTCAAACCATCACATTTATTTAACCCTAGACCTTCAAACGGTCTTGGGGTGTCACTAAACGAGTGTGAGATCGTTTGGATGAACCCCCAAATGGGTTTGAACTCGTTTGGGTCCTTCAACCCAACACTAATCAAAATCTATATGAAAATCAGCAAATTTAACCCGATTAGGGTTAGGGTGTTGAAATGCCTTCAACTCTTAATTGGTTAGGAATTAGATCATGATTCTTGGTAGAAATGAAATTCAATATATTATGAACAGGAATCCCAAACGGTCAACACTTGGTCAACTCCTTCAAATGGGTTGGAACCCGTTTGCCCAAAGATTCAAGTTAATCAGTTTACAAAACAGCACTTAATTCAATTTGATTGCCTAATTGATTGGCCTTCAACCTACTATTCCTTTGGAGTTAACCCCTCAAATTTGGTGGGTCATTAGACTACATAATTGTGAACAGAAATCCCAAATGGTCAACTCTTGGTCAACGCCCTCAAATGGGTTGGAACCCGTTTTGCCAAACCGACCTATTAAACCCGTTTGGATTGAAACGAGTGTAAGATCGTTTTACCTATTGGTCCAAGATCGTTTAGTAAAGTTGGATAAGGACCAACATAGGTATTAACGCCCCTTGTCTTCAACCTTGAAACCAAGGTCTGTTCTTCACCAAAAAGCTTGCAAGGGTGCAAAGAAGGATGGGGAAGAAAAATAACTAACTATTATTTGCACGAATAAAAGTATGCATAACAAAGCAAAAGGTTTAGAATTATAAAACCCGCCTTAAGGTCATTCCTTGATCTCCAAGCTTCCAAGCTTCAAGTCTTTAATGTTTTCTTGAGATCCACAGGTTGGCCAAGGGTTTTTCTCCAAGGAAAGGTTGGGAAAAGATGGCTAGAACAAGAAAGATAAGTAAGAAAACTAGCAATTCAACCTTGTAATATGATTTCCTCCATGAATCCAAGCTAGAAGGTGGTGTTCTCTTACCTAGAATAGGTTGGTCGTCCCCTTGAGCTCCATAGCTTTTCCTTGGTCGGTTGAGTAAGATGAGAAGTGAAGAGAATGAGGAATCATTTACTTGGTTTACTAGGAAAACATTTATATACCTTAAGGACATTTTGCACCATAAGGACCTCTAAAGCATGGGATTCTCATCTAAGTCCCTCCTTATTTCTAAGGCACGTCCAAGCCATCTAAACTTAAGCAAAGTTCATCCATATTCAAGATATAAGGGTAGAAAAAAAATCAACCTTCAACTAGGGTATACACATGAAGGTCCTCTTACACATACATGGTGAATTTTAGGCACAAGATCATTTTTCTTATCTGTTTATTCATTGATGTTTCCCTTTCATCATTTCTACTCTAAATGATGACAAGAGTCATAAGGGATGTTCTAGATGATGTATTTTACAAGTGCAAACCCCTTAAATTGGGTAAATTGCACTTTACTCCAATTTAGGGTTTTTAAGCACAAGGATCATTCCACAAGCTGCATCTTGATGCTCAAGCTTGGGGAAAATTCATCATTCCTCATCATATTCACTCATATGATGTCTCATTATCAAAGGAACATCTTAACATGTGCAATTTTTGCAAGTTAACCCCTTAACTGGGTAATTTGCACAAGCTCCCTGTATTATAAAAAATATTACAACATTATTCAAAAGGGACAGAAAAAGGAATATATGTTCCTTAGGAACTTAATTACATGCCAAAAGATAATCACAAGGATTTTATTACACATTTAGGCAAAACACCTAGGGTTAGTTCATAACCCAGGTCAGGGATGTTACAGTTGTGGTCTTGGTGGTCCTGTGACTGACATCGATGCTGAACTGCTAGCCCCTTGTAGTGGTAGGCTTCGTCCTCTACCTCTACTCGGTGTCCACTGTGTCTGAGCACTAGGTCTAGGTGGTGGTGGTGCAGGAGCAGAAAACCTAGGATTCTTAAAGTCTCTAGATGAAGATCCCAGGAACTGAGGATATCTCTTATGGGTTTGCCTCTTCTCTGCTACGGACCTCTCTATCCTTCAGACTGACTCAACGAAGGTAGCAAACCTCTCCCGGTTCTCTAGGGCAGACACAGGAGTAGTCAACTCAGCATTCAACCCCTTCTCAAACCGTCTGATCCTCTCTTCATCTGTAGCAGCCATGTGTGGACAGAACCGCAACAGTTCCATGAACTTAGCTTCGTACTCGCTAATGTTCATCAAACCTTGCCTTAACCTCTCGAACTGAGAGATCTTCTCATCCAAGAACATCTTAGGGAAATATCTATTGATAAATTCCCATCGGAAGACTTCCCATGCTACTTCCACTCCAGGCCTCTTCTTCTCTTCCATGGTCCACCAGTGACCAGCACTTCCCTTGAGAAGATAGACAACATGCCTAACCTTCTCAGCTTCTGGGATGTTCAGGATTCTAAAGGCCTTCTCTAACTCGGTCAACCACAGATCGACATCTGCAGGGTCAGCTATTCCAAAGTATTCGGTTGCTCCAATACGACGAAGTCATTCGAATGTCTTACCGATACCTTGTCCTTCAGACTGGGCAGGTGCCCTAGGTGCAGGCATAGGCATCCTATCTGTTATATGTGTCATGGCAGTCATAAACTTCCCGAACATGGTCTGGACAGTTGGGTTCTCCATGTCAGCTGGTATAAACTGAGGTGGCTTCATAGGTGGCTCAAGTACAGGTTGCTCTATTTCTGGGTTCCTTGCACCTTCTCGGGGTGCATCAACACTACTTTCTGCCACATACTCCTCGTGTGGTCCAGATATCCTTACTTATCTTCTTCTCCTGAGGAGCAGAAGACACTATTAGATATACTGGAAAACACTAAGAATAGACTCAACATCCTAAGTCCTATGTCTCTGTAGACTCAGCGAACCTAGATCTTTGATACCACTAAACTGAGACGACTGAATCACCAAAACGAGATAAACGAATGCGGAAGCGAATTACTGAAAATCTATGGAAATTAAAACTTTTTAAGAAAAGCTATTTGAAACGTAAAACTCCTTTATAAGAAACAAGATAAATAGTTTACATCATTGTGAAATCACCTCTCGAGTGATTATATACATCCAGATACAAAGTCTCGAGGCTTAAAGCCAAAAACCTCAGACCTACTAACTCCTAGGACCTGAGAGTGCAGAGACGACATAAGACAAACTAACTACAGGACTTGACAGTCAGTATCTCCACCTGAGATTCACTACTGCCCCTAGTGTTGCTGCTGATGATACTGCTCACCCTCGGATTGGTTTCTCCGTCCTCCACGTCCACCTAAAAAGTTGAAACCTACGGGAGTGAGACAATTTGAACAATTGTCCCAGCGAGAGTTATAACTCTCCGCCAGAAGCTTTGTTATAGCATATAAGGAATAACGTAAGAAAAGTAACTTAAATCATTCAACAGTAGGTTTGATAATAAGTAAAGTAACATTTACTTAAGCAATCACTTCATTACAGCATATGAAGAACATGTACACTAGATACTTGAACAGGCTATTACTGTAAACAATGTAACATCAATCATTGTTTCTCGTAGTTCAACCTAAGCAGATATGCTACGCGATTGATTGTGTTTTACAAACATTATTATGCCCTGCGGAGATGAGGTATACCGCTCATACTCCAATTGATCACTACTAAGTCGCATCAGTATCATACATAGGTCATCAAAAGAGCTAAATTCGTATGACCTCATCTTCCTCAATCAGTGTGAGGATCAATATGCAGGACATCTCGTGTCTCTGCTAAGATAGCTTACCAGGGTATTCTGGCACTTCGCTATTAGAGTCACAGTGGCATTCTGTACTCTCTTCGCCATCGAAAGATTTCTTGTTTATCTCTCATCGATGCGGTATTTAAAGATTTCCTCAGGAGATTTGTGGTACATCACCCTGGCATAAACATATAGTGAAGGGTTGATAGATTATGGTACATCTACATCAATTCCTACACTAGGATGTAAGGATATTCACATCCATATTCCCCCACATACTCAAAAGTATGTGATCCATGAGTTCCCTTAGGAAAGCCTGTTTCACCATCATTTAATCTCTGACAATGATGGATCTATGATCAGGGCTCTACATGATATGATTATATTTGATTAGTTAGGTACATTTCAACATTCTTTTAACATCAAGCATGTTTCCAAGCATTTAACTATTAAAACACTGCTATATAAGAAGAATACTAAATGTATCAATTCTAACTCACATCATTTATCAAATGGATATCAATTCTTAATCATCTCATCATAAGTCATCTAATCAGTATGACCTTGATCTTACTCATGGCTCTTACAGCCCATCATTCTCATATGATGTTACTTGAACTAGGCAACATAGTATATCACTATTCATAAAGCTAATAACATGCTTTCAATGAATATGATATCATAACCTTTACCTGGATATGATCATCCTCTTATAAGACCTGCATAGTTGATTCAATTGATAATAATAAACAATTCATTTCCAGATCAGCAATTTATAAAGTAGAATTAATCTTTCAATTCAAGGGTTATACCTTCATGCCTTTGCTAAGGCTAGGTTCCCTTATTTACATTCATTAGGGTTATTCAATCCCTTTCATTATTATTAGGAATAAGGATTCCTCATTTCATACTTTGATCATGAAGATTCATGCTTAAAAGCATAACCTGGAATTAGGGTTTATTGTACATTTCAACACATCACACCTCAATTAGCGTTTACTATTCAACATGTTATTACCCTAGAATTAGGGTTTACCATTCACATTACATGTTATTACCCTAGAATTAGGGTTTACTATTCACATTACATGTTATTACCCTAGAATTAGGTTTTACTATTCACATTACTTGTTATTACCCTAGAATTAGGGTTTACTATTCACATTAAATGTTATTACCCTAGAATTAGGGTTTACTATTCAAATTACATGTTATTACCCTAGAATTAGGGTTTACTATTCACTTCATAGTGAATTGAGCTCATAGCATAATTATGTATGAAAATTATCATCATTGATGCCCTCAAATTAGAATATGATTCATTAATCATCATAATTAGGGTTTCCATGATCTCACCTTGATGGATCATACCCTAATCATGTACATTCTTACATATTGGAGATAGGTTACTTAATTATCATTCATATTAGGAGCCTTCTCTCTCCTCTCATTACTAGATGATGTTTACATCACTCTAGATTAGGTTAAGTCAATTCAACTTGATTAACATAGGTCAAGTCAACACCACTATGGTTATTAGGGTTTGCTTGATCAAGGTGTGTTGTCTATTTGAACCCCTTATAAGTACATTGATAAGGTTCATCATTAAGCATAACATGGGTCAATCTATTAATTACTTAACCCCTTAATGTATTTAGGTATCATTAGGGTTTAAGTTGAACAACCATTGAACCATTTAAACCTTCAAAGCATCAAGTAATCACAACCCTAAAAGTCCCCAAACGATTACACACTTCAACCTCCAAACGGTCCTGAGACCGTTTGGAAGGGTTGACTGTTTGGTTAGGGTTGACTTACAAACCATTTGAACTTGGTCAACCTCAAGACCGTTGGCCCTTAAACAGTCTTGAGACCGTTTCAACTTGTTGACTGTTTGAAAGAGTTGACTTTGAAACTGTTTGAAATTGATCGACCTTGAAACCGTTTGAAATTGATCGACCTTGAAACCGTTTGAAATTAAACGACCTTGAGATCATTTGGATCTAAATGACCTTGAGATCGTTTGAGCCCAAACGGTCTTGAGACCGTTTGGATTCAAACGGTCTTGAGACCGTTTGGTCCAAACATCTCAAAACCGATTGGACCCAAAAAGTGCATCAACACTTGCAATCGATTAGGGTTTTCAAGGTTGAACCCCTCAATTGACCTCATATAGGTTAACCACTTATCAATTGAGACAATTAGGGTTATCCTTAACCAATTGGACACTCAATTAATCCTGAATTGATAGCCAATTTGGGTTGGAACCAATTGAATTAGGGTTTGTAATCGATCAACCATCAATGTCCATCAACATGAGTCTAATTGAGGTTGAACCCATCAATTGACATCCAATTGGGCTCCAACTTGGCCCAAACGGTCTTGGGATCGTTTGGACATCCTCCAAATGGTCTTGAGACCGTTTTCCCAAAGTCTTATCAAAATCTATGTCGATTTGTCAAGGGTTGAACCCTAATTAAGTTTCAAATCAGCATTAATAATTAATTCAACAACCTATTGTGATTGGGCCTTCAATTGATTAAATTGCCTTAACCCTAGACCTTCAAACGGTCTTGGGTGGTCACCAAAAGGTCTTGATACCGTTTGGTTGGTCCCCCAAATGGTCTTAAGACCGTTTGGGTTACTCAACCCAAAGTTAAACAAGATTGGTTCTTGAAATCAGCAATTGAACCCGATTAGGGTTTAGAGGGTTGAAGTGCCTTCAACTTGTGATTGGTCTGTAATTAGATTATGATTCTTTGTAATTGATTAATTCAACATGTGTTCAGAAGACCTCTAAATGGTCTTCACTTGGTCAAACTTTCCAAACGGTCTTGGAGACCGTTTGAATCTAAACGGTCTTGCAAACCGCATGAAATCAAACGGTCTTGAGATCGTTTGATTTCAAACGGTCTTGCAAACCGTTTAGACCAAATGGTCCAAGGTCGTTTGGTAAAGTTACCTCAGAAATCACGCCCATCATCTTCAACCTTAGATCAGGTCGGTTACTTCGTGGTTTTGCTTGCAAAAGTGCAAGGAAGAGTGGGGAAGAAGAAGAACTAACTACTAATTGCAAGAACAAGAATATGCATAAGAAAGCAAAAGGTTTAGAGTTATAAAACCCTCCTTAAGGTTGTTCCTAGAGCTCCAAGCTTCCAAGCTTCAAGCCTTTAATGGCATCTTGAGCTCCACAGGTATGCCAAGGGTGTTTCTCCAAGGAAAGGTTTGGAAAGATCGGCTAGAAAGAGAAAGCTAAATGAGAAAACCATAAAACCAACCTTGTAATCCAACTTTCTCCATGGATTCAAGCAAGATGATGACCCAAGATTACCTAGCTTCTCCTTGGTCGTTCTCCTCTGCTCTAGAGATCTATCTTAGTCGGTTTGAGTAAGGTGATAAGTGTAAGAAGAAGAGAAACGTTCCTTTGTTTGCAAAGGAAGGTTGTATATATATCTTTGGGTGAAATTCAACATAAGGACATCTAATTTCTCCATATCTTATCTAGGTCCTTCCTTTCTTGTTTGCACGTCCCTCCTCCTTATTTCTTAAACAAAACTCCTTCTAAAACAAAGAACTAAAGGCAAAGAAGGTCAACTTATCACTAAGGTGCAGATATATAAGGGTCTCCTTACTTATAACTTGGTGATTTAATTACAAAGGTGTTCCTTATTATATGATTAATCAAATGAAGCACCCCCTTCATCATTATTACTATAAATGATACCAAGAGTCATAAAAGATATTTTAGAAAGTGTATTTTATAATTTGCACCTCACATTTTGGGTAAATTGCACTTTACCCCAAAACTAGGGTTTTAAGCACAAGGATTGCTCCACAAGCTGCATCTTGGTGCCCAGGCTTGGAGAATCCATCATACTTCATCATATTTATTCTTATGATGTCTCAACACTAAAGGAATATATTATCATGTACAAATTGCAAGTTAACCCCTTTAATTGGGTAAATTGTACATAGGTCGATGTATTACAAAACAATACTACAACATTGTTTAAAAAGGACAAAAATGGAAACATATGTTCCTCAAGAGTTTTTAATTACATGCCAAAAGATAATCACAAGTATCTAATTACATAATTAGGCAAAACACCTAGGGTTAGTTCATAACCCAGGTTAGGGATGTTACAGTAGTTGTCTTTCCCTTGCTGTGCCTCCCTTATCGGGTAGCACTTGCTCGGGCTCTCTCGGTTACCAAAACTAGAGAGAACGACAACTTTGTAGCAACTAGTGTTCTGAGTTGTGCTTCGAGAAGCCCCTAATACCCCTATATATATAGGAGGGTCATGGGACATGGTTCTCTACCCCATGCAATGTGGGACTAAGCAGGAGTAGAAGAGTTTGAGATTTCCATAAAATTTGACAGACTGCGACAGTTCAACCGATCATTTCAACCCTGATACGATCGTCTGGACACTCCAGCCGATCTTTTGGACACTCTAGCCAATCGTTTGGACCCTTGAGCTGATCAGTTGGCTGCTCCAGCCGATCAGTTCACGATCTTGGTCCAACTCAAATTGACTTTCCATGTTTGTTTCCAACTAATAAATATTAGTCCTTGTCCAAATCAAATTTGACAAGTGAAACAAAATGATCGTCTGGTCATCCGACTAGTCCACCACTGTGAACCGATCGTCTGGTGATCTGAACCACTCGGCTCACCTGCCTGATCCGATCAGTTCATCTCATGAGCCGATCGGTTGGGGCAGCAGATCACTCAATTGCAGTTTCAATCACTCTGATACTCTAATCATCTGATCCAACACCTTGAATACTATGATTTTGAGCTATCAATTAATTGAGTGTTTAATAGAACTACTAAACTCTTTTAGTAATCAATCTAAACATCATTTTGTGGATAAACTCCTCATCCAGGTTAAATGTTACGACCTCACCTTTTAGTAACCCTTAAGGGAGACCAAGAGGTTGAAGCCGCACCCATTAATCCTGGATCAAAGGTTCGACATATAACCATAAACAATTATTATATTCTAACAGACTATACTAAAAATGGTAATAAAATTTTTCTTTGCATACCTTGAAAAGTTGGGAACAAACTAACTTCTAACCTCAGCTAAACTATTCTATCTAATTCCTCCTTGTTCTTTAATTCTTGAATTCACAAGGTGTCGCTTTACTGTTTGTACTTTTCATTGTACCTAAAACGCCGACAAACAAAACGTCGGTCAGCCGAAGATGGTATGTGGAGGAAACAGATAATGTTCAACTATGGTAACAATATAATTATTCAATTAATCATTTAAAAATCAAGATTACACTTTAAGCCATACAACTCAATCCATACATATTCTCGAACTTTGGGCTGTCCCTGTAGTGCACATGGATATCACCTCTCTTTTAGGTAATAGAGTCGCATGGCACTATCCGAAGATAGCCCAATATCTAACTCATTATGACTTGATGGTCCTACCTCCATGGTATCCATGTACTAAGTCAACCATAGACCTGATGGACCTACCCAATAGGTAGCCATGTACTAGGTCATCCATAGACCTGACGGACCTACCCAATAGGTAGCCATGTACTAGGCCTTTCTCTAACCTGATGGACCTACCCATAGGCAGCCATGTACTAGGTTAGCTATTATGCCACAGAGAGAACCATGATCTGAGTTTATAGGCATATACATTAAGTGATAGTCATAGTCACTTTATATTTGCAATATGAACATCCAAACAGTTTAGTTGCATTCAATGCGATTAAACGTCTGAGAAACCACCGGAAAACTAAGCGGTTATTCATAAGTAACCACATACCTATCTCTGACATCTCAAGAAACAATTTATCCAAATCCAACTAGATGTCCAATCAAGCAAGCCAATCAATCAATCAAGCAAACATTGATCCTGAAAACATGTATAATGTCTAATTGTCACAAGCACATCCCAAACAACTCCTTATTGACTTTAGAAAGGGATCATGACTGGGGGCTGGCAAGATTTTCCTCCGCACCGCTAGTCAGAATACGAGGACTCCCGGACCCGTGTGACCTCCTGGCCAAAGTCTTAGGGTATGAATCGAAATAAGATACCTTTAGGACTTCTCATCTTATTCATCCCTTCTCATCACAAAATTCTCATAAGGACCTAAAGGATTAGAGTTTTCTTTCTTCTCCTCACCCTCTTGAGGTATGGGTAAGGTTAATAAGGTTTAAGAAATCCTCCACCAAATTAATGAAAGGCATGTAAATAAGATGTCATGGACATAAGCTTAATAAATTAAGCGCAAAATAAATAATAGATACATGCTTAGGTCGTATGACATAAGTTGTCATGTCCTCAGAAGAGTCCTGAGGCTAGACCTTCATGTTAGGAGGATAGGTTAGTCTTGGAGATAAGAATCTCCATTTCAAGTAGAGACCTGGAACATCCTCTGATGATGATGCTAACCCTAACCCTAAGTGAAGGTTAGAGAGAGATGAGTTGGGCCAGGTGTTTGAAAGGACATGCCTTTGGGATGCCATATGATCCATGGGTGACCTAGCACCTTTGTCAACCCAACCCTGGGAAGGGTCGTGCATGTTAGGGTAAAGGATAGCTCTTTAGATGATGATGTTAGTGAAGGACCATAGAAACTCTATGGGCTTGTGCAAGTAGGGCATAGCTGGCACCTAAGGCACGTCATAGTGCTGACGGTAGAATGAAACCCTGGATAAGGAATTATGATGGAGCATAAATGGTTATGGATGATCTTGAGCAACCATAAGTGCGAACCTAGGCTTCACCCATGTATAGAATGCTTTGGAGGTTGATCTTTCATGAAGAGAGGACCTCTAATGGTGAGGTTGGATGTAGGGTTAGCTCGAGAGAGAGCAGGAAACCCAGCAAGAAGGTTGGAAACCTAAAACCCTGAACAATGGATGACAATGGTTGCCTCATAAGTTGATGGACCAAACCCTAGAGAGTGAAGATGAAGCATCTGGTGCCTATGTGCCTACAGTATAGCTGTGTACCTTCTGAGGAAGGAAGAAGAGTTCCTTAGACCTAGAGAGGTTTAGTGAACAGGTTCTAAGGCCTTGTACCTTGATGGTCGTCCTTAAGGAGGACCCAATCCTAAGTGTTCCTCAAGTTGAAGGATGACGAGAAGTGTATGTCATGCCTTTTGCATGCTTGGTTCGTAGTTAAGAGATAGAGCGTGCAGTTTGACACCTAAAAGTGAACCTAGGGTTCCTAGGCCTAAGAGGGGAAGTGGTATACCTAATGCTCATGATGAGAAGTTGAGTTCCTATAGAAGCGAGCATGGTAATCCTAATGTATAGAGGAAAAGAGGAGCCCCTAAAGTTTAAGGTGTGTGATGAACCCCTCACAGCTAGGTTGATGATAAACAAAGGTATGATCTTGATCCAACATTGAGGAAAAAGGACAAGTATGACCTAGCATGGTACAGTAAGTGATCTGCTCATGCCTTAATGGCTTGCTAGGGTTAAGTAGGCTCGTGTGGATGTAAACCCTATACCTAAGAGATTTTGTGACCTTAGAGATAGTTTTCCTCCCATCCTGGGAGAGGGACCCCTTTGGAAGGGTGTATATCAGTTTTGGTGGTTTAAGGTAACCTAAAGAAGTCTCATAAGATCTTGAGAAACTAAGCAAAAAGTACATGCTATGAGAATGAACCTGTAGACCCATAGATATCCATCTCTATGTGCATACGGTTGTGTTACCATGGAGGTAACCGATATGAGGCTTGACCAAGGTAGGCAGGTTGCCATGATGCCTATGAAAGGATGAGAGCCAGCCCATGAATGCAGAAAGAGAGATGATGAAGACTTGAGTAAGGTTCTAAGTGAACATGTACTATAATGGTGAATCCTAAGTCTATCCTAGGGTCAGGTAGGGATAAGACCGATGAAAGTAGGAGTTTCCTAATTCCCCAGTTGCACATGACCATAGGGTCAGGAGGTAACAGCTATCATTGTCTGAGGGCCATGGATTAGGAAATTGATCACCTTCATGAACTCATGGGACCCAAAGGGCAGATGAGTAGGGCACTCTCTTGATGCATGAGGGACGGAGGATGACCCCAAAAGAGACGGTACCCTATAGACCTAGAGGAGATGACCAAGGATATAAACCTCAGTGGGTTCAAGACTTGTTTGATATCATGATGTCTGTGATGTAGAGACATATGTGGCACGTTGCAACTTAGATATAAAGGTGTATTGGCAAGGTGGGATGTACCATCACTACTCTTGGAACAGGAAGAACTCTGTATTTGGACTGCAGCCAAATGCTCATTTCCTCTTGTTATGGGGGTGAGAGATAGTACATTATGCATGTCATACACAAAGGATAAGAGATGATGTAGGTTGGAACGTTGCCACGAGAAATGGGGATAGAGAAGATATCTACCCTGGTAAAGTGAATGATACATGGATGGTTTGTAAACACTAAGAGGAATGAGGTAGTCCCCTTATGAGGATGTTTTTATCATGAGCTATGTGGAACTTACAAGTTATACCAGGTTGAGTTTGATCACCATGATGATGGAATCAGAGAGTGTTTTTATGAAGATGAACATATAATTTGAGGTGACATGATAAGTGAAATACATGGAAGTGTAATGTTACCTAGGGATGTGAAGTGGTAATGGGTGCTCTGGTTGAGATACATTAGACTTGTTTGATTAGAAGTTAGAAGAGGTTGTTTGGTTACCCGGTCTAGTCCTTGATGTAATTAAACGACAGTGGTAGAACCTCAGATGCACTTCTTCGGAAGAGAAGGTGACGAAACCCCGATTAGAGTGGTTTAGGGTTTCAGAGGATTTGATCTTGAAAGAATCACGACATACAGGAAATCATGGTTGAAGATCATCATACACCGTGGAAAATGGCAATAGCACTTTAGATGCTTAAGATGGAGTTGCATGTGGTTTATGGCCATGCAAGCCAGGAGGTAAAGGACGAACCCCCAGTAACCCAGTGTATCGATATAGAGGACAAAAGAGTCCCTGAGAGGGAATGGGAGTTCATCACCATGGATGTTGTGATAGGTCTCCCCCTAGACCAAGGAAGGTCGAGATGCAATGTGGGTTATGGTAGTTCGCCTTACCTAGAGGACATGTGAAAGGAAGAGTTCTGTCAAGGGACAGATTTGGTTGAGTTACATATGAGAGAGATGGTTCAACTACACCATGATGTGAGTTCAAAGGTTCTTGAGTTTGGCCTAGAGGTTCACTTCAATAAAGTGGAAGTAAGTACATGAAGAACCTAATGTTAGTGTAGTTTATCACCCCCTAACTAAGGGTTAGTAAGATCCAGACTAAAGGGTCTGATGAGAGCATATGTGCTCGTTCAGGGTGATAGCTAGAGACAATTCTTGTCCTATGAAAGATGTGATGATGACCACCATAGCCAGTATCGGGTTTTATATGAAGCATTGTAAGGGAGGTTGTGTCGGTCACCACTTCAGTAAGATGATGTTGGTGAAAAGGGCCACATGATGGTTAGAAAAGGACCACATGATGGTTAGAAAAAGGGACCCCAGTACGTGTAGATGAAGTCACTTTGATTGTGCAAGGGCTGAAAGGAGCCTAGAGATGATGAGAGTCGTGAGAAGATGCAAAGTAGACTGACATGCAGTTCACTGTGGGAGAAAATGTGATATGAAAATCCGAGCCCTATAAGTTATAGCTAAGAGAGCTGAGTCCCCGATACATGGGTCCATTAGAGATGGATGGGTGGAGAAGGTTAGGTTTGACCCTACCCCTCAGGATAGAGTAATGTGAGATGAGTTCCATGTGTCCAATTTAGAGCACTATTTGAGGTACTCGACCATGTGCTGAGCCATGAACCTAGTAAGCCCCAAGGGAGGCTGAAATGACCTGAGTCACCTGTGCAGTTTATAGACGCCAGAGTGAAAGAACTCATAGAAAAGAATATGTGATAATAAAGGTTCTTTGGAAACGCCATGAGTACGGCAAAGCCACATAGAGGCCAATGATGGACATGGAAAGTCTTATCCTGAATTTATTGTTTGTTTGCTTGTTTGAATTTTGAGGGAAAAATTCCTATAAGAGGGGAAGGATGTTACAACTCCAAATTTTGGGTTCCTTTGGTGAGAAATGTAATTTCTCATATTAAATATAATTGAACAAATAAAAATATGATTGGTTTTGATAAGTGGATTTCATTTACAATAGCCTTGCTGATTGTGTTGTGGGCTTTATTGGCTATTGGGACCAATAACAAGAGAATGAAGAAAGGAAAATTCAATTAGTAAAATAGTAAATGAAAATTTAATATTTGAAGAATAGAAAGAGGTAGAAACCTCTAGAAGGCAAAGAGATGTAATCCAAGGATGGATTTCGTGCCTTTTGGGTTCCTTGGGTTCCAAGGAGTCCAAAGTTGCAAAAAGAAGGCTATAAGAAAATGAAAAGTTTAATTAAGTATTTCTTTAATAAGAAAGAGATTGAAAATAATGTTAAAATGTTAGAAATAAATGGGAGAAGGTGTAATTAGGAGATCCTTTGTGGAATTTCGTGTTCCAAGGATTTCTAATGATAAAAGGAATACCCATGAGGAAAATAAAAGGGAAATAAAGAGAAATCCTCAAAAAAAGAGATATTTAATGAGAAATAAACATGATAATGCGAAATAATGCATTTAGATGCATCTAAAAGGATAATAAATATCCTTGGAAAATAATTTCGAAATCATAAAGTTTCTTGGGAACCAAGGAGTTCCAATAAAGAGGAAAGGAAGAGAAAGTACTAAAAAAGGCAAAATAAGAAGATAATGTGTTGCATTATTAATGGATTTTGTGTTATTTTAAAAAGATGGTATTTTCTATTATAAAGAAACATGATTTCGTGACAAATAACTAAAAGGCAAGTTTAAAGAGAATAAGAAAGTGGATTTTCATAATCCTAATATCACAAGAAGAAGGAATATCAAAGAAATAGGAGAGAGAGAGAGAGAGACTTGCTTATCATGGAAGGAATAGAATTCCTAATAAGAGGGAATGTGTTCCCTCTTAGATAGGCCTCTTAGGGCGAGGGTTCCTCCCCTATAAGAGGGGTAGACCCCCTGGATCGAGCTCCAGAGAATCCCAAGAATTCTTCTCTATCACCCATCGTCTTCCTTACGTGTAAACTCTAGTTATGAGAGGAAGACTTATCCTTGAAACGACGGGAGCAACTAGGGGCCAACGGAGGCTTCTGCTGGTAGCTGGATGCCCCACGATGCTGGGGAGTTGCTGTACCATCAGGACAATGCCTTGAACAACACACGACGGCAGCCATAGATCCGCAACACCTACTGCAGGTCGTATGGTATTTCTGCCCAAAGCAGCCGCGTGGGCCGCGACCTGGGCGATGCCCTAAGTGCGACTCATGGCAGAGGAGTTGGGGCGGCCAACGGCGGTGATCCCCGAACTCTGGAGAGGGAGAGGCGCGCCCACAAGAACTGTAGATCGGCACCTAGGGCGACAACCCTCGATCTGCCCAAGGTTGAAGGAAGGAGAAGCACGATGGATGATACTACCCTTCGCTGACTATAGAACAATCCACTTAACCTGGGGCTATTTCAGACTTTTCGAAATATTTCCAAAGAAGGCAAGAGGGCTACGTTGCATGGAAGGCGCCTACGTGGCAGCCCCTCATTGGCCCATAGTAAGTTATTTTGTTTAATTCATATCTCAATAACTGTAGCTCGGATGGACACACTTTATATATGAATTTTGATCCTCCGAACGAGGGGAATTTAATAAAAATATGTGTAGAAGGTAGTTCCTCTTGATATGCGAAAAATAGTGTAAATTATCATCTTTAATGAATTAAAGATTAAGAAACCCTATTTTGATATGATTAATGTGTTTAATAGGGTTTAATGGATCTTTGGAGTTAATATTAATCTGTTAAATCAAAAAAGGAACATTATGTTCAAAAAGGAATAACTTTGCACATGATTAGTCTAATTTAGAGTTTATGTGCTTAAATATGCATGAAATTTGAAAAGGGCATAAAGTTATCATCTTTAATGATGTAATTAAAGAAAAACCCTTAGATTTGATGATAGATGGACTTAATGACGTTATTTGGATAATTCAAGTTGATATTAACCTATTGTTAATAAAAGTGAAAATAGGATCTAAAAGATGATCTTTTCATGTATAAATGGCTTAATGTAGGGGTTTGTGCATGATAATGTACTAATGAGTTTGAAAACCCTAATTTTGATGAATATGTCCTTTAATTGGTTTAATTGTGTAAATCCATGAATAAAATAGAGATGTGATGATCCTAAGCCAATTTGAGCATAAAAGATCCTTAATGTGGATAATTTGAGTAATTAGGGTTTTTATGAGTGGAAAAGTTGTTTTATGGTTAATTGACCTAAAAAGGGTAAGGTTTGAGAAATTAATCTAAGAAACCTTAATGCATCCTAATGAGACTTAGAAACCTTAGAAAGGCCGAATAGGGTTTCAAGTTCATATTATCAATTCAAACCCTAATTCATTGCTCCACACATCAAGGATCATACATTACTCCGTCTTTCGGATACTCCTCTAATAACTCCCTTGGGTTCTATGGAGTTTGTAAAATTTAATAATTACTAATGGTTACACAAAGAACCTAGGCTCTGATACCAAATGTTACGACCTCACCTTTTAGTAACCCCCATTTAAGGGAGACCAAGAGGTTGAAGCCGCACCCATTAATCCCGGATCAAAGGTTCGACATATAACCATAAACAATTATTAAATTCTAACAGACTATACTGAAAATGGTAATAAAATTTTTCTTTGCATACCTTGAAAAGTTGGGAACAAACTAACTTCTAACCTCAGCTGAACTATTCTATCTAATTCCTCCTTGTTCTTTAATTCTTGAATTCACAAGGTGTCGCTTTACTGTTTGTACTTTTCATTGTACCTAAAACACCGACAAACAAAACGTCGGTCAGCCGAAGCTGGTATGTGGAGGAAACAGATAAGGTTCAACTATGGTAACAATATAATCATTCAATTAATAATTTAACAATCAAGATTACACTTTAAGCAATACAACTCAATCCATACATATTCTTGAACTTTGGGCTATCCCTGCAGTGGACATGGATATCACCTCTCTTTTAGGTAATAGAGTCGCATGGCACTATCCGAAGATAGCCCAATATCTAACTCATTATGACTTGATGGTCCTACCTCCATGGTAGTCATGTACTAAGTCAACCATAGACCTGATGGACCTACCCAATAGGTAGCCATGTACAAGGTCATCCATAGACCTGATGGACCTACCCAATAGGTAGCCATGTACTAGGCCTTTCTCTAACCCGATGGACCTACCCATAGGCAACCATGTACTAGGTTAGCTATTATGCCACAGAGAGAACCAAGATCTGAGTTTATAGGCATATACATTAAGTCATAGTCATAGTCACTTTATATTTGCAATATGCACATCCAAACAGTTTAGTTGCATTCAATGAGATTAAACGTCCGAGAAACCACCGGAAAACTAAGCAGTTATTCATAAGTAACCACATACCTGTCTCGGAGATCTCAAGCAACAATTTATCCAAATCCAACTAGATCCAATCAAGCAAGCCAATCAATCAATCAAGCAAGCAAACATTGATCCTGAAAACATGTATAATGTCTAATTGTCACAAGCACATCCCAAGCAACTCCTTATTGACTTGGGACACCTTTCTAAGGTTTCTAAGTCTCATTAGGATGCATTAAGGTTTCTTAGATTAATTTCTCAAACCTTACCCTTTTTAGGTCAATTAACCATAAAACAACTTTTCCACTCATAAAAACCCTAATTACTCAAATTATCCACATTAAGGATCTTTTATGCTCAAATTGGCTCAGGATCATCACATCTCTATTTTATTCGTGGATTTACACAATTAAACCAATTAAAGGACATATTCATCAAAATTAGGGTTTTCAAACTCATTAGTACATTATCATGCACAAAACCCTAAATTAAGCCATTTATACATGAAAAGATCATCTTTTAGATCCTATTTTCACTTTTATTAACAATAGGTTAATATCAACTTGAATTATCCAAATAACGTCATTAAGTCCATCTATCATCAAATCTAAGGGTTTTTCTTTAATTACATCATTAAAGATGATAACTTTATGCCCTTTTCAAATTTCATGCATATTTAAGCACATAAACTCTAAATTAGACTAATCATGTGCAAAGTTATTCCTTTTTGAACATAATGTTCCTTTTTACATTTAACAGATTAATATTAACTCCAAAGACCCATTAAACCCTATTAAACAGATTAATCATATCAAAACAGGGTTTCTTAATCTTTAATTCATTAAAGATGATAATTTACACTATTTTTCGCATAGCAAGAGGAATTAGCTTCTACACATATTTTTATTAAATTCCCCTCGTTCTGAAGATCAAAATTCATATATAAAGCGTGTCCATCCGAGCTACGGTTATTGAGATATGAATTAAACAAAATAACTTACTATGGGCCAATGAGGGGCTGCCACGTAGGCGCCTTCCATGCAACGTAGCCCGCTTGCCTTCTTTGGAAATATTTTGAAAAGTCTTAAATAGCCCCAAGTTAAGTGGATTGTTCTATAGCCAGCGAAGGGTAGTATCATCCATCGTGCTTCTCCTTCCTTCAACCTTGGGCAGATCGAGGGTTGTCGCTCTAGGTGTCGATATGCAGTTCTTGTGGGCGTGCCTCTCCCTCTCCAGAGTTCGGGGATCACCGCCGTTGGCCGCCCCAACTCCTCTGCCATGAGTCGCACCTAGGGCATTGCCCAGGTCGTGGCCCACGTGGCTGCTTTGGGTAGAAATACCATACGACCTACAACAGGTGCTGGGGATCTATGGCTGCCGTCGTGTGTTGTTCAAGGCATTGTCCTGATGGTACAACAACTCCCCATCATCGTGGGGCATCCAGCTACCAGCAGAAATGTCTGTTGGCCCCTAGTTGCTCCCGTCGTTTCAAGGATAAGTCTTCCTCTCGTAACTAGAGTTTACACGTAAGGAAGACGATGGGTGATAGAGAAGAATTCTTAGGATTCTCTGGACCTCGATCTAGGGGGTCTTCCCCTCTTATAGGGGAGGAACCCTCGCCCTAAGAGGCCTATCTAAGAGGGAACACGTTCCCTCTTATTAGGAATTCTATTCCTTCCATGATAAGCAAGTCTCTCTCTCTCTCTCCTATTTCTTTGATATTCCTTCTTCTTGTGATATTAGGATTATGAAAATCCACTTTCTTATTCTCTTTAAACTTGCCTTTTAGTTATTTGTCACAAAATCATGTTTCTTTTTAATAGAAAATACCATCTTTTGAAAATAACACAAAATCCATTAATAATGCAACACATTATCTTCTTATTTTGCCTTTTTTAGTATTTTCTCTTCCTTTCCTCTTTATTGGAACTCCTTGGTTCCCAAGAAACTTTATGATTTCGAAATTCTTTTCCCAGGATATTTATTATCCTTCTAGATGCATCTAAATGCATTATTTCGCATTATCATGTTTATTTCTCATTAAATATTTCTTTTTTTTAGGATTTCTCTTTATTTCCCTTTTATTTTCCTCATGGGTATTACTTTTATCATTAGAAATCCTTGGAACACGAAATTCCACAAAGGATCTCCTAATTACACCTTCTCCCATTTATTTCTAACATTTTAACATTATTTTCAATCTCTTTCTTATTAAAGAAATACTTAATTAAACTTTTCATTTTCTTATTGCCTTCTTTTTGCAACTTTGGACTCCTTGAAACCCAAGTAACCCAAAAGGCACGAAATCCATCCTTGGATTACATCTCTTTGCCTTCTAAAGGTTTCTACCTCTTTCTATTCTTCAAATATTAAATTTTCATTTACTATTTTACTAATTGAATTTTCCTTTCTTCATTCTCTTGTTATTGGGCCCAATAGCCAATAAATCCCACAACACAATCATCAAGGCTATTGTAAATGAAATTCACTTATCAAAACCAATCATATTTTTTATTTGTTCAATTATATTTAATGTGAGAAATTACATTTCTCACCAAAGGAACCCAAAATTTAAGGTTGTAACATTAAATCCTATGTGTGTGACCCTGCAGGTCCATTTCACGTTGGCAGTGAAAGTCCATAACATTTATGACTTCACAAGCAAAGAGCGGTGCCTAGTCACACATCAGTGCTCCCCAAGTGAAATAGAAAGTTGGAGAACAACTTTCAATCCTACAATCCGTGAATGGTGTTACGGTGAATGTATAATTCCTTTGTCACTGATATCCTGAATGAACTCGAGGCATGTAACAGTCATCCTTTCAATGTTCATTCATTTCATTGATCTCAGAGCAGACTGGGTGAGATGTGTGTGACATCAATATCACATATTGATTCACATGTGCATGCGCATGCCTTTGTCAATCCTACTCATCAAGTGGCCAAGGACATCAAACTCCCTCAAGAGGGAAAAATCCCATATCTATCACTCACCCCTCAAAAGCCCCATGTGTCAAAGCCACCCAATCATCACCTTTATAACAACCCATGTTTCAGGAATGCGTTTGTTGATGTCAAAGTGTACCCAACGACATGTGTGGAGTGTAGTGATTTCAGGTCTAAGAATCACACTCACCACCATCACTGTGAAAGCTGATTGTGACTACCAAATCATGGTTCCATGTGCCACTCTCACGGTGGGTCTGTCTGGTACACTGTTTTCTAACAAGTACCTATGTGCTTGGTTTGATATCACTATATCATGACTAATGAGATTCTATCATCAACCAACACACAATCTAGTCTTTAGTGTTATTGATGTCTATGGTTATTTCTACAATAATAACCGACTAGGGACAAAACAAGAATGTATACTCTTAACATCCGTATGATCTCATCATTTAGGTCCTCAACCCAAAAGCATACGTCATTGAGTAAAACCATTCTTTAGACATCTATCATGTTACACTATCATCTCAGAAATAGTTTAAACATATAGATCGAAAATTGCCTTTATTATTATTCAAATCATTTATAATGTATCCCATTACAATCATCACATGACTTGCTCTATGGGCATACATACCAACAGGAATGTCATGTGTTTCTCTAGAGAGATTGGATATAACACTAAAGCTAAGCTATTTATGCGGTTTCTAATGCAGTTATAAAGGTTTCTATGATTAAAACGATGGTTTTGGTTAAGCTAAGGGTGCCTATAATTAAAGGATAAGAGTGTAAACTAACATAAAATTAACAACTGGATAACTAGAAAAGAAAGAGAGAAAATGATTATTAACTAAAAAGGGCAAGTCAATTAACCCTAAATAAGGAGATTTATTTCACTAAGATAAATAGATCATTTATCCAGGGAAAAGTTGAAATACTCTAACAAACAACAAAACATATGACTAAATAAACTATGCACAAGGACAAATTATGTATCCTAGGTAGAAACAACTAACAGTAACAAGTAATCTATTTGAGAAAGTAAGAACAATTAGCTGAATTAAGAAATTAGAATTCTAAATAGTTGATTATGGAGGTGTTTCATTTGGGGTAATATGATTCACAATCTAGTTAGGGTTATATCGTCCTACACAATGATAAGACCTAACCATTCAAACAACATAAGTAAGACAATTATGGACCATCCTATACTACTTGTTGACCATTGTTTTATAGGATATTTATAGGAGAACTAGTCTCTATCACCCCTTACCCATCCTTATGAGGTTCATTTTACTAGGGATAATAGGTATAATTCAATCGAGACCACTCTAGTCTAGGTTCCTAGGAGTGATTCTCATAATTTAGTTAGTGGCATGAGTAGTATTGAGTATGGGAGAAGGGAGTGTCGCCTTCTATCACCCTCAGTACACCTATAGACATGATCTTGGCTAAGTACATTAAGTAAGGTACACCTTTTCACTCAAATATCACACCTAAGGATAGAACAGTAGTTATATATGTGACATTTCCACATGTACATCATTCTCCATATACTTAGGTGGGTTCAAGCAAGAATAACCATAGAAAGAGATGAACTATTAGGAATAAGTAGAAGATAACATTTCCAACATAAATTATAGTTATTTTTATTAACCTGGGGGTCGTCTTATTCATCCTGCTCCCTTAGTGCAGGACCACTAACGTTCACACACAACTCATGGCCCAGTGAGGCCTCCTCTTTTATCATTTCAAAGAGGAAGTCCGGACACTGCTGCCATCTACTTCTCCTACCCCCTTGAGATTGACCTCGCTTGGCTATGCAATCAACCACCCTATTACATTCTCGTTTGGAAAAACTAAATTCTAACTTCTGGAATGAGTTTGCAAGCTTCTCGATGAAGAGACATTCCTGTCGATATTGGATCGGGATCTTCATTTGCTTCTGCAACATTGATATGGCTCCCTTGCTCTCTGATTCTACCAACAAAAAGTTGTGTCTACCCTGACATTCTCGGATTCCAGACGCGATTGCTCTAAGCTCAGCCTTCTGGATGTTTGTTATGGTTCCTCAGTCGTAGCATCCTCCGAGCCAGTGACCTTCATGATCCCAAATTACGAACGCTGTGGACATGTTCCCGTGCTTTGGAACTGCATCTACATTCAGTGTCACCTGTCCAGTTCTCAGAGGACTCCACTTGGTAATCTCCTTATCCTTGTCAGGATTAGTTTGATTTTCTACGAAGGCCCTTCTGCAAAACATTACCTCTGTCTGATGAACTCAAACAGTCCTTTCGCGCTTGATTTGACATCTTGGAACACCAGATTACACTGATGGTTCCAAAGTTTCCACACTGTAATTGCCAACCACACGTTCCAGTCAGAGTTCTCTGCCTTCTTCTTCATGTTTCCATCCAGCCATCGCTCAAAGGTTTGACCATGAATCAAATCAACTTTAGTGAACGCCTGTATCCTTTCCCATAGTTTCTTGCTCTCTGGGCAGGTGACGAACAGGTGCAGGAGGCTCTCGGCCCCTTTCCAACAACGCAGACACTGGTTATCATCCATAAATCCCCTCATATATCTTGTATTGTTAGACATGATTCCTCCATGCAAACCTAGCCAAAGCAAAGTCTTTACTCACTGCAACACCTTTAGTTTCCACAACGTGTTCCAACGACCTCGAGTCCTCATCATGTTATCCTTCAGCAATTATCGGTAAGCACCTTTGGCAGTGACCTCCCCGGTCGTGCTCTTTGTATACCATCATCTATCATCCCCCACCTCCGGGTCCGGCGGTGGCATGGCTAGGATGGTATTGGCCGTCTCTTCAGTAAACCAGTGTAGAACAAAATCCACATCCCATTCACCTCTCATATCCACCATTGAGCTGACAGTGAGATCTTCAATGTCTTCAGGTATCATTCTACCCATCTTGATCACATGGGTGTGACATCCCTCAACCCATTTGTCCTTCCACCCATTGGTGTTCGTCCCCGACAACACAACCTTCCCTATAATTGGATTCAACTCCGTTTGGATTCTTATAATTGCTCTCCACAACCGCCAAGCGCTCACGATTCCTATATTAGATCCATGCAAATATTTCTCCTTGGTGGTAGTTTTCCACAGCGCCTCCCGCTGTGACATGAAGTCCCAGCACGTTTTGTATAGCAGTGCTTCATTCTGCACCCTTTCTCTCTTGATATCTAGTCCTCCGTCTCCTCGGTGTGCTGTGACTTTGTCCCACGATACTAGGTGTATACCCTTTTCTCTATCCGCCCCTTTCCATAGAAACGATCACACCACCTGGTCAATGCTGTCACACACCGCCATTGGCAAGGCGGTTGATTGCATGATATATATGGGCATGGTGTTAAGAACGGATTTGATCAAGGTCACTCTGCCAGCTAGGGACAATGATCTATTTGCCCATGTTGATAATCTTGTTTCTACTTTATTTATAGTGTTGAGATACAGCTCTTTATTTGTTCGCTCATGCAGAATTGGAACTCCCAGGTGCTTGCCGATGTTCTCCGTTTGGCCTATGCCGATGATCCTAGCGATCGCTCTCCGGATTGGGTGGGGCGTGTTCTTAGAAAAGAATATTGCTTATTTCTCCTTGGCTAACATTTGTCCAGATACCTTTTCGAACTTCTTTAAAGTTGCGAGCATATTACGGGCATGTCGTTCAGTAGCTTCCCCAAAGAGGATGAGGTCGTCTGCAAAGTAGACATGTGATATTCCGGTCCCCTGCCTTGTAGCATGGAAGGGCACCCATCTCCTGGATTGTTCCTCCATTGCAATGGCTTGGCTGAGTCTATCTAAGCAGAGCACGAAGATGTAGGGTGACAGTGGGTCTCCTTGCTTCATCCCTAAAAGGTGTTAGATTCTCCCCATTCCAGGTGATTGCTATCTCGCCTGCCGTTATGATATTCATAATGATTCTAATCAGATTCTGTGGTATTGTTGTCCTCCTGAGCGTGTCCTCTATGAACTCCCAATCCATCCTGTCGTAGGCCTTTGATAGGTCCACTTTCATTTCCATGGCCGTTCTCTTTCCCATCTTGATCCTCATAGAGTGTACAAGTTCTTATACTAGCATAATGTTGTCAGTTATTCTTCTGCCTAGGACGAAGTTGCCTTGTGCGGGGGAAATCCAATCAGGAAGATACAGCTTAATTCTTTCGACCATAATTTTGGATAGTAGCTTGAGTCCCACATTATTCAAAGTGATGGGTGTCAAGTTGTTGCAATTCTCCCGTGTAGGTGTCTCAGGAATCAATATCATGATGGAATTTGCCAGATTTTCAGGAATAGAATGGCCTACAAAACAACTAGCAATCATTAGTGTGATGGAGTCACCAAGGTGCTCCCAATTTTTTTGTAAGAATCCGGCATCCACCCCATCGGGTCCAGGGGCCTTAATGGGATTCATCTTCATCAGCACCGCTTGCACTTCCTCCTTACTTGGTACTCTTCCCATAAACATGGTAGCTTCATCTTGCAGATGTGGGAATTGTCCTGCGTACGTAGCAATAACCTTGGTGTTCGTCCTCCTTCTCTTCCTAGTGAACAACTCATAGAAGAACTCCCTCACCACCTTCCTCACTTCGGCTTCGTCTTCCACCCAAATACCCCTGATGTCCTTGATTTTAGTAATGTTAGTCATTTGTCTTTTGGTCTTTACCAATGCTTGGAAGTACTTCGTGTTTGCGTCTCCTTACTTCATCCAATCACATCTGGCCTTCTGTCTCCATTCCTCCCCTTCTACGTATACAAGTTCATTATATTCCACCTATAGCTCAGTGAGCCGAAACTCCCTTGTCTCGTGCCAAACCCCTCTTGTGCCGCCTGTAATTTGGTCATCTCGTTTAGCAGGGTTCTCTTCCTCGCTGCCAGCTTCCTGCGTTCTTCCTTATCCCATTAAATGGATCTATTCATGAGCTTCTTAACCACTTCGTGGAAAGGTAATTGATGATCCCCGTTTTGTTGCAAGAATGTAGGGAAGGATTCTCTAATATTCTAGAGATTGCTTGTATTAGGATGATAACTAAAGCACTTAGTTCTCTCCTCCATAGTGATTAGTATAGGTGAATGGTCCGAGTTGATCCTGGGTAGGACCTGTACAGAAGTAGAGGGATATGCCTCTAGCCATTCCTAGTTTGCTACTACCCGATCTATCCTCTCCATCAACCATCCTCTTCTGAAGGTCATCTTTGGACCCGACGCTCCTAGGTCCTCCATGCCTGCGTTCCTCAAACCTAAGGAGAATTCTCTACAACTGCTCACTATGATTGGCTCTCCTCCCAACTTCTCGTCTGCTCGCAACACTGTGTTGAAGTCACCTGTCACTAGCCAGGGTGTCGACACAGTCTCTGCTATGGTTTTAAGGTGTTCCCACATCAGTCTTCTACCCGCTTGCTTCGTGCTTGCGTAAATGAACGTCATCCTTGTGTGCTTGTTAACGATGCAGTGAACGAACTATTTATGGCTAGCTAGGACCTCTAGCTCCCCTATCCTTCTTTTCCACAAAACCCAGATGCCGCCTGAGAACCCTGTCGCCTCTACTCAGAACGATCTATCGAACCCCAACATTTTCACAATTCTGTCAGCATTGTTCCCACTCGTTCTTGTCTCCAGAACAGCTAGCACATCGATCTTATGAATAATGGTTAAGTCTCTGATTGTATTTTGGGTATCTCTCCCGCAGATACCCTGGACATTCCATGATGCGACAATCATTGAGTAACCATTGCAGATGATCTCGGGTCTTGCTCGCCCAATGTGGTCATCCCGTTTGGATCGTCGTTCCTTCTGTTCTTCTTCCTAGGACCATTCGTCGTTGAGTCCTTAGAGCTGATGATTTTGTGGTTCCTCATATGGACTCCTACTGACACCCTGAACAACAGAGATTTACTCGGACTCCCCCTGACGGTTCTCCTTGTCTGCGTTCCTCCCATGGTGAAGCACAACCCCTCGCCAGTGCCCCTCTCCTTGTCTGGGATGACCACTGTGTTCTCCCCTTCAATCGTCACAGCTGTATGTTTCTGTGAATCACTCTCCTTCCTCTTGGTTATCTCCTTGTTGTGCCCTGTGTTGGTGCTCAGGCGAATGACCTCCTCAACATGTCTCTTCTTCCTATTCACAACTTTCCACGGACGCCATTCGAACCCCGGCTTAGGTCCGTTCCTTCCTGTTTCTGTTACACCTTCCATATGTTCCTCGACGGTTTCCAGTTCCTTAAACTTGTTGTGTGTAGTGCTTTCCGCTTTCTTGCCTTGCGATTCATCCTTCCTTTGGCACCTTGCAAACAGCTTAGCATAGAGGTTTTCTGAGAAATTCCCCAGTGGCTTTGGTACTGGTGGTGTACCCTCGGTTTACTTCCCCCCTCTCACATGGGCTTCCACAGCCGCCTTCCGGTCAATACAGTCCTCCTCAACGTGACTGATCTTCCCACAAAACATAAAAATACTTGTTAGGTTCTCATATTCGATTTTGTATTTCTCCCCATGTACAATGATTTCTGGCACTAAAGGTTTGCTCGTATCCACCTTCACAGTGATTCTGACGAATTTCCCTCATCTCTTCTTATCAGTGTTTGTGTCGACCTTGATTATCCGCCCTATAGCATCTCCCACCTCCTCCAAGAATTGAGTTTGGTACAGGAAGATAGGGAGTCTTGGGATCCTGATCCATATCACCATGTGCTTGGGGTTTGCAGACGAAGGTGAGAACGACTTGACCCATGGCTGCACGTTCAGGTACGAGCCCATAAGCGGACATGGACCCCCGGTGAGCGCTGTTAGATAATCGTCTTCTCTCATTAGCTGAACAATGAAATAGTTGTCCTCCAAGTCGATGAGTTTGAAGGCCCCGCTCGGCTTCCACATGGATTTTATTTTGTCTTGTAATATAAGGAACCCTACGTTCTTGCAGCTACCATGACGATGACCGCATACGTCCAGGGTCACACCATCTCGTCGAATCTTCCTTCGTTTATTTCAAAGGTTCGGGTTCCGTGCACCATGCTCAACTTGATGTCTATCTTGTTAAGTTTCACATGCGGGTCTTCAAAACCAAGGAACGGTAAGCATCCAGAACCTTCTCCTATGTTCATGATGTCCTTGTAGGACTTTTCTTGAGTGGTATCTCCTACTGACGTCGTTCCTTCAGTAGCGCCACCATTCAGCGCCGGAAAGTCCTCCATTCCCGGTATGGGCACCCCCTTCAAAGAGATATCAGAGTTTACCCGGGCTCCTTTGTGGCTCGGCTTGCAGAAACTAAGTGATATACCCAATCGCCTTAAGATCTCTTGTTGGGATTGCTTCTTAGACGCTCTGGTCACCGCTTCCAGTGGGTTGTTGTGAAGGTTGTCTGTTCTACTCGGAGCTCCTCCGTCCGTTGGTCCTTCCTGGCCATCTGCCGATACATCATGCCCGTCTGTATGTGTCTCGGGTGCCGGTGTTTCTAGTACGTCCACCGTTATGTCTCCCTCGCCTGCGTCTATACCTTCCATCGCTATGAACACGCTTCCCTCCTCCTCGCATCCTTCGTCTGGTGGGCGTGTGCTTCCGATCATTCCTCGACCCCCACAGCCTCCATGGCCGCCGCTGCTACCCCCTCGCATGAAACCCTAGCAGACGATGACAATGTATAATTTATAGTTTTTACAATAGTATTTTCACAAATTTTCATCTAGGGGTCTTAATAATGTGTGCAAACTACATGTGTAAAATGCAAGTGCACGTATTGCATAACATAGGCCTGTGATGCCCAAGTGTTGAACCCAGGGAAACATTATCCAAATACTATCGATAATTGTGACTCAATCAGGTAGATCTACTAAATAAGTTATTGATTGATTAATTAACTTAATGTAAAAATAAAATATAAACTAATTGATTTGTGATCATAATTTGAATGGTTTCCTTAGGAATACAATTTTAACATAATTCACATTATAACTAACATCATTTGTTTAATATATATTTATCCCAACCCTGGACCATGGAACCTATAGGCAGAATTTCCCTCTGTCATAGCTTAATCACTACCTACTCTAATATAAACCATGCTCTAGTAGCGGTTCACAGTTAGCTAGGTGCTTTAACGAATCCTCTAGGTTATACCCTTCATAGTCGTAAGCCCTCTCTCGAGGTGCAGTATAAACTGTGTAAGACTATGACTTATCTAACCCTTAATCCCTATCTCGAAGAAATCAAAGGTTAGAGAAATTAGCTATGTTGATCAGGCATAGTCAATTCATTATGAAAGCATAGAATTATGTCTAGAAATTAGGAAACAAATGTATATTAATTTATAACGTCAATTACAGAAAAACTGGGCTACTCCCGAGTTCTAAGAAATTAGGGGATTATCCCCACATGATTCCTATCACCACATACATATGAGGAGAAAAAGAAAACAAGGGAAACATTACAGAACTAATGAAAACCTTTTAATAATATGAACCATATGACTCCCTCTAACAAACATTGGGATATGCTACATTTCGGCTACAAATCCATCTTCTAAAAGTGCCCGAGTTATCTTTGAAGAAGATGTCTTCTTCTCTTTATCGTCCTCTATCTCCCTTCTCTCGTAAAACAGATAAGAACTATGATTATAGGTTTGTATGAATTCCACTTCGGTCATAAGAGAATCTTTGTTCATCATTAAGTCATGACCGTTGGATTGATTAAGATCTTTAGTCTTGTCTAGATGCACAAACGTGGTATCACCGAAACTAAGTTGATGGCATCGAGTGATTTCCTAGATTCAAAACTCCATGTATGGGATGGTACTACCGACGACGATTTCAGTGGCACCCAATTGATCTTTGACATCTCTAATGAATTTTATAAAAGTTGGTACAATCGACGCCAAGTCAGTGGCACCAAGCTTCTTTGGTGTTGGTATACTTTTGTGACGTCCCCGGATTTTGGCTTCTCCATACCCTATTGGGAATGAGAGGTCAGAATCTGAAAACATCATCCAATCATATCAGAGAGCGATGCAGAAGCATAATACGCATACATGAACATACAACCATAACATTTCTCAACAATAACATGCATATTTAGAACATGAATTACAATTGTATATTGAAAGAGAATTTTACACATGTTTTGAACATGTATGCTAATCTAGGATCTACACAATAGGTACAACCTGGACAATTGCTCACTTCCCGTCTTTTATCCCAAGCTAGCTCTGAACCTAAAATATACGTGAAACAGCGAATCAACACACAAGGTGTTGTGCACGTGGGTAGAAAGACACCTACTAATATGTTTGCGTAATTGAAATAACTTGAGGAAGAAATATTTAAAGAAAACATTATTGAAAGTGATAATCAGATAAACATTCCTTTTATTACATTCACTTTGATGCGGTTGTACTACACATACTTGCACTTGACTTACATCTAGTGTGGGCAATATAGTATCATCATACATCTAAAATGGGCCAAGGAATCATACATCCATGTTAGGCAACATACATCCACACCAGGCTAAGTTCTCTAGTAGCTACAACCCATCATATTCATTTATGTTCTATTAGATTTGGCGAAGTATAACTCATACTAGTTCAACCAAGCAATCATATCCAAATACGAGCATTCAAGATATTACATATCATAGGCAACCAGAAAACTAGTCTTATACTTAATAAATCCCACGTACCTGAGTTCAGAGATTCCTATTTATATTCTGGATCATCTACATCTCTGGTCATCACCTGATTAATAACAATTAATCATCATTAAGAAAAGTTCATCATATACAAGGTATTTTAGGTCCAAATTAGGGTTTAGGCCAAACCTTGGTTCAAATTGATCTAAAATTATGGTTGACATTTTTCTACTGACTAGGGTGTCATTTTAGAGGTCTGGTCCAATTTTTGTAATTTTCCGATGACTGGTCTATTTTCTAGAATTAAAATGGGATTGGAAGCATCTAAATAGTCTTAAATAGGAAAAGACCTATTATTTTGATATATTAGTCAGATCAAAGTCTAAATATGGATGTATATCATCATTAGGGTTCTATGACAATTTTATGAGAATTAATCTCCACCAGATATTATTTATTTCATTCAATAAACTGTTAAAGGAGCATTATAAACTAAATTAACTATCACTAACAAATACATCTTAAAAGTCTGTTCTAGAGGTTTCATAAGAAGGAGGATCATTTTTCTGAGTCTACAAAATTTTTTGGGGATTATTTGGCTAAGGGAGCTATTTAATAAGCAGTTTTTAAGAAAATTTCATTTTCTGGATATCAAAAGCATTTTACCTTGCCTTTGCCTGAGGTGGCAGTGCTTGATTGGTCCATGCTAGCATGACAAGTTCCTCAGCCCAGACCCATGGCTGGATTGGTTCAACAGCAGGCCGCCTGGTTTATCTATGAGCCAGACCGGTTCACCTCAGACGATGCTAGATCAGTCGACCCTCTCTCTCAGTCTCGCATTCATAGAGCTCCGCGGAACCCTCCACCTCCTAGCACCAGCATGAGATCTAGCCCCGATGAGGATCCACCGAGCTTCAAGCTTCCTTGGTCAATGATGCAGGTTGCTTTGGACTCGTTGTAGGATGCAGCTCCATCTCGATGATGACTAGTTGTACAGCGGGCTCCGCTTCCCCCATACCCCTCTCTACCATCTGTTGTAGCAGGATTGGGTGGCGAGGAAGGGGCTTTCCATCTCGCCAGCTAAAACTCAAGCTTCAGGTCTGAGGAGATTCTGGATGCCTTTGTGAACATGCCTTGCCACATTAGTTTGGTATTTTTGCAGATGTCTTCCATGATTTGGCTCCCTAGTGCTCTACCATATTCCCCCGCAAGCGGTGGGTGCACCGCCGCCTCTGTGACTGAGATCGGCAAACGCTGACAGGCTTCCATGCCCTCACGTTGGATGAAAAGAGGCGAAGGGATTCTTGCTTCTAGTCCACATCTCGCGCTTCAGGCCAGGCACAATCATCTTCTCAGCAGGGATGATCCCAAGTCGCTAGCACTACCGCTTGGCCCCAGTAGGAGTAGTCTGAGATGAACCAGGTCACGTTGGTTTCTTGCCGGAGATCCAGCCATCAATGGCATGAATCATTGGCTCCTCCAGACGACTCGTGAGGTCCCTTCGAGCTCCAGGTCTGGCTGGCAGCCATGGCACCAACACGAAGAAGTGGTAGAGGGAATGGAGTTCCAGACAACCAGGATGCCTGAAAGGTGTTCTTTTGAAGGTTGGTACCCATGCTCCTAACCCATCTCCAACCTGGGCTCCCCGCCTTGGTAGTGTTCTTCAACCATGACGAGGCTTCTGAATGATCAAAGGGTACTACCCAGTAGACTTGTAGATCGTCTAGGGTATGCTCTGATCTCTCTAAGTGTTTCCCCAAGTCTCCTCTTCATCAGCGACAAGGGATGACCTCGTCAACCATGGAAGCTACTCCCCATCATCGGAAGACCACCCACAAAGCCACACACAAATGCGAGTGGTTCTGAGGATCCCTGAAGTACGGTGGATTCAACTGTTAGCCAAAGGTTTCAAATCTCTCACGAGGACTCCGTCCTCTGGATCCACAGAAAACGGCCACCTGCTCCTCACTTCTCGGAGTTAGGTGACTATGAGATCTCCACCCGGTCTCCAAGAAGTAGGTAAGATTAGGCCATGCAGCCAAGCAGAAGGCCATGCCTGAGTGAAAGACTAGGCTGGCTAGCGTGACATAAAATGTCATGGTCCCTAGATTATTAATAAAATCATTCCCAAACTCATGCGTATAACCTTAACTTTGTGAAATTGTAACTTCAACAATTTTCTGTGGTGATGTATTTGGACCCCAAATTTTTAGACATCGGTTCAAAACAACCTAGAATACTTTCTCTATAAGTTTTTAGACTTGACAAATTTACAATACTTAGATAGTTAATCAATACCTCCAAAAGATCCGATCAAATCAAAATAACTTTGTTTCACCATGCAACACCCCAATATCCATTATAAGACATTCTACTCCATATGTGCCCTCAATAGATGTTCAACCTCATAAATACTTAATCGATTAATAAAATCTATTCATCATGATTAAGCTCATTTATATTTGGTAATTATCGATTGCATCTCTAGTTACACTTTTTGAGTGATACAAGTCGATGATTGAATAATTCATTCCTTAATTTGGTATCAATCACCAACATATCATTCATGGTCTTACAAAAACATGTTAGGTATCAAAACCTTAAGATTCAGGGTCATCACATTCTCCCCACCTTATATGGAATTTTGTCCTCAAAATTCCACTAATGTCATACAAAAGGGGATATCAAGGAGCCCAACTTCATATAGGCCAGCACTCCTAGGTATCAAAGCTATCATAGTTCTAGATATACCCTGAGTTGTCATCTTAGGATTTTAAAGTATCTTGGGTGTAACCACCCCACCTTATATAGGTGGAAGCATCATGTTTGTTTTTGGAGGATTTGAATCATCACTTAACATCTTAGTCATAAAATAACATTATGATATCTTAGGACTACATCAGCCCTAAGGATACAAGTTTTGTTCATACTTTTAAAGTTCAAGAGGAATTCGTTTATATGCCATGATATTCAGATCATTCAATTCTATCATCATTAACATCTTACAATTATTTCAGAATTAGAGGAGATTTATCTTCATCCTTGATATTAGGATTTTTCTACTTAAGAAGGGCTTACGTAACATGTTTGACCATAAGGGTTTCACCCTATGGTGTGATATTCATACTCAACTTAGAAGCATACATTGAGAAGGATCAAAGTTACAACTATATTTCTGATCATATATCCTATGATCCAAAAATATCTCTATATCAAGTTCATGAGTTCAAATTTTTATGTCTTGCATGTATTATGTAAAGGAAAAAGAGAATATACTAATTTTATCCCATGATAGCAGCATCATATCTTTTGTGTTTCATATGAAGGGGAAGAGAATATTTTAAAGTCAAACTTATCATGATTTCAATCTTGGGTACTACATGTATGATATAGGGGGGGGGGAATATAGAAAAGGTCAAGCTTATATGAGTGACTCCTCATATATAAATCATCTACATAGCTCAAGTGAGGTTTCTATCATCATATCTTAAGAAAGAGAAGAATGGAGAACATGTATTTTGAGTATCTTTTGCACAAAGCATTGTACTCTCATAACTAGAGTTCATATATTACCTCACTTGCAATTAATGATGAGATTCACAAAATATGTCACTCCATCTAGGACATAACTCAGACAAAGGATTGACTTTATCATATGGGTCATCTACCCATCCTTTTATTTTACCCAATTATCACATATAGATTTGAATCATGCATACGACTCAACTCAACACTCGAGAGTAATCTAGTGTAGGATTAATTTTACACATATCTCATATATTGGAGGCTAGGTCCTATGACCTTCTCCCTGTGGGTCTTACTCTCTCTAGTGTTCACCACATATCTCATCCTACCACTAGATATCCTCCTTGTATAAGAGCTTGAGGCTCATGTATACTCATCTCTATCTTAACTTAGGTTATCTTAAGTAAGAAAAGGAAATGTACTCTCATCATCAAGACTTTATTAGATTATCCAAAATCAGGTTCAGACCTCATATACAACTTAGATTTTTATAAAGAACTTATACCTCAGAGATCAAATTTATATAAGAACGTCCTTGCTTATATCATCTATCATTCTATCATATACTCTATTTATCACATATCTTGATAAGGCTCTACACATCTAATCTAGACTGCTCTCTCTTCTAAACTGATGTCACCCCCTTTCAGTTAGGTTGCATGAACACTAACTACTCTCCAGTGTGAGGGACACATTTTTATATTTACATATATATAATAAAATATTATATAGTTTTTCTCCGAGAAAGAAGACGTCAGAGAAAACTGTCGAGGCTCGACCCGATTGGAAAACAAAACCAAATCAACAAAATTGAGTGTCCCACACACAGTAGATAGTCTAGTGCCATGTCACCTAGTGAAATGGTGAGAACAAGGTGTAGACTAGTGTAGCTACCCAATACATATGAGCTCTATATGCAAAGGGTTTCAAACACTTGTCTAAACCTAGTTCTCGAACATCTGGGTTCTAACTTAGAGGCTAGGTCAAACCTTATTCCTATAGCACAACTTACTAGGTTTCTAGGGTTTAATATGAAAGGTGAGATTTGGTTTTTTATATTTCATGGTGAGCAATTGTTAGGTGTAGCTATTGTTCATGCTCTGATACCAACTGTGACGTCCCTGGATTTTGGCTTCTCCATACCCTATTGGGAATGAGAGGTCAGAATCTGAAAACATCATCCAATCATATTAGAGAGCGATGCGGAAGCATAATACGCATACATGAACATACAACCATAACATTTCTCAACAATAACATGCATATTTACAACATGAATTACAATTGTATATTGAAAGAGAATTTTACACATATTCTTAACATGTATGCTAATCTAGGATCTACACAATAGGTACAACCTGGACAACTGCTCACTTCCCGTCTTTTATCCCAAGCTAGCTCTGAACCTAAAATATACATGAAACAGCGAATCAACACACAAGGTGTTGTGCACGTGGGTAGAAAGATACCTACTAATATGTTTGCATAATTGAAATAACTTGAGGAAGAAAGATTTAAAGAAAACATTATTGAAAGTGATAATCAGGTAAACATTCCTTTGATTACATTCACTTTGATGCGGTTGTACTACACATACTTGCACTTGACTTACATCTAGTGTGGGCAATATAGTATCATCATACATCTAACATGGGCCAAGGAATCATACATCCATGTTAGGCAACATACATCCACACCAGGCTATGTGCTCTAGTAGCTACAACCCATCATATTCATTTATGTTCTATTAGATTTGGCGAGGTATAACTCATACTAGTTCAACCAAGCAATCATATCCAAATACGAGCATTCAAGATATTACATATCATAGGCAACCAGAAAACTAGTCTTATACTTAATAAATCCCACGTACCTGAGTTCAGAGATTCCTATTTATATTTTGGATCATCTACATCTCTGGTCATCACCTGATTAATAACAATTAATCATCATTAAGAAAAGTTCATCATATATAAGGTATTTTAGGTCCAAATTAGGGTTTAGGCCAAACCTTGGTTCAAACTGATCTAAAATTATGTTTGATATTTTTCTACTGACTAGGGTGTCATTTTAGAGGTCTGGTCCAATGTTTGTAATTTTCCGATGACTGGTCTATTTTCTAGAATTAAAATGGGATTTGAAGCATCTAAATAGTCTTAAATAGGAAACGTCCTATTATTTAGATATATTAGTCAGATCAGAGTCTAAATATGGATGTATATCATCATTAGGGTTCTATGACAATTTTATGAGAATTAATCTCCACCAGATATTATTTATTTCATTCAATAAACTGTTAAAAGGAGCATTATAAACTAAATTAACTATCACTAACAAATATGTCTTAAAAGTCGGTTCTAGAGGTTTCATAAGAAAGAGGACATTTTTCTGAGTCTATCAATATTTTTGGGGGATTATTTGGCTAAGGGAGCTATTTATTAAGAAGTTTTTAGGAAAATGTCATTTTCTAGATATCAAAAGCATTTTACCTTGCCTTTGCCTGAGGTGGCAGTGCTTGATTGGTCCATGCTGGCATGACAAGTTCCTCAGCCCACACCCATGGCTGGATTGGTTCAACAATAGGCCGCCTGGTTTATCTATGATCCAGACCGGTTCACCTTAGACGATGCTAGATCAGTCGACCCTCTCTCTCAGTCTCGCATCCATAGAGCTCCGCGGAACCCTCTGCCTCCTAGCACCAGCGTGAGATCTAGCCCCGACGAGGATCCACCGAGCTTCAAGCTTCCTTGGTCAATGATGCAGGTTGCTTTGGATTCATTATAGGATGCAGCTCCATCTCGATGATGACCAGTTGTACAGCGGGCTCCACCTCCCCCATACCCCTCTCTACCATCTGTTGTAGCAGGATTGGGCGGCGAGGAAGGGGCTTTCCATCTCGCCAGCCAAAACTCAAGCTTCAGGTCTGAGGAGATTCTAGATGCCTTTGTGAACATGCCTTGCCACATTAGTTTGGTATTGTTGCATATGTCTTCCATGATTTGGCTCCCTAGTGCTCTACCATATTCCCCCGCAAGAAGTGTGTGCGCCGCCTCCTCTGTGACTGAGATCGGCAAACACTGACAGGCTTCCATGCCCTCACGTTGGATGAAAAGAGGCGAAGGGATTCTTGCTTCTAGTCTGCATCTCGCGCTTCAGGCCAGGCACAATCATCTGCTCAGCAGGGATGATCCCAAGTCACTAGCACTGCCGCTTGGCCCCAGCAGGAATAGTCTGAGATGAACCGGGTCACGTTGGTTTCTTGTCGGGGATCCAGCCATCAATGGCCTGATCATTGGCTCCTCTATACGACTCGTGAGGTCCCTTCGAGCTCCAGGTCTGGCTGGCAGCCATGGCATCACCACAAAGAAGGGGTAGAGGGAATGGAGTTCCAGACAACCAGGATGCCTGAAAGATATTCTTTTGAAGGTTGGTACCCATGCTCCTAACCCATCTCCAACCTGGGCTCCCCACCTTGGTAGTGTTCTTCAACCATGATGAGGATTCTGAACGACCAAAGGGTATTACCCAGTAGACTCGTAGATCATCTAGGGTATGCTCCGATCTCTCTAAGTGTTTCCCCAAGTCTCCTCTTCATCAGCGACAAGGGATGACCTCGTCAGCCATGGAAGCTACTCCCCATCATCGGAAGACCACCCACAAAGCCACACACAAATGCGAGTGGTTCTGAGGATCCCTGAAGTACGATGGATTCAACTGTTAGCCAAAGGTTTCATATCTCTCACGAGGACTCCATCCTCTAGATCCATAGAAAATGGCCACCTGGTCCTCACTTCTCGGAGTTAGGTGACTATGAGATCTCCACCCGGTCTCCAAGAAGTAGGTAAGATTAGGCCTAGCTGCCAAGAAGAAGGCCACGCCTGAGTGAAAGACTAGGCTGGCTAGCGTGACATAAAATGTCATGTCCCCTAGATTATTAATAAAATCATGCCCAAACTCATGTGTATAACCTTAACTTTGTGAAATTGTAACTTCAACAATTTTCTGTGGTGATGTATTTGGACCCCAAATTTTTAGACATCAGTTCAAAACAACCTAGAATACTTTCTCTACAAGTGTTTAGACTAGACAAATTTACAATACTTAGATAGTTAGTTAATACCTCCAAAAGATCCGATCAACTCAAAATAACTTTGTTTGACCATGCAACACCCCAATATCCATTATAAGACATTCTACTCCATATGTGCCCTCAATAGATGTTCAACCTCATAAATACTTAAGAGATTAATAAAATCTATTCATCATGATTAAGCTCATTTATATTTGGTAATTATCGATTGCATCTCTAGTTACATTTTTTGAGTGAAACAAGTCGATGATTGAATAATTCATTCCTTAATTTGGTATCAATCACCAACATATCATTCATGGTCTTACAAAAACATGTTTAGTATCAAAACCTTAAGATTCAGGGTCATCACAACTTTTCATTCTCCAAAATTAGGTACCACTGATAGGATTGTATGTAGAAATAAGTTGACTCAAGAATACTCAAATTGCCTGATATTCAAAAATATAGAAAGCAAGTCCAATTGAATATGATAAATCAATATAATATAGTGAAAATCGAGAATCTTTGAGGCAATATTATGTCACATGCAAATGATGATAAACAATGCATAAGTAATATCAAAATGGGAAAATATGCACAATACACAATAAAATAGCCTATGAAAAGTGGATACTATTCTTTGCATAAAAATTCCCTTAGCTTATATGTTTGTCACCCTCAAGCAACACTACCATTTTATTTGTTTGAGACAAGTAAGTAAGAGGACAAGCAGTATGAACTACATTTTCAACTACCCCGCCTAGAAATCCCAAACTGGCCCATACCAACCACTAAACAAATAACTAGTCTACAGTGACCAACAATGTCGCGCCCCAATCTCACATTAAACACAAACCACGAGATTAAGGCACGACAGGTGGGATTAACACATAACCAACCATTCTTCACTTTTTAAAACAATTCAAGGCATTTAAATGATAACCAAGTTTAAACTGTAAACAAGAACTAAACAAACTGCAGAAACTTCTCTATTAAACTGATAGAAGATACAAGCAAGATTTTCAACATAATACATTGATTAACATAAAGAAAGCATAACATTAATTTACATCTGATATACACATTCTCTCTCTCACTCACACCTTGTCCCGAGGATCGAGGGGAATGGACTAAGAGACCTCTAACTAGACTAACTACAAACCTTCTAACAACTAGGCGTTAGGATGAAACGATCCTTCCGACTCCTGATGCTGATGCTGACCTGAAAATGTTTGAGTAGAGGTATGAGCCTACTCGCTCAGTGAATAACATTTCACATAGCTATCAATAATTAACTTGTCAGATTTATTAACTGAAAATAAATAGATATATAGTTTAAGCAGAGTAGTTCTATTGACATAGCAGATGAACGGACAAACCATCACATTTCTAAGCATCATCAGATAATAGACAGATTTGTAAATTTACTGTGAATCCTAAGTGGATACTCAATCATTTTATTATATGCCCTAAATATATGCAGTGTACTCTGCATATAAAGATCCGCAGGAAGTTCATGCTACGGCCCCACCGTACAAGACTTAGCGACACACCCGGGAAATGCTAAGTCTGACTGCCAGCCCTGTTCTGCTACAGGACCCCTGGCTCTCCGGCCAGAAACACAGGCTCTACGGCCTCAAGGCACTACTCTGAGTGCTCTAGACCCCTCTAGTTTGAGTACGCAAACATAGAGAGTCCACAGGGTTACCACCAGAATTACTCAACCGGTTGGTGTTGGATAACCCTCCTTTCCCAGTGCCACCGAAATTACTCAATCGGTTGGTGTTGGACACTGTACCTCAAACCTCGTGCCACCAGAATTACTCAACCGGTTGATGTTGGACACGAGTTTCACCCCTAAGTTGCAGATACCTCTTAGGGGTTCTACGGTGTTAGGGCATCTATTCTATACTTGATTAATAAATAAACTTTTAAACAGAAATATCATATAGCAACTGTAAGACATAGAATTCCCTCTTTTTCACCATTTACATCACGCACTTCAAGTTCCACTGAACTTATCATACTAACGTACATGTTACACAGTTCAGGAATCATATTAGCTGATACTGAAGCAAATAAGTATTTAAAATGAGTTAAATAATGATTTCTAAATGAACTGCTACTCACCCACTTTGGTGTGTTCGTATACACCGAAAAACGTCCACAAACACGCCTAATTCTGCCCTTTACAGCAACGTGCACGCCGTGCACTTAGGCTGCACGCCGTGCACCTTCAGTGCACTTCTGATCTGCTTTTCTGCACCTTTGCACGCCGTGCAAACTGACTTGCACGCCGTGCAAACTGACCTGCACGCCGTGCAAACTGATTTGCACGCCGTGCACCTGGGCTGAAACTTGTTCCGCTATCTGCAACTTTGCACGCCGTGCAAATTGACTTTGCACGCCGTGCACCTGCGCAGAAACGGATTTTTCCCCTATATCAGTTATCTGCAATGTTGCACGGCGTGCAAAATGGAGTTGCACGCCGTGCAACCTGCGCAGGGGCGGAAATTGCATAAAAGAAAGAGAAGATTGGGGTCGATTTGGTGGATGATTCTTACCCGAATCGCTCCTATAGCTCCGGGACGACCTAGCAATCACTTGGCGAGAAGAAAGAACCGGGAAGGAGGCGTCGTTCGCTCCCTAGACCACCTCCTAGGTCGTCTTCTTCATGGCTGCAGGAGGAAGAAGAACGCAGGGAAGAAGAAGGAAGATGCAGCGGGTGGATTAGCTGGAGAAGATGAAGAAATCGGGGGAGAAGGGCTTGATTTCCCAGCCTCTCCTCTCTAGCTCGCTCCTTCTCTCTCTCTCCCTGTTTCTCGTCCAGCGGCTAACGGAGGAAATGAACCCTTCGTTCATTCCTTAGTCGGCTAAGGAAGAGATAAAGGAAAACCAAGGGAAAGGATAAGGCTGGGCGCCCAGGGGGCCGAAAATAAATTACCCAGAAACTTTCCGATATTGCACATAGGTCCCTGAACACCAAAAAGTCCATATCTTTTTACTCGTAGGTCAGATTCGCGTGATTTCTCTGGCAACGGATCAAGAATAAAATTGTCCTCAACCTCAGGACAAGAAAACAAACTAATGATACATTAACACTAGCTCAAAACTCAAAACACTATTAACAAGAGTGAGTACTCATCTCAACATAACTAGCTCAATTATGCACTAACCAAGGTACTTACTTACAAAACGAAACGCGGGTCGTAACAATCTCCCTCCCTTATAAGAATTTCGTCCCGAAATTCCTAAAAGAGAAAAGGAAACTTGCTACGCATTTCTGATTCAAGTTCCCACGTAGCTTCCTCTATATTGTGATTCCTCCACAAAACCTTCACTAAAGATAACTCACGGTTCTTAAGCTTTTTGATCCGGTGATCAACTATTTGCACTGGTCCTTCTACATAGGACACATCTGTTCTAAGCTGCACTGGTTCCGAATCTAGAATCTTATCTGTACCGGGGTGACACTTTTTCAGCATAGATACGTGGAAGACATCATGAAGATTTGCCAACTCAGACGGCAAATCCAACCTGTAAGCTACAGGTCCAATCCTCTCAACAATAGGATATGGACCCATATATCTAGGGGTCAACTTACCTTTCTTGCCAAACCGCAGAACTCCCTTCCACGGCGAAACTTTCAGATATACCTCGTCACCAACCTCAAACTCAAGAGGTCGACGTCGTCTTTCTGCATAACTTTTCTGTCTATCCTGAGCAGCTTTCAACTGATCCCTGATCACAGATATCTTCTCCGTAGTTACATCAACTAGCTCAGGTCCAAGAATTTCCTTCTCACCCACCTCGTACCAACAAACTGGCGATCTACACTTCCTGCCATAAAGAGCTTCAAATGGAGCCATTCCAAGACTAGAATGGTAACTGTTATTATAAGCAAACTCTATTAGGTTTAAGTGTTCTTCCCAGTTGCCTCTAAACTGTAGCACGCATGCTCTCAGCATGTCTTCAAGGGTCTGAATGGTCCTTTCAGATTGACCATCTGTCTGTGGGTGAAACGCTGTACTGAACTTCATCCTTGTGCCCAACGCACGATGTAACTGATTCCAGAATCTAGATGTGAACTTTGGATCTCTGTCAGAAATAATGGAAACTGGAATCCCATGTAACCTGATTACCTCATCCACATAAACTTTAGCCAACTTTGGAACGTCAAAGGTTGACTTGATAGGAAGAAAGTGAGCAGACTTAGTTAGTCTATCCACAATCACCCATATCGAGTCTGAACCCTTAGGCGTTCTGGGTAATCCTACCACAAAGTCCATTGTGATGTGCTCCCATTTCCATTCTGGTATAGGAAGCGACTGCAAAGTACCAGCAGGTTTCTGATGCTCAGCCTTAACCTGCTGACACACCCCGCACCTAGCCACGTATTCGGCCACATCCTTTTTCATACCAGACCACCAGTACAGCTCTTTGAGATTCCTGTACATCTTTGTGTTACCTGGATGCATAGCATACATAGAAGTATGTGCTTCTTCAAGAATCTGCTCTTTCAACTCACTGTTTCCAGGTACACACAACCTATCATGAAGATACAACATGCCTTCATCAGAAAACCTGAACTCTGTTCTCTTACCTTCTGACCTATCCTGCATGATTTGCCACAACTCATCATCACTCTGCTGTAATTCCTTAATCTGATTATAAAAAGTAGGTCTGACTTGCATCTGAGCAATCAACCCACTTTGTCCAGTCACCTCCAAGTCTAAGTTCAATTTTCGCATATCTACAAGCAAATCTCTCTTGAAACATGCCATAGAAAATGCATTAGCTGTTGAACTTGACTTTCTACTCAAAGCATCAGCTACAACATTAGCTTTACCAGGATGGTAATCGATTGTCACATCATAGTCTTTGATCAGCTCAAGCCATCTGCGCTGTCTCAAATTCAAATCTTTTTGAGTGAAGATATACTTCAGGCTCTTATGGTCTGTAAACACCTGACATGTCTCACCATACAGGTAGTGACGCCATGTTTTAAGAGCATGAACTATAGCAGCTAATTCCAGATCATGAACAGGGTAATTCTCTTCATTTTTCTTAAGCTGTCTAGATGTGTAAGCAACAACTTTACCTTCTTGCATCAGTACACAGCCTAAACCTCTTCTAGAAGCATCACAGAACACTGTATAGCCTTTTTCTGCTTCTGGCAGAATCAACACTGGTGCTGAAGTCAACCTTTTCTTCAAAATCTAAAAACTTTTCTCACAATTTTCAGACCACACAAACGGTACATCTTTCCTCGTCAGGCGAGTCAAGGGTGATGCTAACACACTGAAATTCTTTATGAACCTTCTGTAATAACCTGCCAAACCCAAGAAACTTCTGATCTCAGTAGGAGTCGTAGGTTGTTCCCACTGAAGTACAGAATCAACTTTCTTAGGGTCAACACTAACTCCACCTCTCGAGATAACATGTCCAAGAAATGCTACCTCAGCCAACCAGAACTCGCACTTGCTAAACTTAGCAAACAACTGGTGTTGTCTCAACAACTGTAACACTACTCTCAAGTGTTGCTCATGTTGTTCATCGTCTCTGGAATAGATCAGAATATCATCTATAAAGACTACAATAAACTGATCTAGAAAAGGTTTGAAAATCCGATTCATCATATCCATAAAGGCTGCTGGGGCATTGGTCAGCCCAAACGACATGACCAAGAACTCATAATGCCCATACCTAGTTCTGAAAGCTGTTTTGGGAATATCAGAAGCCTTTATCCTGAGCTGATGATATCCGGATCTCAAATCAATTTTAGAAAATATCGTCGCTCCACGCAACTGATCAAACAGATCATCAATTCTCGGCAAAGGATATTTATTCTTTATTGTGATCTTGTTCAGTTGCCGGTAATCTATACAGAGACGCATGGTACCATCCTTCTTCTTAACAAACAGGACTGGAGCACCCCACGGTGAAGAACTGGGTCTAATGAAACCCTTATCTAGCAACTCCTGCAACTGCACCTTGAGTTCTTTCAACTCTGCAGGTGCCATTCTATAGGCTGGCAATGCTACTGGATGACTACCTGGATATATCTGAATTTCAAAATCCAAGTCTCTGACAGGAGGTAAGCCTGGTAACTCTTCTGGGAAAACGTCAGAGAACTCACGAACTACAGGTACATCATAAACACTGGCGGTGCTCTTCTCTGCTCTGGTGTCAACCACATGAGCAAGGAACGCTTCACATCCTTTCTGTAACATCTTATCAGCTACAGCAGCTGATATTATGCACGTAGGCAGAACTTTCCTGTCTCCAGTAAAGACACAAGAAAATTCTCCTAATTGAAAGGTAGCTTCCTTTTTCCAGCAATCGAGTTGCACTCGATATGTCTCAAGACAATCCATACCCAAGATGACTTGAAAAGTATTTACATCCAAGGATATGAGATTAACAGCAAAGGTAAAACCTCCAAAAGATAACAAGCATCCGGGACAGAACTCAGACAAAACTGTTGGTCCACCTAGTGGAACCCTCAACACTAACTCATCTGTCAATTCTTGAGTTAACAGATTAAGTTCAACAACCAAAGAACGTCGTATAAAAGATTGAGTAGCACCCGGATCTATCAAAACTGAGACTGGTATACTATTAAACAAAAACATCTCTCCTGTAACAACTTGTGAAGAAATTATACCTTCCTGAGGTGTCAAAGAGAAGAAACGTGCTGAAGCTCTCCCTCTGCCACGTTGTCCTCTCTGACCACTCCTGCCACTAGATACTCCACCACCTCTGGAACCAGAAGCCATGGAAGAACTTGGAACATCATGATATTGAGGCTGGAAAGCTTGCGATGCTGCTTGTCGGAACTGGGGACATTCCTTCTTGAAATGTCCTACTTGTCCACAGATAAAACAACCTTGAGAATTTGCACCCCAACACTGACCAGTATGTGGCCTTCCACAATTGCTACACGGTGGTGTCTCTTGTCTCTGGGGACCTGTCACTGACATTGACGATCCGGAAGACTGTCCACTAGTGGCACTGTTCCATCTTCCTGGGTTATATCCTCCTCTACCTCTAGAAGTAGTGACATTCTCGGATCTCTGCCTGCCGAAACAACCCAGGCCATGCCCAAGTTTAGAAAAGAAACCTCTACCTCCACCTCTGTATCCACTACTGGACTGTCCTCTACTGAAATCTGCAGATCTCTTCTTAGACTCGGGCACCTTGTCAGCATTCACAGATTCCTCAACCTGTCTAGCAGCCTCGACAAACTCACCAAAGTTCTCTCTGTTCCTCCTACTAGTAGCAGAAACTGTATGTCGGATCTCTGGCCTTAGCCCTTCCTGAAACCTTCTGCATCTTTCTATGTTATCAGGAACAAGCTGCGGACAGAAATTAGCCAACCGTGTGAAAAGCGCTTCATATTCTGTAACTGTCATGTTTCCCTGCTTGATATTCTGCAACTGCCTGATTTTCTCATTAAGAAAAGTGGGTGGATAGAATTTGAGATGAAACTCCTCATAGAAATCCTGCCAGGAAAGCTCTGTACCTCTCCTCTTTTCTTCCACACCACGCCACCACAACTCTGCATCGCCTGTCAAAAGGTAGACCGCATGATTGATCTTCTTCTCTTCTGAAAGCTCCATCAGACGAAAGACCTTCTCTACCTGTCTAAACCATTCATCAGCCTCTGCTGGATCTGTGGTGCCACTGAACTCTGTGCCACCAAGCTTCTTCACAAGCTCATAAGATCGCATCAGATCCTTACTGCTGGTAGAAGAAGATTCTCGCCTATCAGCCTTGTACCTCTCCTTGGTCTCCAGGAACATCCTGTACATCCGAGATGCTTCATCCACGTGGTCACCACCACCTGGACCCAAGTACCGCGGATCAGGGCCAACATGGCTCTCAGCTTGATCATCACGATCAAAGCCTCTCCCTGCCATCTGCAATGATATAATAGAATACTTCCTATTAGAAAATTACAGATAGAAGAAAGACACCTAAACCTTAATCCTATTGGTCTCTTATCGTCCCCTGACCTGGACTCTGAGTAACTATGTACTCAACCTAAGCTCTGATACCAAGAGTTGTCGCGCCCCAATCTCACATTAAACACAAACCACGAGATTAAGGCACGACAGGTGGGATTAACACATAACCAACCATTCTTCACTTTTTAAAACAATTCAAGGCATTTAAATGATAACCAAGTTTAAACTGTAAACAAGAACTAAACAAACTGCAGAAACTTCTCTATTAAACTGATAGAAGATACAAGCAAGATTTTCAACATAATACATTGATTAACATAAAGAAAGCATAACATTAATTTACATCTGATATACACATTCTCTCTCTCACTCACACCTTGTCCCGAGGATCGAGGGGAATGGACTAAGAGACCTCTAACTAGACTAACTACAAACCTTCTAACAACTAGGCGTTAGGATGAAACGATCCTTCCGACTCCTGATGCTGATGCTGACCTGAAAATGTTTGAGTAGAGGTATGAGCCTACTCGCTCAGTGAATAACATTTCACATAGCTATCAATAATTAACTTGTCAGATTTATTAACTGAAAATAAATAGATATACAGTTTAAGCAGAGCAGTTCTATTGACATAGCAGATGAACGGACAAACCATCACATTTCTAAGCATCATCAGATAATAGACAGATTTGTAAATTTACTGTGAATCCTAAGTGGATACTCAATCATTTTATTATATGCCCTAAATATATGCAGTGTACTCTGCATATAAAGATCCGCAGCAAGTTCATGCTACGGCCCCACCGTACAAGACTTAGCGACACACCCGGGAAATGCTAAGTCTGACTGCCAGCCCTGTTCTGCTACAGGACCCCTGGCTCTCCGGCCAGAAACACAGGCTCTACGGCCTCAAGGCACTACTCTGAGTGCTCTAGACCCCTCTAGTTTGAGTACGCAAACATAGAGAGTCCACAGGGTTACCACCAGAATTACTCAACCGGTTGGTGTTGGATAACCCTCCTTTCCCAGTGCCACCGAAATTACTCAATCGGTTGGTGTTGGACACTGTACCTCAAACCTCGTGCCACCAGAATTACTCAACCGGTTGATGTTGGACACGAGTTTCACCCCTAAGTTGCAGATACCTCTTAGGGGTTCTACGGTGTTAGGGCATCTATTCTATACTTGATTAATAAATAAACTTTTAAACAGAAATATCATATAGCAACTGTAAGACATAGAATTCCCTCTTTTTCACCATTTACATCACGCACTTCAAGTTCCACTGAACTTATCATACTAACGTACATGTTACACAGTTCAGGAATCATATTAACTGATACTGAAGCAAATAAGTATTTAAAATGAGTTAAATAATGATTTCTAAATGAACTGCTACTCACCCACTTCGGTGTGTTCGTATACACCGAAAAACGTCCACAAACACGCCTAATTCTGCCCTTTACAGCAACGTGCACGCCGTGCACTTAGGCTGCACGCCGTGCACCTTCAGTGCACTTCTGATCTGCTTTTCTGCACCTTTGCACGCCGTGCAAACTGACTTGCACGCCGTGCAAACTGACCTGCACGCCGTGCAAACTGATTTGCACGCCGTGCACCTGGGCTGAAACTTGTTCCGCTATCTGCAACTTTGCACGCCGTGCAAATTGACTTTGCACGCCGTGCACCTGCGCAGAAACGGATTTTTCCCCTATATCAGTTATCTGCAATGTTGCACGCCGTGCAAAACGGAGTTGCACGCCGTGCAACCTGCGCAGGGGCGGAAATTGCAGAAAAGAAAGAGAAGATTGGGGTCGATTCGGTGGACGATTCTTACCCGAATCGCTCCTATAGCTCCGGGACGACCTAGCAATCACTTGGCGAGAAGAAAGAACCGGGAAGGAGGCGTCGTTCGCTCCCTAGACCACCTCCTAGGTCGTCTTCTTCATGGCTGCAGGAGGAAGAAGAACGCAGGGAAGAAGAAGGAAGATGCAGCGGGTGGATTAGCTGGAGAAGATGAAGAAATCGGGGGAGAAGGGCTTGATTTCCCAGCCTCTCCTCTCTAGCTCGCTCCTTCTCTCTCTCTCCCTGTTTCTCGTCCAGCGGCTAACGGAGGAAATGAACCCTTCGTTCATTCCTTAGTCGGCTAAGGAAGAGATAAAGGAAAACCAAGGGAAAGGATAAGGCTGGGCGCCCAGGGGGCCGAAAATAAATTACCCAGAAACTTTCCGATATTGCACATAGGTCCCTGAACACCAAAAAGTCCATATCTTTTTACTCGTAGGTCAGATTCGCGTGATTTCTCTGGCAACGGATCAAGAATAAAATTTTCCTCAACCTCAGGACAAGAAAACAAACTAATGATACATTAACACTAGCTCAAAACTCAAAACACTATTAACAAGAGTGAGTACTCATCTCAACATAACTAGCTCAATTATGCACTAACCAAGGTACTTACTTACAAAACGAAACGCGGGTCGTAACAAACAATGTTCATTAAAGGTGTCGATACTTAGATCAATGAAACCCCATTAATAGAGAATTTTATATCATAGTAATTAATGCATTCACTTGGTGATTCATGTAATTCCCTATGTATATTACTCTTTTCTACCTTCTAACTAATTCGAAGCAGTTCCCCTTATAAGAATGAATTAGGGGATCAATCATATATGTGGCCTACCTAAAAGAGCAATGGTTGAAATGAAATAGGTGTCCTATGAAGAATCACAAGTAATATCGAAATGAAATAGGCATCCTATGAAAAATCAGAAGTAATATCCTAATCATTTTTGCAAAAATAAAAAATGAAAAAACATATACTATGAAGGAATTGATAAATTCATGAATCCTAATTCCAAAAATTTTGTGGTATTATACATGCACTAAAAGTCTTATCTATTGATGAGAATGGAGTAAGAGAATATATCATGTAGATATTTTCATCTCTTCTTGAAGAAAAGTTTAGAATTAAATTGAAGGCATCCTTTTCTCCCTCTTTATTTAATATAAAAACATTTCATTTTCTTTGCCATATTATGTTAGCATGGTTGAAGAGTATGCTCGAGCTTCACTATAATAACTCATTGCCTTTTCTCTTACTATTTAATTTAGAGGGGTATGGATGTGTATCCTGTCAATTTATTTTCATAGGGAAACAAGATAGATATATGATGAAAGAACGATGCGTAGTAACATACCAGGATTTGAGGCCTCAGATAAGATGATTATAAGGGGTATGGATGTGTATCCTTTCAATTTATTTTCATAGGGAAACAAGATAGATATATGATAAAAGAATGATGCATAGTAACATACCAGGATTTGAGGCCTCTGATAAGATGATCTTATAAGGAATGGTTGGACTACCCATATCACCAAGGTGCACCTCCTTTTCATGGAGCCCATCACTAAAGAACTCCATAGTTAAGCGTGCTCATCTTGGAGTAGTACTAGGATGGGTGTCTAGTCAGGAAGTTGACCCCGGCTTGAATATGAGTGTGAATAAAGCACACATTTAAGGCTAGTGGTGGTGTGTGGGGTCAGTCGTCATTCTCGAAACTCTACTAGAGCCTTAGGCAGTGGGCCCGATTGTTACAAATGGTATTAGAGCCATAACCCCTCCAGTAAGTGGGGTCCACATGGGCATGTGGCATGCCGGTCTTGAGCCGTGTGGTCCGGTCATGTTGAAAGGTTTTTCCATGGTTGACGTAGCCACCCTTTCACTGGTATTCCGTGATCGAGAGCTGGGTGTCCATGGGCCATTGTGGGTCTGCACTGAAATGGGATGATATTATGAGGCCATATAGTTGAGCCTTGACGAGGACGTCAGGAATCTAAGTGGGGGAGATCGTAACATCCCAGGATTTGAGGCCTCAAATAAAATGATCTTATAAGGAATGATTGGACTACCCATATCACCAAGGTGCACCTCCTTTTCAGGGATCCCATCACTAAAGAACCCCATAGTTAAGAGTGCTCATCTTGGAGTAGTACTAGGATGGGTGACCAGTCGAGAAGTTGACCCCATCTTACGTATGAGTGTGGATAAAGCACGTAGTTAAGGCTAGTGGTGGTCTGTGGGGCCAGTCGTCATTCCTTAAACTCTACTAGAGCCTTGGGCAGTGGGCCCAGTCGTTACATAGAATGTGTAATCTACATGAATTATGTTATGTAACTAATTGATATGTAAATAAATGCAATAGAAGAAAACTAGATATTACGTCACTTATTCTTATATGTAATGCAATATAGAATGAACAATTTGGGTTACTAGTTCATCTTATAGTGGTGGATGAAATGTAATGAAAAGCGGGTAAAATCACATGATTAAGAGACAATGCATTTCTTAATCTATGATATGTCCCGATCCTGTAAATGTGTGTTGGGTAACCTTAGAGTTTCTTCCTAAAAATCCCATTTAAGGTCTCGTTACTTTTTTGTTCGGTTTGGGCCCCGATTTGTGTCATTTCCTAATTTACTAGGGGTTTCTTCCCTAAATTCAACATTTTTATGGTAAAACTACTAATTATGGTTGTTTATTAGTACAGAAGGGTCGATCCCACGTGACGAAAATATTAAGATTGATTTCTTTGAGCCCAAATTAATTGAACTATATTTTTGGATGATTTTAATTTAATGGAACAGAAAGATAAAAGTTTGTTGTTTAAGTTGATTGATTACACTAGAACAAAGAAGTAAAATTCCAATGAAACTATAATTATTCTAAGAACAACTGAAGAAAAGTTTACATCTAAGACAAAAGAACATGAAATGTAATTAGAGAGATAAGAGAAAACTATCTAAAAGTGAACAACAAATCGTAATTGAGAAAAGGAGTTGATTGAAACAAGCATTCAAAGAACAAGATTAAATCAATGGGAAAGGATATAGAGGCTATGAATTTTACCACCATAGCTGACCTGAAACAAGATTGATTGAAATCATACGACAAAAAAGATAGAAGATGGCATGTAAAGCATTTGAAAATGCATTACAACAGTTGAACTCCTTGTGACTTGATTGGTCCCGACATTTACATATCCTAGCTCAATCATCTGAATGAAGTTCTTTTTGAGGTCTCATCCATTTCATCATGCATTTGGTTGGTTGTTCCGAGTGTTGGAATCTGCAGTCACATCCCCCAAGACTTAGCATTCGATAGAAATAAGAGATCAATTCATTTAAATTACTGATTATCCAAACAAATACCATCTAATAGAATGAGACCATTTAAAACATCAATCTAAGCTGCACATGGCTATGGGGATACTCCCCATGCCTCAATATGCAAAACTACTCATGAGAAAATGAGATTCGAGGAGAAGTAAAAGAGAGAAGGCCATAGACTATAGAACAAAAGATCTAAAAAGATCTTCATCTAGTGACAATCAAATGACCTTCACTCTTAGTTCCTTGCTCCCAAGAAGACTAGAAAGAAGAAGAGCTAGAATCAAGATCTAGATAACACATGCTACTTTATTGAATAAATAGAAGATTACAATGCAAGAATTTAAATAACAATGCTCAAAGTAAATCTACGAGTACAAAAAGTAGAATCCTTTTCTTTGTGGAGTACCCCCTCTTTTATAGGTGAAATAGGGGTGGAAACCTAGAATGAGGGGATTGAAATGAGGGTGGCATCTACTAAAAAATCCCTATTTCACACCATGAACCAATTGGTCCCCAACACAAAATAGTCAGTTGGGGCATGAAGTGGTGCGGGCGCTTGGGCAGCAAGTCAAAATCCTAAAATTAGGGTGGTGAAACCATTCAGAAGATTCTTGGACTCAAATTAATCCTTAAATGGACCGTCTGAGGAGGTGAAAGTCATGGTTGATGTTTGAGTGAACACATCCAAGGGAGAAACTCCAAAGCAAGGTGGTGGCGTGTTTCTTAAATGTGGATCGGTCATGAAGTGACTTGAGACATTCATTTTTGGCATCATGGAACAATCATTTGAACTCCCGAGATGAGTGTTTGGGCTTCATGGAATACTCATTTCTCTACTGAGATAGTAAGTTTAGAAAGGCTAAGCCGAGGGGTGAAACATACAGTCAAGGCTTTGTGTTGTATCCTTTCATCCGGATGAACTGATCTTTAAGCTACATCAACTGGTCAGTTCATTTGCACAGATGGTCAGAATCATGTCTTGAAGTGAAAACCTAAAACATGTAAAGGAAAAAGATAAAAATTTGCATTATTGGTTGAAAGTCGGTAATTTGCAACTACTTCTAGAAAGTTAGCAAAAAAAATTGAAAGAAAAAGACTACGGAAGATATATGAAAATGAGATGGATTTACATTCATCAAGCTCAAACCCCATCATCATCCTCAATTCTTGCATAAATCAATGCTTTTCATTCTTAGTAAACGTCCTCGAGTTGACTAACCCATATATGTCCTCTATGTGATGTTGCCTCAAGGCTTTGCAACTATCTTTCAAAGATATAAAACAATTTATATTTTTTCAAAATTTTTAGATTTTTTTGCAAAACTACACACTATGATGAAGGCAGAATTCATGCTAATTATGCTCAATGATCACACTAGATAGTTGTGGATCCTACAAATTCAGAATGATAGAAAATAATGAAAAAACTAAAACACCTAAAGAAAACATAAAGATAGAGTTGTTCCAACACCCCCTAATCTTGAACTTGACTATGTCTTCATAGTTAGAATCCAACCAAAGAGGTGGAACATAAGTATCCAATCAAAATGATGGTGGCATCTTATTTGGATTAGGTATATGGAATTTGTTGGTAAAACTAGGTGGCTGAGTGGGCATATCTTACAGCTGAGGGTAGTTAGAAAGCTGGCTCTAGATCCAATAGTGATAGCATCTTCTAATAATGTTCAATATGTTGTAGGAGAGTATGCATATTCTCCTAGTTGGCCAGGAGAAGGAACTCAGTTTATGAAATTTCATGTTTTAGATGAAGAAGTCATCCTTGAACGTCGTGGATCTCTACTAAGGTGGTTGATTATTGTTGCTTTCCTTGTTGAATCCATTGCAGCATCCCATACATACTTGCCATAGAAAAAGTGTCATCTGATTGTGCAGGTGGAGGATCAGTGGAGTTGGATGTTGCATATCTTCGTGAAGTCCAATAGATAACCCACCGCTGAGTGAATGGCATGTTGGGAAATATGGGTATAGAGTTTGGAAGTGAAAATAAAAAAATTATCTATCTGTAATCCCCAGTTCAGCAAGATCGCGTCAACTATATACTGTAAATTAGGAAGGATGGTTTTAGCAAGTTATACCTGGTCCTGGATCAAGTCTAGTGACAAAACATGCTTTTAAGAAACTATTGATAAGTTTCTCTTGGATGGTGGTTGTGCAGCTCCTGGTCTTCACAATGAACAATGCCTGCATATCCTCTGCAACGAATCCTGTGGTCTCACCACAGACTGTAGGTTGACGTTTCTCTCCAAGAAGTAGCAAATGGACTCCTGCCTCTAGGGTAGTCCACACAGACCAACTGGAACTCCTATAGTTCACCAAGAATAGACAGGTCATAGTTGTCCTTCCCATTGGTGCACTAGTCACCAACCTGCTCTCCCACAATGACAATTTCCTCAATTGTTCTCTCTTATAGCTATCCCTCCCAGTCGGGTAGGACTTTCTTGGGCTCTCACGATTACCAAAACTAGAGAGGAAAACAAGTGTCAGAGCAACTGATTCTCAATTATCTATTATTCTTATTATGTACATGGGAAGCCCCCAGTACCCATATACATGAGGGGTTAGGGACAGGGTTCCCTATCCTGAACCAATGTGTCATTAAAGCACTACTACAGAAAAGGCCTTTGGCGTTGGTTATTTAGAGCCTTTAGCGTCAATTTCCAAGCTAAACCCAAGTGGGCGCCGCTAAAAGTTGACACCTTCAGCGTCGATTTTTAACCGACGCCATTACCCTTCCCACCACCGAAAACATGCCAACAAGGGATCTATAGGCATCCGTTATTAAAGAAAACTGACACTATATCGTGGTTAAAGACGTTGGTTTTTAAACAAAACCCGACGCCATTACCCTTCTCACCACTAATAAAGCACCAGTGAGGGCACAATACACGTCGGTTTTTACAGAAAACCGATGCCATATCCCCTACCAACATGGTCGTGCTTCCCAGCATGGCCGTGGTACCTGGACAGTAGGGACAAAGACATCAGTTTTTTGCTAATAAGTGACGCCATATCCCATGCCACCATGACCATTCTTCCCAGCACGACCGTGGTACTTGGCCACATAGATGTCGGTTTTTTGTCAAAAACTGACATTGTATGTCTTTGATGTCAGTTTTATACAAATAACCGACGCCTATATTTTGGTTTTTTTTCTTATCAGTTGCAGGCCTACTGTATGGCTGGTCAACATGATGCAGAACCTACAGTTTAGTTCCTAACTACGGGTTTACAACATCCATTGATATCAGCCAACAATAGGCCACAAACCTATAAAGTCATTCACATTCAGACACATGTATTGATCAGATACATGTAGAAACCTACAAAGTCATTTACATTCACATTCAGTTCCATTCATTTCATCTCTTTTTCACATTCAGACACATGTAGAAATATCCATGTATTGATCTGAAAAAGTCATTCACATTCACATTCACACATATGACAATTCAAAAAAAGTCATTCACATTCACACAAAAATAATTATGAGAACAAAGTTTAGAAATATCATTCTTTATTCATCATCATTATCATCATTGTCATCAGAAGCACAATTATATTTTAAAATTCCCACTACTTGTAGGGTTTTTGCTCATTCTTCTCTTACATCATGTAATTCCTCCATCGTATAGGGAGTATGTACATCTAATAACTTTCCACCTGTATTGAAGTCAGTTTTAAACACCTCCAAAGAGAATGACGTATATAAATAATTAATAATATATAATAAGATTGATATATTTCATATTATCTAATGAGACTATATATAATACATGATGTATTTTATTGATTTCCAATGCGGCATGTTTGATGATTAGGTCCATAAATCGCATCAAATAGTAGGCACATGCCCAGTAGTTGTCTTGTGTAGCACACTATAAATTGAAACATACAAAATATTCAAATATACAAATAAGCACAGTTCACATAAATAATATATACATATTGGAGTCGGGAAATTACTTTCACATTCTCCCAAATTAGTGGTTGGTTCTTTCTCCTGGGGACCTTCCCTCCAGCTTTTTTGTACTCATTTAAAGCCCTACATGTTAATGTAACACATTAAATTGCATAATTAAATAGTAATGTAATAACAAATGTTATAAGATATAAAAATATGAAATATTTCTCACGCAAATAATGGCCTTTTTATTGGGTGTCCATATACTGTGTCCAATTCATTCCCCGCAAGATCTAGATAATAAACAATGAATGACTTGGGGACAATAATAAGTAACTCCCAATGCTTACCACTAGAGGTAAGAAAGTTAAAAATTAATAACTCAAAATCCACAATAAAAATGTAATTTTCTTTAAGAGCTATTATCACCGTCTTCTTTTCTTTACCAAAATGTTGAAAAGTAGCAGAACAATATGAGGTAATTGAAGAAGGGTCTTTATCTACAAGATTGATCAAAGTTGGAACTAGAAATCCCACATGGGAAAATGAAAAATCTTTACAGATCATGTGTAAGTGGCAGCAAAACATGTATTACATATGCATTAATATATAAGAAACTAGAACACTATATATAAAACAAGGTATATGGATGTATAAACAAGATCTCACCATATCCACAACTCTACCATAGATGTTTTCAACCATTCATAACAAAACAACTCCAAAATATCTTGTATAAATAGCTTCTTATCTTATAATTGACTTGCATTAATACATATGCAAAACTTGTATTACGTATGCATTAATACGTATGCAAAACTTGTTATACGTATGCATTAATACATATGCAAAACTTGTATAAATAGATTGTTATCGTATGATTGACCTGCAACATCCTCTGGAATAGTAACATTTATAGGGTAATTTGGATCATGTTTGCCGATCCATACTACCATACCCCTACAACTAGGACCTAACAAGGTGTGTAGGTCCCTTGGAAGGCAACTTGGTACTTTAGGAGGTGGAGGTGGAGGCCAAGATGTAGTGGGTGTATTCCTTTTGACCTGTATATATAATTTCAGATCAATTGACTCATATATATACACACTAACAAATTAACGTAATGTAAATTTACCATACAATATTAGTATAGATGACATCTGCTTTGGGCCACATTATCACTCCGCCTTCTGTCTCACCAAGAATTTCAGCATCTGGGTGGGCATATGGCAATGGAAGATCCCTCCAATCAGGGAGTACATGTATCAGGCTCACACGAACTGCGCCAGCTGGTACTGGAGTCCCATGAAATATTTTCCCTGGAAGGGCTGGGTAAGCAAGTGCCTCTGCAACGATATATTCTTGACTTTTTAGACGATATGGCTTCAACCCCTAAAAATTTATGTAAAGAATGTTATATACATATATAAATAAACATATCATATTTAAAAACTAGCTACTATGTCATAAAAATACTTACAGTGGACGTGCTAGGTGGTGGGTCTACATGATTATTCCCAACCTCTATAGTAGGAGAATCAAGGCCCGCCACAGGTACTATCTAAGTGGCAGTATGAGACGCCTGCCACTTGCTCATGGCTTCATGGAGTCTCTTATCAAGTGCTTCCTAGACTCTCATATTAATTAACTCATCTACCTATACATGGATAAAAGAAATGCTAGATTTTGATTGTTGAATTCCATTTCACAATAACATTCTAAAAAAAGAATAGGTTACCTTAGCTTGTCAAAGTCCTGCTTTTGGGACAGGTTTGCGTTGGGATGGCCCAATGAATGCTTTGATGCCCACACCAACGTCTGCACCCCTAACACATCCAAGATGCTCTGGGTTACCCAGAACAAATGTCAATTCATCCCTTGTGCCCTCAAGGATGAACTTGCCTTCCTTCCTCTGCCGGTGCAGCTCCCGCTAATCGCCATCAACAAAAATTGGTAAGTAAACATAACAATAATCAATATCGATTGATTTCTATAAGAGTTGAATTTTACCATTTTTGCATCCACCTCAGAAGTTGCGGGTTTCATTATATCTCCCTTCTTATTTTTCCTCCCAGCTATCCACATAGCATGGCAAGGCAGAGGACCAATAGTAGAGGACTCTATAGTCTCCTGAGTAGTGGTAGACTGAGCAGTAGACTCAGCCTGTAGTCTTTGGCAAACGTCTGCATAGCCTCTTGGACCCATTGTGTGGTCATGCACATTCAGTGCACACCTTTCTCTTTGAGCGTCGCTGATAGCCTTGTTAGTAAGCACATTGATTTGGTTAGTAACACTAAAGGTTAATCTTGAATAGGTGAATACATAAGAACATATATTAATTAAATTGGGGTGACGATTAATACATTGAATTCATCTGTTTTTCTTTGGGTAACAAACTCCTCCCAATTTTTGGGGTCTAAGTAGTTCCATTGCTCAGGGGATGCCTTCTTCCTAAATTTATTTTTTAAAGAGAATAGAAACAAAAATTATTAATGTAGAGTTAGTCAAAAAATGATCAATGTCTAGAGCTGGAAATCAAACAAGAACCTCTTCTCAACATCGCCTATGGAATCTCGGGTGAGATTTGTCCTATAGTTCCTAAGGACCCTCCCACAGTGTTGCATCACGCATTTACAATGCAACTTTTCATCCAGATCAAATATACTCTACAAAATAGAATTGCTATTAACTAGTATCCTAAAAATTAGTAATCTACAAAATTAGAATTGCAAATAATAATAACTCACACATAGTTCCTTCCATACTAAGTCTTTCTTCCCATTAGGAACTTTACGCCAGGATTCTACGTTAGGACTACAATGGCTGTGAGTAAGAACCCCAAGATATGAAATAAATGAGTTGCAATTCACTCCAATTGGATTTCCTACATGATCAAAATCCACAGCCAGTTTGGGTCCATTTCCCTTTTGCTGTAGTAACTTGTTCATCATTGTGATGCCCCTCACTTTCTCAATTTTTTTTGTTGCTCATTAAGTGCCCCAATTTCTTCAGGGGGTACCTCACCAACCTAAAATTTGACAAAAAAAACATACTTACAGGATATAACTATAAATGAACATATAGATAGAAACATCAGGGATATATTTTAAAAACTTACATTGTGAGGGGGTGCATTGACGTCCTCACCCTCACGGTAATCATCAACACGGTCATCTCCTAAATGCTCAGCCATCTGAAAGTTCAAATTTCGATTATAAAGTTCATATTGTAAAGTAATTCACATTGTAAAGTTCATATTGTAAAGTTCACATTCACATTCACATTGTAAAGTATTCACATTGTAAAGTTCACATTCACATTCACATTGTAAAGTAATTCACATTCTAAAGTTCACATTCACATTATAAAGTTCACATTCAAAAAAATGAAACATATAAAAAAATATAAACATGCATGCCTCTAATACTGCAATCTTTTATCAATTGCAATCCTTCATTGTGATCTCTACACACATATAAGTCATCATTAGCTTCAATATTTGATGGTGTTGGCAACCCAACTGAGAATGGATTGGAGTCATCATACTAATCATAGTACTGTTCTTCATCTATAGGATCTTCAATAAACTGTCTTTTACCATGAAGAACAACCGACCATTTATCATTTGTAGGATCATCGATATAAAATACTTGTTTCTCCTGTGATGCCAATATGAATGGTTCAGCCTTCTCACTAATCTTTTCAAAGTTCACTAATGTGAAACCCAATTCATCCACTATAACTCCTTTGGTGTTATCAACCCAATTACATTTAAAGCACAGAATTCTAAAATCTACATAGTCAAACTCCCATATGTCTTCAATGACACATATAATATGACATTTTAACTTCACATGGACTCTTATCCTTTGCACTTGCAAAAAAATGATGACGCTTGAAGGGTGACCCCACTGTTTTGGACGACACTCTTATTATCTTGACGCTTTGTGTAATATGAGAATCCATTTATGTCAAACCCTTTATAAGACATAACATTCAAATTTGGTTTAAAGGTGAGGCATTTTATAGTTTCATTAAGATTATATGGTGCTTGAGATAGTTGATGTAAGACTTTATCTTCAAACCACTTAACAAATGTCTTGTTATGCTTTCTAGAAAGCCACGTTGAATTGGATCGACGATATTGTCTCTTGATGAAATTGGTGTGCTCTACCCCACAACTATCTAGCATCGCATCAACGATGTCTATTGAAACTGGTTCGTTCACATCTACATCATTGGAGGCAATTTCTTATTCCATACAAGCATTTCTATCAACATCCACTGATTTTAGGCTTGAAATCTCTCCATGCCAGTGCCATTATGTATAGCCTTGTACAATCCCATTGCACATGACATGACTTTTGATTTTGTCACCAGTGCTGACTTTCAAGTTGTTACCGCAATGCCTACATGGACAGTAGAACCTATCTCCAGGTTGTTCCCTATGTTCCTCACCAAATCTAATAAACTGATCAAGACTAGAAATAAACTCTGGGGTGCAACAATTTGGAAAGGACATCCATGATCTATCCATTCTATGATCAAAGAGAAAACAAGTATATATTCGAACAAGATTAGGGTCTAGGGTTAAAAGATTAGAGTTTATGGTTAAAACTTTAGGATTTAAGATCTTATATATAATTAATGGTTAAAACATCCTAAGTGAGATTAAGTGTCCAAGAATAGTCCCAAACCAGGGACTATCCAAGATTTACACCTAATGAGTAAATCCTGGACGGGTTTCTAGGCCAAAAAATACATGTGTTGTCATTCTTATATATAATAAATGTGTACCACCTATCCCATTCTTGAACACCTAAACTCACTAGTAAGTGTATAATGTGTATTGGGTTTTCAAGAAAATTTTAGCAGCATTTCCCCGTTGTTCTCCAAGTACATATGTACTTAGAGAACAAACAGGGAAATGCTGCCGAAATTTTTTTAAAAACCCAATACACATTATACACTTACATCCTAATTGAGATTAGGTGCTCAAGAACAGTCCCAAACCGGGGACTATCTAAGATTTACTCCTAATGAGTAAATCTTGGATGGGTTTCTAGGCCAACAAATACATGTGTTGTCATTCTTATACCTGCAATCCTAGTTTCATCATTCATATCCTAGTCCTTCAAGTTAGGGTGATTATTGATGTCTTTAAAAGCATGATTGGAAATGTAGGGAAAAGTTCATCATTTACATTCCAAGCATGTCACGTGTGTGCATTAGAGTTCATCATTAAGCAAGAAGGGTGATTAGGATTCTCAATATACTCAACAAGGAAACAAGTTACCAATTTCATAGTTAGTACGATAGAGATCCCATAAGATCTAGATCTAATGGTTCATAGTGACCCTATGATAAAGTTTCATCATTAGATGATTATATAATTTCAAAAGCAGTACACAAATAAATTCAAATGAGTAGATAACTAAATAAAAAATAGTAGACAAAAAAATACAAATAAGTATATGAATAAATACAAATCTATTGATAAACTAATATAAATCAGTAGATGATCAATTAATTCCTGAATCAGTACATAAATAAATACAAACAGTAGATGAATAAATGCAGATCAATTGTAAAATAAAGTTAAAGTAGTTGATAAATAAATTTAAATAAGTAGATGATTAAATAATAACAAAATCAGTACATAAATAAACACAAATTAGTAAATAACATAATTAAAAATAAAATATAAAACACCGAGCAACAGCCTAGGCGTGCCTTGGCATGGACCAAGCGTCCACCCAGTCCTCCCAGGCCGCCCAGAGGCCTAACTAGACAGCGACAACAGTGGAGAAGTAGGCGGCGGCAGTGGAGGAAGCATACCTTTTGATCAAGAAGATGAGCGATGCAGCGATGACAAGCAGGCAAGAAGGTCACAACTGGGAGGAGTTGTGACGGTGAGAAGGGAGCTGACGAGCAGGGAACAATGGTGACGATAGTGAGCAGGGAGAAGGAGTGGTGGCACTAACAAGAAGGGAGAAGGAGCGGCACGGTGGCGGCGAGCAGGGAGCAGCAGGCGGCGGTGTGCAAGGAGGAATCGCTAGACGGGTTTCAATCGACAATGATATAGAGAAAGGGGAAGAGTCTACTTCGCGCGGTTGCTATTAAGTTAACAATCAACGTCGGTTATTAAAAACAACTGATGCTTATAACAATAGGCGTCGTCTACCACAAAAAAAACCGACGCCAAAGGGGGTGAAATTTTTTTGCGCGGACAGTGCGGGAAAACACATAGGCGTCGGTTATTAGAAGAGAACCGACGATAAAAATGTGCCCAATTTCTGTCTCGTGAAAAACCTGTAGTCGTCGGATAATTAGTTAACAACCGATGTCGTATGTTAAATCTTGGAGATAATTTTTTTCCACTGGAAAATTTGGATTTGGCAGTCGATTTTAGGCGTCGGTTGCTTATTAAAGAACTGGCGCTAAATTAAAAGTGATACCCGTGTCTAGCCGCTCTTCACAGATAGATGTCAGTTTTTGTATTCAATCGACTTTGTATGTTTTAGGAATAGGTTTCTTGTATACAACCGACGCCTGTAAATGTGACATTATAAGCCATTTCTATAGTAGTGAAGAGAGAGTGGAAAGGACTGAAGGAACTCAAATTTCTACAACTGGAGACCATCGAAATGGTTGTTTCACATAGCTAGGTAGTTATTTGGTTCACTAGATGATCGTCTCGCATTGCCAATTGGCCGTTTGGCAGTTTCCTATTTTGGTAGTTCTAATTCCAATTAATATTCCTAATAATTTTTACTTTCTTTCCCAATATCAATCGAAATTGATTTTAGAAACATCATAAATCCTTGTTCAACATCAACCGAGCCATCTCTCTAAATAGAGTTGCCCATGCCACTAACCCAGATGACAGTCTGGTGAGTCGAGTCAAGTCGATAGGTTGAATCATATTGAACCGGTCAGTTCAAGGGAATAACGGTGCTAAATCAAGCAAGGATTAGCCTGACCCCCAAACGGCCATCTCAACTACTTGAGACACTCGTCTGGTTGCCCAAACATCCATCTTACCTAGTGAGATGGTCATTTGGTAGGCCTATCAGCTTATCGAGCAATCAATTGCATGAATTGAATACTAAAACATTTTAGTAATCAATCCAATTGTCGTTCAACATCAAACTCCTCTTCTAGATGAGTTCCTATGTGTGTGACCATATAGGTCCATGTCAAGTTGGCAGTGAATTTCTATAACTAGCTTATGACATCACAAGCAAAGAGTGGTGCCTTGTCGCACATCAATGTTACCCAAGTGAAATGGAAAGTTGGAGAACAACTCCAACCAACTATTAGTGTAAGGTGTTGTAGTAATGGTACAATTCCTTTATCACTGATATCCAGGATGAACTTGAGGCATGGTTGGTCATCTTGTCAACGTTCAATCTAGTTCCATGAACCAAAAGTAGCTTTTCTGAGATAATGTGACCTTAATATCATATATTGATTCACATGTACATGCAAAATGTATTTCTTAGTCTTTCTTATCAATTGGATAGGATATCATACTCCAGTAGGAGGGACAAATCCCATATGTATCACTCATAGTCTATCGTCATGTGTTAAAGTCATCCAATCATAACCGTTATAATAACCCATGTTTCAAGATTGTGTTTGATGATGTCAAAGTGTACCCAATGACATGTGATGAGTGAAGTGATTTATGGTCTAAGAATCATAATCACCACATTCACTATGTGATCTCATTGTGACCACAAAACCATGTGTCACTCTCAAGGTGGGTTTTTCTGATACACTATTCTCTAGCATGTATTTGTGTTATTGGTTTGATATTGCCATATTATGACTAATGAGACTCAGTCATCAACCAACTCACACTCTGATGTTATGTGTTATTATTGTCTATCAACCTTCCACAATAACAATTGATCAAGGACATCATGAGAATATGAATATGTACCCTTAACATTTGTATGATCTCATTTCTTAGGTTCTTAACCTGAAGACATATGTCATTGAAAAATATTATTCTCCAGACATTCACTCTGGTTTCCTCATTATCTCATAACTCAATGAAACAAATGAATTGGAAGCTTGCCTTTATATATGTTATTATCAATCAAATCCTTCTAGGTAATTATACCATGTCAATTATCATATGATTGGATCTATCGGCATACCTTACCAACATGGCATCCTTCCCTCTTCCACGTCAGCTTCTCCAAACCACTCCATCTCAGGGCTGTCATGCTCCTCTGGCACTGGTTCTTCACCCTCCAAAGGTCATCCCAAGAATCTCACCCCTTGTATATGGAAGTTGGGGTATGGTGGAGTCCTTTCCCACAACTGATCCTCCATTGCACAACATGAAAACACCTTGCCTTCATGCTTGCTGAAAAGTTGGGCCCTCTTAAATTGTTTGAAGTCAAGCTTTGAGGAGGTCTTCAAAGCATTTGCAGTGGAGAGGTCAAGGTTGAGGTGTATCGCCAGTTTTGTAGTGAGTCATCCAAAATGAATAGGGGGCTTCTTTAACTTGTCTCTTCAAAGCCAACATGTTTTGTAGAAAGAAGGAAGTGAGATATACCTTCTCCTATCCTTGGGACAAAAATGCCCAAAGGATGAAGAGATTTGCCTACTGCACCTTGCCTTTCCCTTGTGTAGATCTAGTGAAGATGGTGTTTGTCAAATATCGATGCAAAATCCAGGCAAATGGATGTTGATATCATGACTGGTGAGTGATGCCAGTTGATTATGAACCCTTGTCACATGTTTGTCATAATTATCCATGCCTAGATGAAGTCAAAGTTTCTAGACGTGAAACACATGCCTCATTGTTGCTATTCATACATTGCATTGAATTCAATACATTGTGAGGTGGTCGATGGAGTTGTAGAGGTCGAAACGCATGCATCGTTCCTCCCAAACTTCCCCATGCTTGGGAATGTAGAAAACTTCCAAGGATGCCAGGGTCTTGTAGAAGACCTCCTGCTAGGTGGGCCAATCACCAAAGATAGGGTGACCACCCACCATGCCTTCGACAACACCTACTTAAAAAAGACTCTCTATGAATCTTGCGACATTAAGGAAGGCCCGATCACCATACCACGTGGGTATGATTTCTATCTACATAATGACATAGACCAACTTCATTTGATCTTCATTGATGAATGCCATGCATGCTAGTTTTGACCATTGGATTGGCTCATCCCACCATTGAATTGACCTCTGTGAAGCCATGGGTCCAATTAGAGAATGGAGATTAAGAAGAGAGATCGGGGGAGACTCGGGGCGTCGTACATCTCTGGTTGCCCCAAAACATGTAAGGGAGGTGATTTGGGTGTGTTTGAATAACACCCAATGCCTCCCTTATATAGTGTTTGATTTGGCATTGCGTGTCTTGTCTATGACAACCCATTACACTAAACGAGATTGCTCAAAACAAAAAACATGATTACTCATTAAATTAACACAAACCAAGAAAATAGGGTAAATTCAAACGAATTTCAAGATTTATCAACTGCTTAAGAACATTTACATAAAAGCCCATCAACTTTATTTGTTTCATATAATGCTCAAAAGTCTCTTACAATTGTTTAATGGCACTAGCCACCACATATACATCTTACACAACAAACATTTCCACATTTATCACTTACAAGCATATAACATGCTACCAAAAACAAGATTCAATTGAAAGATTGATTACAAACTTTTTTCAAGGACCTGAGTGTACATGGATGACTCTAGGACACACTAGACAACTAAACTACCATCTCTAGGGTCCATCACTTCAGATATTCCTTGCTTCTACTAATGTTGATCACCTAAAAAGATGCGATGACCAACTTGTGAGACCCAATCCCAACGAGAGATGTAACTCTCTCCAATAGGTATTGTTTATAATAGATAATACAATATAGAAACTGAGCACTAGAAGTATTAAATAAACAATTGAGTAGATTTAATAGTATAAGATTGCTAAATAGGTTAAGAAAATAAGCTTAGCAACAAGATGTTGATCAATGTATATACAGGTAATTAATAAATATGTTTCTTTTATCAGATATCTACTTAGTTTTAATAGGATTGCATTTACTAACAATCATCTTCATTAGTCTATCTATCATCATATGCTTTGCTAATAGCATAAAAAATCTAGTAGCATAAGTATCTCAACATCATGAATATGTCTTATCAGTGTAACATGACTATCAATTCTGGCATTTTTACTCAAATGAACAAGTTTACATCATGAGTAGTGATAACATCATAAGCACAACTAACTGCATAAGCATGATTACAAGTTTGAACATTTCTAATCACAAAGTCATGGCTAGTAGTATTAAAGATAGCTAACAACATAATCTTAATTATCAGTGTTAGTATATCTGAAAACATAAGTATATTTACCACATGAGCATCACTACACAATAAGCATATCTATCATTTCATATAATACTATACATCATATCTATGAAAGGAAAGCAAACTAGGGTTATCATCCAATGTGAAGCATTGTATATAACCCTAAAAATATATGATACATTGGTGTATTTCATCATTTGTTACACCCTGAGGAATTTGAGGATAGCACTCAAAATCCAACTAACCACTGCTAAATCAAAATTATTGTCATATAAGATCTAGGAAGAGTCAGACTCCTAGTATCTTCTCTGGCCCTGATCAGTATAGGTCTGCCATAGTGAAATATATGGTCAAGCTACTGACAACCTTGTCTGTTCTTGGTACATGTCACAACACTAGTGAAAGGAGGTGGGTACACATACCCTACCATCTAAGTTACAACCACAGTTGTCCTTCAATCTCATCACATTTATAACCACCAAGACACGACTGTGGTCATTCTCAAAATGAGGGCTAGGTAAGATCACAGTCATCTTCCTGAAACACTTGGATTTAGGATGAAAAGAACCCAACATACTCAATAGTATGCACTCTGAGATTCCCTCAGGAATATTCATTTCACCATTTGGCAAATTCCAACACTCATATGGATCTAAAGCACAAGGCACTACATACTTAGAGTTTCACTTGATTAGTTATTTCCAATTTGGTGAATTAGGCTACATCAAACAAGTGGATATACAAACCCTAATTCATCTCTAGTAGGAATTAACATATAACAACTTTAGAAGATATAAATTGCATGGAACTTTATTGTTCCTCTTCTCATAATCACATGGTACTATTCATTGCCATTCATGTCACTACACTTGTCATCATACTATCACATGATATAAATCATTTTCATAATATCAAAAGATATCAAGCCTTTTCAACATATGAGGATTACACCTTATTCAAAGCTCAAACCATGCCCAAAAGTCATTAAGACCATCATATCATTTCCTAAAAGTTCATCATTATATTTTTGTGCCTTATAATAAGGCTCAACAACATCACCAGGCATGTGATACATTGTCTCAGCATAATTTGTATTAAAGTACTAAAGTGTGTTCACAGGATAACATTCCAGGAGTATCTTAGCGATTAAGAGCATTCATTCATTATATTAACATATAAGGAAGCTATATGATTGGACATCATTATACTTGTAGCATACAAGTCTAGCATAAGAAAGCATAGCATTGTGAAGCTATGATGACCACCAATTAACACATTAGTGTTTCAGTCAACCATTAGGAAGGATATTCCATCATTATATTGATCATTCAAGGAAGGATATCATGATTAACCACCATTATCTACTTATATTAGGGTTAGGTTTAGCATGGTAGGTTACAATAAAGATATAGTTCAACATTCATTCACAAAACTTAACCCATACCATCCACATATTATCTTGCATGTATTAGGCACATCATCATCATCACATTCCATGCAATCTGAAGTATGGATCCACACATAACCCAAGGTATAAACATTAGGTTAAGGTAACTAGAGTTCCATAAAAATAAGAGAGGCACCATTGTCTTATTATTCTACTAAGGAAAGCTGATCATAATTATTCACCATCACCTGAGTTCATTAGGATTAAGTGTAACAAAACATAACCCATTAGGGTTACGTATCAACACGATACATTAATTATCCATTCTATTAATATTAGGGAAAAGGTAAGACTACCTTATTAATGGTAAGCCTCCATTGGTTCCATCAGCATTCAACAAATATCACCATACCACAACATCATCCAAAACCATTGGATGTTGAAAAGGTAAGACCATTGGTTATTTACATAAGAAAACTCTTTTAAAGAAACTGTATGAAAAGGAATCAAGTTGTGACATACTAAGAGTCACCATTAAACCCTAAACATCCCTTATTTCATAACATAACAGGGAACCATAGATTGTGGGGTTAAAATCCATCACTGGTTGTACATTTTAAGCAAGTAATCATATCAATTATCAAACTCCTTAAATTGATCACATGAGAGAGATCGTCAATTTCATATTATAAAAACTCGCATGTACTATTATAGATTTAAATCCAAACCATTGGATGTTGAAGAATCCAATCCCAACCATTGGACCAAGTCCATTAATTAAATATATTATTTGATGAAGTGTTAGATCCTAACTATTAGATGAGGTTCATAATTCAAAACCATCAGTTGGAGTATAGGTTCAACGATTAGATCTATTGAACCAAGAAATCTTAGCTTTAGGGCTTAATTGAAGCTACATTTAAGATCTTCACTAACCATCAGTTGTGGTGGCATGATCCACCATCAGTTGTTGCCTCTTGGGTCACATCATTTGAGAGGATCCACACTACTATCATATTTCACCATCGGGTGTTGTATTGATGTCACCATTGGTTGATACACTCATTAGGCACTAACCATTGGTCCTTAACCTTCTAATTGAACAAAACCTAACATAAGGGGTGACTATTAGTTGTCACAATTGGCTAAAACCCTTTGTCACCCCCATTAGTTGTCATGGTAACTACACAATCGGTTGTCATGATGTCGTCTTCGCGTGATGTGTTCATAGAAGAAATCATCTTTAAACTCTAATATTGACCATCAGTTGATATGTTCTTAGTACTGTAGGTTGTGATACCAACCAGTTCTATACCATCCTCTACCTTAGGAAGGTCGTACACCTATTTATAGGTTCATCTAGAACTGGAACAGAATAAGGAGCGCCATAAAAATTTGAGATCTCAAGAAAGCTTAGCTTCTTAAGGCTTAAATCGCCATTTTTAGGCAAGGACATGAACTAACAAGCCTATATTAAGAAATATATGTGAAGTGGATATAAAACTCACCTCTAAAAGGAAGCACATGCCCTTAGTATCTAGAAAATTAGAGAAAGAAGGTAGAAAACCCAATAATAAGATCTGAACTCAGCCATCTACACCTTTCTCCACAAGGAAGCAAAACTGTAGAAGAAGAAGCATGAAAGGTAGGATCTTGAGCTCTAGAGAAACGTTTACCATGAAACAACCAAGTTCCAACTTGGAGAAAGGTCTGAGAAAGAAGAAGAGAAAGAAAAATGGAGAAGGAAGGAAGAATACAACTTGCCTTGGTCGGAAACCCTAGGAGATGACCTTGGAAACCCTAGGAAGGGCTAGATGGAGCTCAAGGAGACCTTCTTCTCCTAAAATGGGTCATCTTCTTCCTTGGACCAATGGGTTCCAAAGATAAATAGAGAGGGTTCGGTGCTCTAGGTTAGAGAAAAGAGAAAGAAAGAAAAGGTTTTGTACTTAGGCAAGGAAGGGGCAGATATATCCCATGAATAAGGATGGAAGCAAGCATCAGGCGTGCAAGCATCTCTCCATGTGTCCATGGCCTAAAGATTTCTTGGATGAGCAGGCAGCACATCTACTGGACATCACGGACTTTTAGGCCACTGAGTGATGGCCTCCCAGACAATTCATCACCTGTTGGTTGAAGGTTACCATTGTTCATTCATGGTTTAAGTCTAAAGATGGGTGAACCATCGGTTGATCATGCCCATAAGTGAACCATGGATTCAAGTGAACCAAACCAGAATGAAGCACCAACCTAGATCCTTCTAGTAATGACCACTAGATGTTACCATCAGATGATGGCTTCCAGCTATTTACCAAATAGTGGAGACATGTGTTGATAGCCTTGAAGGTGGCCCATCCATTGGGGGGGGGGGGGGGGTAATCCCTAATTCAACATAGAAAGGAATCAACTCCAAACCAAGGTACAATTGAGAATACAATGGCTCAAAAAGCCCAATTATGATGATAAAACATATAAGCAACATAATTGACGTGAAAAATTGCAAAGAAAACCTCTTAATTTGGTAAATTGCAGAAAAGTTAAAAATGTACATAAAATTGCATAACTTGCCCAAACAATGTCCAAATTTGACAAAATTTAGAATTTAAGCTTGCCTTACAATTCCAAAGAATATAAAATGGTTAGATTATGGTTCCAAGCATTAAAGTATGGCAATTAATAATTCTAAACCATTTAAGTAAGGTTAGGGGTCTCACAACCATAAACCCCTAAGAGGGATTTCCCACCTGTAATCCAAGACAAGCAAAGACGAGTACCTCACCTGTACCTCATTCACAAATCTTCACATGGTTACTTCCATATCATTACAATGTCACATCACTCTCATAGAATTCATGTTATTCTTTCTTGACTCTTACAATATGTCTCATTTTTGGTTAGCACAAAAACCTCCTCATGCAACTCCACCTCTACTATCTATATTGCTTATCCTATATCAGGGTGATTCTAAGTAAACATTGGATCATAGAATATGTTGTGCCACTTGTACTATTATATTAGTACCCTTTAACTTGGATCTTTGGTTGTCTTTTTTATGTATACTATCTATTATATCAATACTTTACTCAAAGCCCATATTTGTAGGATTTTACCAAACATGAAACATCATGTATCTCTTATCATATGTAAATTTAAAAGGTTTCACCTCTATACTCCTTAGATGGTGGTTATAATTAGAAACTCATTTAATCAGATAGACACTACTACAGAACAGGCCTTTGGTGTCGGTTGTTTATGCCCTTTTAGAGACGGTTCTATAGCGATGCCTATGTGGGAGTCGCTAAAGGTCAAACTCTTTGGCGTTGGTTTTATAACCGACGCCAAAAGGCTTCGCGCCACCGAAAACACGCCAGCAGGGAACCGATAGGTGTCGGTTATTTATAGTAAGTCGACGCCAAAAGGCTTCGCACCACAAAAAGGGTGCCATCTATGACACTATCTGCGTCAGTCTGCAACTAAAAAACCGATGCCATATTCCCAGACGCCACGGCCGTGCTTCCCTGCACGACCGTGTTTAGTACTAAAGGCATCGGTTTTACACGAATAACCGACGCCATTTCCACCACGGCCATGCTTTCCTGCACGGTCGGGTTGTTTGTCACATTAGGCGGCGGTTTTTATCCAATAACTGACGATGTAAGCCTTTGATGACGGTTTTCTATAAATAACTGACGCCTATGTTTTAATTGTTTTTTCTTATCAGTTTGCAGGCCTGCTGTGGCTGGTCAGCAGGATCAAAACCTGCAGTTCAATTTTTTGAACTGTAGGTTTATGACATCCATTGATATCAGCCAACAAACAGGCCACAAACCTACAAAATCAACAAATATACTTTTCACACAAGTAGATACATTCAGACATCAATTCAATTCTCACATTCACACATGTAGAAACATTCAAATACATGTAGAAACATTCAGACATGTATAAACATTCAGACATGTATAAACATTCAGAAATATTCATTTACAAAATATCATTCAACATCGCTATCAGCATCCCAATTATATCTTACAGTCCTGACTATTTGTATGGCTCTTGCCCATTCTTCTCTTACTTCATTTAATACTTCCATCATATATGGAGCATGTACATCTTTTAAGCGTTTACCTATAGTATGGTCAGTTTTAAACACCTGCAAAGAGAATGATGTATATATATAAGTAATAATATAAAAATAAGATTGATATATTTCATACTAGCTAATGAGACTATATATAATACCTCATGTATGGTATCGATGTCCAATGCGGCATATTGGATAATCATCTGCATAAATCGCATCACATAGTATGTGCATGCCCAGCCATTGTCTTGTGTAGCGCACTATAAATTGAAACATACAAAATATTAAAAAATACAACTAAGCATAGTTCACATAAATAATATATACATTGGAGTCAGGAACTTACTTTTACGTTCTCCCAAATTATTGGCTGGTTCTTTTTCCTGGGGACCTTTCCTCCAACCTTTTTGAATGCATCTAAACCCCTACATGTTAATGTAACACAGTTAATTGCATAATTAAATAGTAATGTAATAACAAATGTTAACAGATATAAAAATGAAATATTTCTCACCAGAATAATGGCAATCTTATTACGTGTCCAATTTTAGTATTCAATGTACTCCCCGTAGGATCTAGATAATAAACAGTGAACGTCTCGGGGAGAATAACTAGTAACTCCCAATGCCTACCGCTAGAGGTAAAAAAGTTAAAAATTAATAACTCAAATCCACAATAAAAATGTAATTTTCTTAAGTCCAATTTACAAGTAAAGTAAACTTACTTGAAATTGAATGGAGCTATTATTATCGTCTTCTTTTGCTGACCAAAAATTGTAAAAGCATCTATACAGTATTGTTGAACATTATCAGGGTCTTTAGCTACCATACTAATCAATGATGGAATAAAAAATCCCACATGGTCAAATGCAAATTGTTTATATTGATTTTCGACTAAGTAGCTGTAAAACATGTATTACGTATGCATTAATATATAAGAAACCAAATCACCGGATCTTACACAAGGTATATGGATGTATAAACAAGATCTCACCTTATCCATGTCTCTATCATTGATGTATTCAGCCAATCATATATAAACAGCTCAATAATATCTTGTATAAATAAAGAGCTTTCGTATGATTGACCTGCATAATTCGCTTCTAAAGAAACAATTATAGGGCAATGTATATTATGTGCCTGTAGCCAACATGTCATTCCCCTACAAGCAGGACCTAACGGGTATTTTAGGTCAGTTGGAACCCAACTTGGTAATGCAGGAAGTGGAGGTGGAGGCCTAGATGCTCCGGGTGTCTTCTTTTTAACCTGTATATATAATTTCAGATCAATTGACCTCATATATACACATTAACAATCTAAAGTAATGTAAATTTATCTTACAATTTCAGTAGTGTAGACGACATCTGCTTTGGGCCTAATATCACCCCGCCTTCTGCCTCAACAAGTGTATCAATATCTGGGTGGGCATATGGCAATGTAGCTTCCCTCCAATTGAGTAATACACGTATCGAGCTCACACGAACGTAGCCCTGTGGCATTGGAGTCCCGTGAAATGTTTCCCCAGGAAGGGACGGGTAATCCTACGCCTCTGCAACAACATAGTCGTGCATTCTTAAGCGGCATGGCTTCAACACCTATAAATTTACATAAAGAATGTTATACATATATACATATCATCTTGAAAACATATCATCTTGAAAACATATCATCTTAAAAAGACTAGCTACAATGTCATAAACAATACTTACAACAGACGTGTTAGGCGGTGGGTCTACAGGATTACTCTCAGTCTGTGCATCAGGAGAAGAGTGGGTCGCCATAGGCTGATTGGAAGCCTGAGATGGTTGCCACCGCAACAATTCTTCCTTGACCTTCTTAGCAACTATATCCTCGACCCTTTTATTCTCCTATACATGGATAAAAGAAACATTAGCTTCTTATTATTGAATTCCCTTTTGCAGTAACATTCTATAAAAAGAATAGGTTACCTCTTATTGTGAAAGTCCCGCTCTGTGTTTGCGCTTGGATGGCCCAAAGAATGCTTTGATGCCCACACCAGTGCATGCACCCCTAACACGTCTAGGATGCTCAGGGTTACCCAGAGAAACTGTCAATTCATCCCTTATGCCCTGAGGGATGAACGTGCCTTGTTTCCTCTGCTCGTGCAGCTCCCGCTAATCACCATCAACAGAAATTGGTAAGTTAACACCACAAATAATCAATATTCAAACGATTGCAAACAGAGTTGTATTTTACCAATTTCACAGCTGCCTCAGCAGTTACGGGCTTCTTTATTTCACCCTTCTTGTTTTGCCTCCCAGCTATCCAGACAACATGGCGAGGCATGGGTGTGGCACATGTAGTAGAGGACTCCTAAGTAGCAGCAGACTCCGCCTGTAGTCTTTGGTGAATTCTTGCATAGCCCTTTGGACCCATAGTGTGGTCATGCACATTCAATGCACGCCTTGCTTTTTGCGCCTCACTTAATACCTTGAATTCTTCAGATTTTCTTGAAGCAACAAACGTGTCCCAATCTTCTTTGTCCAAGAAGTTCCACTGTTCAAGGGTTGACTTCTTCTTCTTATCACCATCTTTTATGTATTCTATGTTGAGATTTGTCCTATAGTTCCTTCGAATATTTCCAGCATGTTGCATCATGCTTTTACGATGCATCTTCTCATCCAATGCAAACAGATTCTGTAAAATAGAATTGCTATTAACTAGTATCCAAAAATAGAATTGCAAGTAATAGAATTTGCAATCTACAAAATAGAATTGCAAATAATAATAACTCACGCATAAATCCTTTCATATCATGTCTTTCTTCACCTGAGGAACTTTATGCCAATTATCATACTTAACACCACAATGGCTTCGAGTGACAACCCCAAGATAGTTTACAAAATTATTGTGGTTCACTCCAATTGCATTTCCTTCATTATGAAACTCCACAGCCAATCTGGATCCACTGCCACTTAGCGCTATTAACTTCTTCAACAGAGTGATGCCCCTTTTCTTGTTAAGTGTTTGGTGATGTGCATCAAGTTCCTCCAGTGCTTCAGTGGGTACATGTCCATCATCAACCTAAAATTTGACAAAAATAAACACATTGAATTAGCCCAATATAGGATATATGACATAACTAGAAGATAATGGATTTTATAGAAATACATGATATGTTTTTAGAACTTACATTGGTATCCTTTCCATGCTCATCATGGACAGAATGCTCATCATGGACAACATGCTCATCATGGACAACATGCTCATCATGGACTTCGTGCTCATCATGGACATCATGCTCATCATGGTCAGCCATCTGAAAATATCATTAAAAAGGCAAACATTTAGCATTTGTATTAACTAGAATATAATGAAACATCAAATCTGAAAATGATATTGATATTAAAAAAGCAACATTTAGCTTCAATAAAAAAATATAAACATGCATGCCTCTAAAATTGTGATCTTTTATCAATTAACAATCCTTCATTGTGATCTCCGTGCACATATAAGTCATCATTAGATTCAATATTTTGTGGAGTTGGTAACCCAAGTGAGAATGTACTGGAGTCATCATAATTATCATAGTACTCTTCTTCATCTATAGGATCTTCAATGAACTGTCTTTTACCATGAAGAACAACCGACCATTTATCATTTGCAGGATCATCAATATAGAATATTTATTTCTTTTGTGATGTCAATATGAATGGTTCACCCTTCTCACCAATCTTTTCAAAGTTCACTAAAGTGAAACCCAATTCATCCACTATAACTCCTTTGGTGTTATCAACCCAATTACATTTAAAAGCAGAATTCTGAAATCTATGTAGTCAAACTCCCATATGTCTTCAATGACACCGTAATATGACATTTTAGCTTCACGTGGACTCTTATCCTTTGCACTTGCAAAATACATAGTCAACGCTTGAAGAGTGACCCCACTATTTTGGACGACACTCTTATCATCTTGGCGCTTTGTGTAATATGTGAACCCATTAATGTCAAACCCTTCATAAGACATAACATTCAATTTTGGTTTAAAGGTGAGGCATTTGATAGTTTCCATAATATCATTTGGTGTTTGAGATAGTTGATGTAAGACTTTATCTTGAAACCACTTAGTAAAAGTCTTGTTATGCTCTATAACAAGCCACATTGAACTTGCTCAAGGATGTTGTCTCTTGATGAAATTGGTATGTTCCTCGATATAGACACTCACTTTGTCCATGTTGTGTAAAATATACAAGTGACCTTATTCCAACTGCTCACGGCTGATTACTTTCACCCATAATCCCAAAATTCCTTTGCCCTCCTCAATATTCTTGTCATTAACTAGAGTGTTATTACCACTCAGAAAGTCATTGCAAAAATCCATAACCTCTCTCGCCACATAACCTTCAATAATACTCCCTTCAGGCCGATAACAGTTTTGAACATCACCTTTAAAAACGCTCATGTATCGTTCAAAGGGATACATCCAATGCAAGAAAACTGGTCCCAACATTTTCACTTCCCTAGTCAAGTGGACAACAAGATGTACCATGATATCAAAGAACGAAGGAGGGAAATACATCTCAAGATGACATAGGGTAAGAACCACTTCTCTTTGCAAATTATCGAGAGTATCAGGGTCAATAACTTTGCTGCATAGACTGTTGAAAAAGAAACAAAGTCTGGTGATTGCAAACCTTACATGCTTCAGCAATATAGATCGAATTGCCACGGGCAATTTTTGTTGCATTAGAGTGTGACAATCATGAGATTTAAGACCTATCAACTTCAGATCTTTCATTGATACCAATATATGGATGTTGGATGAGTAACCCTGTGGCACCTTAACATTTACCAAGCATTCACAAAATGATTTCTTCTCCTTTCTAGACACGTGTAACAAGAGGGAGGCAAGTATGTTCTTTTATTACCCATTTCACGTAATTCTGTTAATTCTGACCTTACTCCCATTTCATGTAGGTCCAGTCTGGATTTTATCCCATCTTTAGTCTTACATGGTAAATTTAACAGAGTACCAATGACGCTATCACAGACATTTTTCTCAACGTGCATTACATCGATACAATGTCTGACTGTCAAAGAACTCCAATAAGGAAGATCCCAAAATATTGACTTCTTCTTGAATGAAGAATTATCACTCCGTGTGGCCATACTACATTGTTATTTCTTACCAAGTTCATTGACAATGTATTTTACTCTTTCATAAACAACATCCCCTGGTATAGGTTTAGGTGTACTCCGTTCATTATTCCATCCATTGAATGCTTTGCGCTTCCTACGATATGGATGGAATTTTGAAAGAAACCTTCGATGACCCAAACTGGGGAAATGTTGCCGAAATTTTCTTAAAAACCCAATACACATTATACACTTACATCCTAAGTGAGATTAGGTGTTCAAGAACAGTCCCAAATCGGGGACTATCCAAGATTTACTCCTAATGAGTAAATCTTGGATGGGTTTCTAATCCAACAAATACATGTATGTTATCATCTTATACCTACAAACCTAATTTCATCATTCATATCCTAAGTTTTGTGTATCATCATTAATCATGCTTGTTAGTAAATACTAAACAGTAAATAATTAAACCTTGATTCCATATATCAAAGATTTGAATCAGGGTCAATCTTGCAGTTTTAACTAGAGCTCCATATATCAACATACATACCAGGTCATATTTCAAGTCAAGATTTAGGCATTTAATCACCTTATGGCACATACATGATTCACAAGGTATTGGGGTGCACAAAGAATTATATATGCTACTGATTTAGGAGTTCACATAATCATTTAGAAGACCCACGTGTGAGTTAATTTTGACATTCAACATCAATGTATCTTTAACACGCATGTTTTAAGGGTTCAAAGTACATAATCAAATCAAATTAGGATGATAGAATGGACAAGTTTGAATCTTATTTCAACATGCATAAAAATTTATTGAATTAGGTCAAGCATGAGAATTAGACAAGTTAAAACAGTACATTATTACTAATCAATAGATAAATGAATAAAAACCAGTAGATAATAAATACAAATCAGTAGATACAAATCAATATAAATACTAATTAGTTGATGGAAATCAGTAAAATCAAGGCGGAGGCTTAAGCAGGTAGCGATGGCTTGACCACGGCCATGCAGTAGGTGGGAGGAGGGTAGGATGAAAACGCGGTGGCTAGTGGAAGCAGGAGGCACTGGCGACGCAGCTAGTGGAAGCAGACGAAATATCAAGTTTACATGTGCCACAGCTAGTGGAAGCAGACAAAAAGGCGGCTGTAGAGAGCAGAGTGGAAGCAGGAGGCAATGGCGGCGACCAGCAGGCGGAGGTGACCAGCAGACGGCGGCAGTGACCAGCAGACGGCGGCAGTGACCAGCAGGCGGCGGTGACCAGCAGGCGACGCAGAGCAGTAGGCGATGCAGAGCAGCAACAGGGGCGTCGACAGTGAGCAAGCAGCAGGCAGCAAGAGCAGCATGTAGCGTCAGCGGTGAGCGAGAAGAAGCAGCGTCGACGGCCAGTAGTAGGTGCGAGCAACAGCGGGAGGGCGGATGGCGATGCAACAAGAGCAGAGAAAGGCTTTGTGATGAAATAGAAGAAAGGGGAACAGTTGCTGTTCGTGGGTCTATTAAGTTGATAAACGACGTCGGTTATCAAAAAAACCAACACCTAAACTCTTCGACGTCGGTTGTTCCTTAAAAACGGACGTCCAATTAGACAATCTTTTCCCTAAATTATTTGGTGGGAACCATTATCGACGTCGGTTATCAAAGGACAACCAACACCAAAATTGGAACTTTTCCCGCAAATTTTCATCTTATATAGGCGTCGGTTAGAAGTTAAAAAACCGATGCTGTATGTGACACTATGGGGCCAATTTTTTTCTCTCAAAAATTGGATTTTGTTGGCGATTTTAGGCGTCAGTTTTGTTTTACCCAGCCGACGCTGAATACAAAGTGATACCCGTGTCTGGCTGGTCTTCGAATATAGACGTCGGTTTTCCTAAATCACCAACGTTGAATGTTATAGGTGTCAGGTTTCCTAAATAAACGGCGCTGAGAAAAGTGACATTGAATGATGTTTCTGTAGTAGTGAGATATCCCCTAATTGTCAAGAACTATAAGGCATATGTTCTTAGAACATTCACCAATCACCTTAATGGTGGATTTGTGATCTGTCTACTTTGAAGAATTCTACACTTGTCTGCATACGTTAACAAATGTAACTTCTTGGTTGACCTTGTTAGGGTTAAGACATCAACATTTTCTTTATTTTACTAGGATTCACACAAACACACTTAGAAAATGTATTATAAATCCATAAGGATACTCTAATTAACCCCCAACTTACTCTGAATTTATCACTCATGGTATAGTTGCTTGAACATTCTTAAGTTTTAGCAAAGATGTTGACCATGCTATTGGCCATCTCTAAAATACTTTGAGATGTCATAATTTCAAGCTTGTTACAACATATGAGACATGACTTGAGCACTTTGTTCCTCATATTTATAAATTCTATAAGGAACACACATACTTATCTCATCTATTTTTTTTACCAACATAACAAATCCCAAAACATATATAAGGAGTATTCCTAGTTATCAGAAGGCTCAAAAGCATACCCATGACAAACTTTATAATCATGGAACCATAGTCCAAGCAACCTCATTATATAACAAGCTATCCACCCTCATGTTTACAATGAATCCACAGATACCAAATGGCAATGATCCACTTGAAAGTTGTGCCCTAGAAAGGAAGGATACAAAAGGAAACACACTTCCCACATAAATATTGCACAGTACAAGGGTCACTAGCAAGAAGGTAACTGATGTAGCCCTATTTTAGGTCTCCATCATGTGCCATTTTGTACTTTAATCGCATCTAAACAAGTTAGATTGCAAGTTAATTCCTTGAATATGTATTTCACTATCAAATGCTCTTATGGGCATTCTTTGCACTATTTTTAGGTACTTGGACCATGCGTTGGATGGATGGGAGAGAATGAAGGAGTTCTAGGGTTCCTCCATTCATGGAGGGGTCCAAAGAAGGCCCCAACGATCCCTCAACCTACCCCCAATGGCTAAGAATTGTCATCAAACAAAGAAATCCATGGATGATGAAAGATGAAGTTCAATTGCCTGCTACAGACCCCAAACTGGCCGTGGGAATACCCCCACGATCGTGTCTTTTATGGTGAAGAATCGACAGAATCAACAGGAACCTACACCCAACTCACCATGGTCGTGTCCATCAGCATGGTTGTGGTCCATTGAAGATACCAAAGCCATGGCCATCAATACAGTCGAGGCTAGCATAGGAGTAGATGACCATGGCCTTCCATAATGGTTGTGGTAGTTTTGCTCAAGGACCCCCAGAATCAACAGGGAGGTGACCAATATTGCATTGAACGCCCATGATCATGGCCATCAACCATGGTCATGGCCTTTGAAGATCAAATTGTTCGTGTTGCTGCCCCATGATCAAGGTCTCCTCCTTCAAAATGGTTTGTTTACTCACCACGGTCATGGTGCTACTCACCCAAGATGACCGTGGCACTCCGCCACAACCGTAACCACCTCCTATACATAGCATTTTCACCACCCTTTCCAGACCATGCTTGTGTCCACTCCCAACGATCGTCCCATACCACCCCCACCACAACCTTGGCCCATCAACACCGATGTGGTGACCAACTGACCCTACCTATTTTTTACACCTTTTATTCCTATTCTACCCCCACTTACCCTTGTGCTTCCCCACCACCTATATATACATAGGTGGTGGCTGGGGCATGAAGGTTAGACCCCCTAGCTGTTGCTGCTCCACCTTACTCACCCCTTGAGCATTCATTGCACTCCACTTTGCATTTACGCTCCCCATCTACCATTTCCACCTCATTTCCACCTTGGAAACCTCATTTTCTAGGTTTTCCTCCATAATCCCCCATATTCTCATGCCCATATGCATCATTGGAGGATGAAGGACGTCCCCAAGCTTCTAGGAGGAGAAGAAGGAGGCTTCTACTTCAAGCTTCATGGAGTTCTACCCCCTTCTTTTCCTTTCTTTTGCTATTTTCTTGACCATGTCTAGCTAAGCCCCTAGTGGTGGGCTGTTTGGGGTCAAAATGTATCTTTGATACCGTGTTGGGGGAAAATATCTTGTAATGAACATAATTTCTATCTATTATGATTGCTTCTTACTTCTATCTCATTTCCTATTTTATTTCATGTGGTTTGTGCTTATAACATAGATTGCTTGCTTTAAGATGTTTGATGACACTTAGCTTCTAGGAGGAATGGGAATGTATGTGGTAATCTTAGGAATGGATCCTAGGTCCAATTAGTGGATTCATAGCTTGCCCCCTTTATTCCTACATACACATCCCTCCTCCTACAAGTGAGTGTGATATCTAAGTGGCTATTGTAAGTGTGATTAGTGCAATTGCCTAGAGCTTTCTGAAGGCTGGATGGCTAGTGGCATGAGGTGAAAATTCCTCATCTCTACTCCCATTTCTACCCTTTTCTCTCAATTGACTAACACCACTTACTCTAGAGATATAGACTTGACAAGTCCTACTAGAATTACACCTAACCCTAGTTCCCCAACTAGTAGTGTAGGGTACATTTTACTAGCACTTGCCTTGTTGTTTGGTTTGATAATCTACATAGAATTGTGATAATTTCTTGCTATGTTGAGATCTCCCAAATAATATCAAACCACATCCCCAAATGGTCCACATAACTAATCTCCTTGTTTAAAACGCAACTTCTTAGCTTGTTAATTCTAGTCTAGTTTAGTTGCTTTTATTCCAACTAGTTAATTTCTAAGTCTTGCCATTTAGCATTAACTTAGGTTTTTGCTCTCTCTCTCTCTTATGGTTAATCTAGTTCTTAGTGGTAATTGCTCTGCTAGTGTAGTGTATTTCACCTTCGCTCTTGCTTTATTAGTTTCTTAATCTAGTTCATTAGAATTGCCTTCTGAGGATAACTTAGGGTTGTGATAATCTAGATTTCATAATTGCCTTTACTTTCTTATTCACCTAGTTTAACAACCAACCAAATCCCATTTAAACCATCCAACTCTATTATCAACAATAGGAATGTATCCAACTCTATCCTAGATCTAGTGCCCCCTCTATCATTGAGGATCGACCCCTACACTTGCCCTTCACCTATGCTAAAGTAGTACCCCGTGCGCTTGTGGGTGACCTATTTGGTATTGTGATCGACTTAGTTAGTGCTAAAATAATTTTTGAAATATCCACATGTGTGCTCGAGTCCCGTGGAGTGCATTTACTCACCCCTTGTTGGCGAGTGTGTACACCTCTGGCTTGACGCACCAAGCTTTCTGGCACCATTTTCAGGGATAGAGGCGCTCGACCTAGCTAGTTAGTGTATCTTAGCCTTTCCTTTTACCCTCATCATTGCTATTCTTTATTCTTTGTTCACTTTTGCATATTGCCATTCTAACATGGTTTCTTGTTGCTTGTTTGTGTATTGTGTAGGTGAAAGTTGTGCATGCACCACACGCGTTCCACTTGTACCGACTTGATGTTTTACAACCCCAAGATAGGTAGAAGGAGATGCCAAAGTCACTGCAATAAACATCGATAAGCTGAGATGGTAGACAAAAACCCTCATGCAGATGCTCAACCACCTCTACTACAGCCCAAATCCCCACTCCACCAGTATTTCACCCCAGGGAACTACAATTCCCCCATTGCCACCCTAGTTGACCAAATGTCGGGTCAACCGTTCTCCATTCCAGTCGCACTCCTTGGACTCCTCCCCACTTACTATGGGATGGAGAATGAGAATCCCTACCATCACATCGATGCATTCCTTAAAACATGCTCCACTTTTTATACCCCCGCCACTACCGGTGACTCCATCCAGAGAACCCTCTTTCCATTCTCCCTAAAAGAAAAAGCTAAAGAGTGGTATGTTTTGAAGCCAGAGTTGGTAACTTGGAATGAAATCAAGAATGAATTCCTCAAAAAATTCTTCTGAATTTCTAAGATAACCTACGTGAGAAGATGCATCACTTCCTTTGTCTAGAAAGAGAATGAACCCTTCTACGAGGCATGGGAGAGGTTTTAAAAACTTCTCCGTGACTACCCCTCCATGAAGTGCCATTATGGCAACTAGTTCAAGCCTTCGACACCGGGCTTGAAGAATAGAGCCAAAACAATGTCGACTCCTCAAGTGGAGGAACTTTCATGGAAAAGCCACCTGAGGTGTCGTGGAATTTGTTCAAGCATCTTGCTGAAAACTCCCGCCATCAAGTTTCTACAAAAGGGGAGCATTGCAGCCAAAACTATATCCCTCAAAATTCTTTTGTAGCTCTAGCCCACAATGTTGCTGACCCTGACATAATGAGGATGATGGAGGATATGATGAAGATGATGAAGAACCAAGTTGGTGGTTCTCCTAGACAATCCACCATGGTGGTCGATTTTGTTGATGAAAAAGTGCATGCCTTGCACTCTTTTGGCGGCCGAAACAATCTAGGCCCCATGTCCAACACTTATACTCGCAAGCGGAGGAACCATCCAAATTTCTCATGGAAGCAACAAAATGTAGATGGGCAAGGACAGGGCAACCGAGGCCACACTATAGTTCAAAGTTTGAAGAGGAGGTGCTTGGAAGATTAAGAAGTTTTGATGAGGTGAAGAAGGATGTGTCCACACATGGGTAGTCCATCAACTACCTTGAGTAAAGATTGGATCAGATCTCTCTCTCTCTTTCTAGGAGGGAAGAAGGAATACTCCCATCTCAACTAATTCCCAACCCAAACAATGATGGTACTTTCCGAGGAAACACTCAAAGTTCTTATGCTCTTCCGTCATACCAAGCACCGACGAATCCCTATGCTCTACCACCTTCTCAAGCACCTCTTAACTACCAATACGCTCCACCCCCACCTCATTCATACGAAAAACCACCTCCACAATACCACCCCCATCCACAACAACAAAAGCCACCACAACAACCACAACCACAATTCATCCTCCAAAACCCAAATTCACCTCACCAAAGGCCACCTCCACCCCTACCACCACAACCACCTCCACAAGCCTCTTCTTCCACTATCCATGAGCATGTGAAGGTGGTGACTATTCTGAGGAGTGGATGAACTTTGGAAAACCCCTGTGATACTATTGTTGTTGACAAAGGTGATACTGAGACTGGACAAGCTGATACTGAGGTACAACTTGAGGATACTATGACGAGAGCCAGAGTTGATATTGTGATACCAGGTACAAATACTATGATTCTTGTGATTCTCGTTGAAAATAATGTTGATCTGAGCCATTTGGGATCCCAAGTCCCCCTGTTTATTGAAGATCTTAAGGAGCCTTATGTCGAGAGGAGAAGAAAGAAGCATACTGAAGGCATCCTTGAGACTTTCAAATAGGTGAAAAGAAACATCCCTCTGCTTGATGCAGTCAAGAAAATCCCTTCTTATGCAATGTTTTTGAAAAATTTATGCACCTTCAAGAGAAAGATCACAGGGAGAACCCCACAGAAAATCAAGCTCACTGAGAAAGTGAGCTCATTTTTGTAGCACACCATGTCAAGGAAGAGAAAAGATCCTGGTGCTCCCATCATTTCATGCTAAATTGAGGCACATCGCATAGACCAAGCCCTCCTAGACATGGGTTCTAGCTTTAACCTAATGCCGTATGATGTGTTTACCGAGCTCCAAATAGGGCAATTGAGTCCGACTCATTGTACCTTGCAGTTGTCTGACTGATTAGTAAAGATGCCTAGAGGGTGTGTTGATGATGTGCTTGTGAGGCTTGATGATGAAACTTTTTCTTTCTTCCCTTATGACTTCATTGTCTTAGATATAGAAAAAGATACAAGGAGGGTTCCTATCATCTTGGGAATGCCATTCCTAGCCATAGAAGATGTAGTGATTCATCTGAGGACTGGTACTATGTATGTGACATTCATGTACATGAATATCTAGTTGAACATCTTTAAATCTTCAGCCACAACCGAGGTAATAGGGGTCAATGAAGAAGATTGCTAACTCATTGAGTGTCTGGATGAAATTGTGGAGGAATGCCTACCTTCATGGATTCAAACTGCCACTCAAGGTAGAGGTCTAGAGCCAATAGTTGAGTTCCCAGATGATGATGATGAAGTTGATGAAGAGAATGAGATAGCCTTGGTGGCTGCAAGTGAAGATCTTCCTTCTATCTCTAAACCATTAAAGAACTACCTTGAAGAACCTCTGACTCTTGAGTTGAATTCGCTTCCAAAAGGATTGAAGTATGCTTTTCTTGGAGAAAATGACACCCTCCCAATGATCATTTCCTCCATTCTCTCACCAGAATAAGAGGAGTCATTGATGGAAGTCTTGAAGAAGAACATCCAAGTCTTTGGATGGTCTATAGCTGATTTGAGGGGTATTGATCCCTCCATTTGTGTACACAAGATCTATTTATAAGACAATGCAATGCCAACCTGCCAAATGCAAAGGTGGTTGAATCCAAAGCTGAAAGAAGTTGTAACTCAAGAGGTTGTGAAGTTGCTAGATTCTAGAATTATCTATCCCACTTTTGATAGTACATGGGTGAGCCCCATCTAGGTTGTGCCAAAAAGGGGTGGGATCACTGTGGAAGAAAATGTGGATAGTGAGGTTGTGCCAGTTAGAGAACAATCAAAGTGGAGAATGTGTGTTGACTATCTGAAGCTCAATGAAAAGACCAAAAAGGACCACTACCCTCTCCCATTTCTCGACCAGATTCTAGAGAGGCTAGAGGGGAAAGCTTCTATTGCTTTCTTGATGGGTACTTGGGATACTTCTAAATTGTTATGCATCTTGTGGGTCAAGCGAAGACAACATTCACCGGCTCAAGTGGTACATTTGCCTACTGGAGAATGCCATTTGGGCTATGTAATTCCCCTTCTACATTTCAGAGACGTGTGACCTCAATTTTTGCTAATATGCTTGATTCATCATTGGGAGTGTTCATGGATGATTTCTCAATTTTTGGTAAAACTTTTGATGAATTCTTACATCATTTGGTTGTTGTCCTTGAGAGATACGCAAAGGTTCACCTAGTGCTATCTTGGGAGAAGAGCCATTTAATGGTGCCCGAAGGCATTGTTCTGGGCCACCGTGTTTCAAAGGATGGAACTGAATTTGATAGGGCCAAGGTGGGCCTCATTTCTACTCTTACTATTCCTTCCACTATAATACGTGTCTGGTCTTTCTTGGGACATGTAGGTTTCTACCGCCGATTCATAAAAGTCTTTAGCAAGATCTTGAGACCTCTATGCCACTTGCTTGAGAAGGATGTTAAATTTTATTTTAATGAAAAGTGTGTTGAAGCATTCAACCACTTGAAGGAAAGACTAGTTTCTACTCCTATCATGCAGCCCCCAAACTTCTCTTTGCCATTCGATATTATGACAGATGCATCCGACATGGCAGTGGGGGATGTGTTGAGCCAAAGAGTTGGCCATATTCCACATGCTATCTACTAAGCAAGAAAGATTGTAGATGAATCCCAAAGAAACTACACAACCACTAAGAAAGAGTTGCTTGCACTTATCTTTGCTCTTGACAAGTTTAGATATTATATTCTATGAAACAAGGTGATTGTCTATACAGACCACATTGCTCTAAAATATCTAATGACAAAAAAAGATTCCAAGCTGAGGTTGATCAGATGGATATTGTTGCTTTAAGAGTTTGACCTTGAGATTGTAGACAAGAAGGGAGTAGAAAATTCTTCCGCTGATCATCTCTCCCGGATTGAAGCACCTTATGATGACATGAATAGAATCAAAGAGACATTTCCACATGAGCAGTTGTTCCTTCTTTCATCCGCTCAAAGGCCTTGGTACCAACACATACCTAACTTCTTATCTAGTGGGAGGGTACCAAACACTTGTATGAGGACGGAAAGCCAAAGGTTATTTGTGATGGCCAAGTATTATGTTTGGGATGATCCTCAATTGTTCAATTATTGCTCTGATCATCTTATCTGAAGATGTCTTCCAAAGATGGAGCAGTAAGAAATCCTCTCTATGTGCCATTCTAGAGCTTGTGGAGGTCACTTTGGTGGAAAACATACTGCTGCCAAGAATCTTCAAAGCAGATCCTATTGGCCTTCATTGTTAAAAGACTCTCATGAATTTTGTAAGTGTTTCTTGAGATGACAAAAAGTGGGCACCATCTCTAAGAGGCATATGATGCCTCTATCACCCATTATTGTGGTGGGGGCATTTGATGTTTTGGGGATTGATTTCATGGGTCCTTTTCCTCCCTCGTTTGGATATGTCTATATTTTGGTTTTCGTTGACTATGTATCAAAGTGGATTGAGGCTGTTGTAACAAGGACAAATGATCACAAGGTGGTATGTGACTTTGTGAAATCTAACATCTTTAGCCATTTTGGTATTCCAAGAGCTATGATTAGTGATGGAAGAAGTCATTTCATCCATCGTACCTTTAAAGGCTTGCTCAAGAAAAATGGGGTGAACAATCATGTAGCTACTCCTTACCACCCCCAAACAAGTGGCCAAGTTGAGTTAGCCAATTGGGAGATAAAGCTCATTCTAGAGAAAACGGTGAGACTGGACCGCAAGGATTGGTCGCTTCATCTCAATGAAGCTTTATGTGCATATAGAACTGCATACAAAGCCTCGATTGTCACTACACTATTCAAGCTTATGTATGGGAAACGTTGAGATGCAACACAAGGCACTATGGGCATTGACAGCTATGGACTTTGATGGAAAGAGTGCCGGAATGAAAAGAAAATTTCAGTTGAATGAGTTGGAAGAAATGTGCCATGAAGCGTATGAAGTGTCTAAGAGCTACAATGAGAGGACAAAGTTTTTGCATGATAAGTTGATTAAGAAGAAGGTCTTCGAGATTAGAAAGTGGGTGTGGTTGTACAACTCAATGATGAAGTACTTTCCCAAAAAAATTTGATCTAGATGGGAAGGACCTTATCTCATCAAGAGTGTACATCCATCTGGGGCTGTAGTGATTTGTGAAAAAGAAGGAGGAAGTGAGTTCATCGTGAATGGACAAAGATTGAAATCTGTTATAGAAGTGGGTCCAAACAAGGCAAACCAAAGTTTTGATATAGTGATGTTAGTGGAAGAATGTCAAGTTGATGAAGAGATGTGCCTGAATGCACATGAGAGAGATATATACTTTAAAGATGCTTCGAGAATCCCACAAAAATTATGGAAGTCAAGAATCAATAAGCCAGGTTGAAGGTGTAAAATTTAGCGCTAGTGGGAGGCAACCCAACTAGGTTTGGGAGCTTTTTCACCCAACCTTCTCTTTTTTATACTTCTGTTTTCTTTCCCACAAAAATACATAGACATGTGTTTAATAGTTTTCTTTGAGTTTTGATGACATGGCAGGTGGTAGGTACTAGAGAGAGAGGGATCAAAGGTAAGTCATGGCCATTAAGGCAAATTTGTTGTGAATTACCAAAGACAAATGAAGTTCTTGATTTTAACTTGAGAGAGTTGAAGGAATGAACCCAACACAATCGTGGCTTGCCGCCATGGTAGTGGGTTTTATTTCGTCAAAGTTGCAAAGATGTTAGGGTTATTGGGTGAATGGCCATGGACATGGCCACCCGCCATGACCGTGTCAAAGATGGATGGCCATGACTATGGCACCTGACCACGACTGTGGCATGGTCAGATGGGAACTCTCTTCATCGACAACATGATTGTGGAACCCCACCACGTCCATGCTACCCAACCCTACTACAGTCGTGGCCACCCGCAAAAAAATATAACAAAACTCCATATTCAACGCGACCCACCCCCATTTTAACATTTCCCTTCGCATCAGCACGACTGTGGCGGCCAACCTGCGATGACAACTCCTCCTCTGAATCCCCCTCACTCATCCAACAAGCACCCATAGCAGCCATGACACTTTCCCTATCCACCCTAAGCTATAGTTTCATGCTGAGGATAGCATGATTCTAAAGAGTGGGGTGGGTAGGGAGGTATGCACCACCCTATATCTCTTTTTGTGATTTTGTTCTTCCTTTTCCATCTAGCTTAATTTTATTGGTCTTGCTCTTTTTATTACATTCTTGCATAGGATGTAGTTAATTTCATGCAATTTTTGCCTAATTTTAAAAAAATTTGCTCCTTTTTTCCATGCATTGCATTTCATGTATATTTTTTGGTAGTTTTTGCTTGTTTTAGCTAGGATTTTTGTATTTATACTATTTTAAGTTCAATAATGTAGGTTTAATATGTGATTTAAGGTAAATTGGAACCATTTTGGCCAATTTTTCCCAAACTTGAATGTTCTTTCCCAAAAAGCATGTTTTGACTTAATCTCTAGCATTTGAAATGAAATTTTTAATCCTTTGACAAATCCATGTTGTTTTTTAGAGTTTATTGCTATGTGGTCTTGTTTTTTGACTTTTTACATGTGCACCACTTCACTCAAGATTGTGAAAGTTTCATTTGTTTTGTGAATTGAGCAAGCGACAAATGCTTAAAGCCTATGGAATCACTTAATAGAAATGTGAATGTCGTGTTGTTCTATCATGTGATGTGATATCATTTGATGGAGTGTTGGACTAGTTTTCATGCTGTGAATCTTATGTTGAAGATTGCACTAATGACCCCTCTTTGATTCGACTATTCTTCCACCATCTTCATACCTCTCTGCCTCAGGAAAAGATGCCCTAATGCACATAATCAGCCTTGGCCACCTCCAAAAGTTTGGGGTGGCCATATCTTTATCTCCTCACTTCACTCTATCCACCATTTTCCCTATGTACACCAAGGGAGAAGAAAAGAAAAGAAAAGAAAAGAAAAAGAAAGCAAAAAGTTTATAAAAGGATGCTTCTGTTTAAGAGCATTCAAATAAAAAAAAGATGAGTGCTCTATGTAATAGCACTCTAAAAACCTTTCCGCAACCCTTTCTTCTACTTTCATACCCATTGATCTAGAAAACATCAAATCCAGCTCACTTTATCATTTTCCACAGCCACATGGGTCATTTAGTGTGATTTGAGGCATTAGATTTAATGCATGAAAGCGAAACAATACTCCTAGTCATCTTTGATTAACACCAACATGAAACAGTTTACCAAGAATGATATGAAGGACATATGGACATCTTGTGTATTCTATGCTTTATAGTTGAAGTTTGTATACTCAGTGCTCATTTCATGATTGGTATGTGAAAGTGGAGAGGAGAGAGGTGGAACACATGCACTAAGTCACCTCCAAGACCATGTAGTCAATAATTTTCTATTGCTATTCATTTGTCATTCTTGTTGATTGAAGGAAAACTGAAAAGAGAGATTGAGTTGGAGCATATTTGCGGACAAGCATGTTTTAAGTTTGGGGTGGTGATTTAGCCCTATTTTAGGGCTCCATCTTGTGCCATTTTGTACTTTAATCACATATAAACAAGTTAGAATGCAAGTTAATTCCTCCAATATGTGTTTCACTATCAAATGCACTTATGGGCGCTCTTTGCACTATTTTCAGGTACTTGGACCATGCTTTGGATGGATGGGAGATAAGGAAGGAGTTCTAGGGTTCCTTCATTCATGGAGGGGTCCAAAGAAGGACCCATAGCTCCCACAACCTACCCCTAATGGCCAAGCTAAGAAAGCCATGGATGCTGAAAGATGAAGTTCAATTGCCTGCTGCAGACCCCAAAACGGCCATGGGCATACCCCCACATTCGTGTCTTTTATGGTGAAGAATTGATAGAATCAATAGGGACCTACATCCAACTCTCCATGACCGTGGCCATCAGCATGGCCGTGGCCATCAACACGATCATGGCCAGAAAAGAAAAGATGGCCATGGCCCGCCACTATGGCCATCAGAATTTCATGCAAGGACCCCCAAAATCAATAGGGAGGCACCCAATTTTGCACTTGGACGCCCACAATCATGGCCTTTGAAGATCGACTTGGTCATGCTGCTGCCTTACAATCAAGGTCTCCTCCTCCAAAACGGCCATGTTACTCACCACAGTCGTGGTGCTCCACACCCAACATGATCGTGGCACTCTTCTACGACCATGGCCACCTCCTATACATAGCATTGTCACCACCCTTTCCACACCATGCCCATGTCCACTCCCCACGACTGTCTCATATCGCCCCCACCACAACCGTGGTGACCAACCGACCCTACCTATTTTTACACTATTTTCCTATTCTACCCCTACTTAACCTAGTGCTTCCCCACCACCTATATATACATAGGTGGCAGCTGGGGCACAAAGGTTAGACCCCCTAGCTGATGTACTCCACCCTACTCACCCCTTGAGCATCCATTGCACTCCACCTTGCATTTATGCTCCCCATCCACCATTTCCACCTCATTTCCACCTTGAAAACCTAGTTTTCTAGGTTTTCCTCCATAATCCACCATATTCTCATGCCCATATGCACCATTGGAGGAGGAAGGACGTCCCCAAGCTTCTAGGAGGAGAAGAAGTAGGCTTCTACTTCAAGTTTCATGGAGTTCTACCCCCTTCTTTCCCTTTCTTTTGCTATTTTGTTGACCATGTCCAGCTAAGCCCCTAGTGGTGGGTTGTTTGGGGTCAAAATGTGACTTTGATACCATGTTGGGGGAAAATAGCTTGTAATGAACATAATTTCTATCTATGATGATTGATTCTTACTTCTATTTCATTTCCCATTTTATTGCATGTGGTTTGTGCTTATAACATAGATTGATTCCTTTAGGATGTTTGATGACACTTAGCTTCTAGGAGGAATTGGAGTATATGTGGAAATCTTAGGAATGGCTCCTAGGTCCAATTAGTGGATACCTATCTTGCCCCCTTTGTTCCTACATACACATGCCTCCTCCTATAGGTGAGTGTGACATCTAAGTGGCTAGTGTAAGTGTGATTAGTGCAGTTGCCTAGATCTTTCTAAAGGCTAGATGGCTAGTGGCATGAGGTGAAAAACCCTCATCTCTACTCCCATTTCTACCCTTGTCTCTCAATTGAATAATACCACTTACTCTACATACCTAGACTTGACAATTCCTACTAGAATTACACCTAACCCTAGTTCCCCAACAAGTAGTGCATGGTACATTCTACTACCACTTGCCTAGTTGTTTTCTTTGGTAATCTAGATAGAATTGTGATAATTGCTTTCTATGTTGAGATCCCCCAACTAATATCAAACCACATCTCCAAACGGACCACCTACCTAATCTCATTGCTTAAAACCCAATTTGCCTTCTTAGATTGTTCATACTAATCCAGTTTAGTTTCTTTTGTTCCAACTAGTTAATTGCTCTGTCTTGCCCTTTAGTGTTAACTTAGGTTTTTGCTCTCTCTCTTTTGGTTAATCTAGTTCTTAGTGATATTGTTGTGCAAGTATAGTGTAATTCACATTTGCTCTTGCTTTATTAGTTGCTTAATCTAGTTCATTAGACTTTCCTTCTTAGGATAACTTAGGGTTGTGATAATCTAGATTTCATAATTGCCTTTACTTCCTTGCTCACCTATTTTAACAACCAACCAAATACCCTTTAAATCCTTCAACTCCTATCTCCGCAATAGGAATGTAGCTAATGCTAGCCTAGCTATAGCACCCCCTCTATCCCTGAGGATCGACCCCTACACTTTCCCTTCACCTATGCTACAATAGTACCTCGTGCGCTTGCAGGTGACCTATTTGGTATTGTGATCGACTTGGTTAGGGATAATATAAATTATGAAAGATACATGTGATCAAGTCTCATGGAGTGCATCTAGTCACCCCTTGTTTGCTAGTATGTACACCTCTAGCTTGACGCGCCAATAACCAATTCCGTTCGCATTATACAGATTGTAGCTTCTTGTGTATCATTTTACCTTTTTCATATCTGGTTCCTTGCCATTAGCATAGGAATCATTAAGATTATCACATTTCTTTGCTCTTTTCTCATTAAATCTTCATCGTTCTTATGTATGTCCTATCATATTATCATGTTTTTCAACCACATATCAAGGAATAGATCATCATATTACACATTTTCTTTATTAAATAGGGAATAATCTCCCTTTAATTTCTTTCACATACCATGCAAATTTTGCATTAACACTTTGTTATACACATATATTGGTCTAGGATTAACTCAGGTTCCACTTTATTCCTCTATCATTGTCCCCATTTATATTCTCATATTATAATTATCACATGAGTGCTCTCCTTCTTATGCGGATTCCATACCCTGAATCACTTTACTAACACAGAAATCTACCTTTTACTTCATTATTTTCTTGATTTACAACTTCAAGAATTCCTCTTTAGCTTGTTTGTATTCAGATTTAGGTTTTATTGTGTTGTATCTTTCTCTTATAGTTACCAAATATTCAAGTTTTGATAGGTATGATGTAATTCTCATCTTCTTTAGGGTAAGAATGAGATATCTACACCATAATTACTTATCATTAGGCTCTTTATATTGTTTCAAAATGACTACTTGATCACAATATTTAGAAAGAAATCAATCTAAGAGTTCCACACTTACCTTTTCTTCAGTACCTGAGTACCTCGCCAAGGCACTCAAATATTGAGATTAGACACTATGGACCATATTTGTATATCATGTTCTTAACTTAGACATCATCACAGTCCTAAGTCCTAGTATCTATGTACACTCAACAAACCTAAAGCTCTGATACCAACTTGTGAGAACATGTTACACTAAATGAAAATACTCAAAACACAAAACATGATTACTCATTAATTAAGCACAAACCTAGAAAATAGGGTAAATTAAAACTAATTTCAACATTTCTCAGTTGCTCAGAAACATTTACATAAAAGCCCATCAACTTGCTTTCTTTCATATAATGTTGAAAACTCTCTTACAATTGTTGCATGGACTGAACCACCACTTATACATTTTACATAGCAAGCCTATCCACATTTATTTCTTGAACAAGCATATAACATGCTACCAAAAATGTGATTCGATTGAAACATAGATTACAAACATTTCTGTCGGACATGAGCGTATAGGGATGAATCTAGAACACACTAAACAACTAAACTACCATCTCTAGGGTCCATCACCTCAGATGCTCCTTGCTTCCATGGTCTGCTACTGCTGCTGATCACCTAAAAGGATGTGGTGACCCACAAGTGAGACCCAATCCCAATGATAGATAACCTCGCTCCATCAAATAATGTTTGCAACTGATTATTTAGTATATAAACTGAGCACTTAAAGTATTACATAAACAATTGAGAAGATTTAATAGTTCCAGCATGCTAAACGGGTTAAGCAAATAAGCTTCGCAACAAGTATGTTGAGCAATGTATATACAAGTAATTGATAAATCCATTTCTTTTATCAGATATCTACTTATTTTTCATATGATTTTGTTTAATAACAATCATCTGCATTAGTTTGTCTATCATCATATGATTTGCTACTAGCATAAGCAATCTAGTAGCATAAGTATCTCAACATCATGAATATGTCGTCAAAGCATAACATGACTATCAATACTAGAATTTTTACTCAAATGAATAATTATACATCATGAATAGATATAGCATCATAAGCACAACAAACTGCATAAGCATGATTAGAAGTTTAAGCATTTCTAATTACAGAGTCATGGATAGAAGTATTGAACATAGCTAACATCATAATCTTAATTATCAGTGTTAGCATATCTGAAAACATAAATATATTTACAACATATGCATCACTACACAATAAGCATATCTATCATTTCGTATAATACTATAGATCATATCTATGTAAGGAAAGCAAACTAGGGTTATCATCCAATGTGAAGTGTTGTATATAACCCTAAAAAGATATGCTACACAGTTGTATTTCATATTTTATTATGCCCTAAGGGATTTGAGGATTCCACTCAAAATCCAACTGGTCACTACTAAATAAAAATTAGTTTCATATAAGATCTAGGAAGAGTGATATTTCTATGATCTTCTTTGTCCTCAGTCAGTACGGGTCCACACATGCGACAACATAAGGTTAGGCTACTAACAGCCTAGTCCGTCCTTGGTATAGGTCATGACACTAGTGAAAGGAGGTGGGTATGCATACCCTACTATTTGAGGTACAACTGCAGTTTTCCTACAATCACATCACATATATAACCACTGAGAGATGACTATAGCCGTTCTCAAACTGAGGGCTAGTTGTCAGCACAGTCACCCTCCTTAAACACTTGGATTCAGGATGACAAGCACACTACAAATTTAATAGTATACACTCTGAGTTTCCCTAAGGAATACTCATTTCACCATCTGGTAAGTTCTGACACTCAGATGGATCTATGGAATAAGGAACTAAATTATTAGATTGATTAATTATTGCCAATTTGGTGAATTAGGTTGCATCAAACAAGTGGACATACAAACCCTGACTCATCTCTCGTAGGCATTAACACATAACACCATTTAAAGATATAAAATGTATGAAACTTTATTGTTCCTCATCTCATCATCACATGGTACTATTCATTGCCATTCATGCCACAACACTTGTCATCATACTATCACATGATATAAATCCTTATAATAATATCACATGTTATCAACCCTTGTCAACATAAGAGGATTACACCTCATTCAGGGCTCAATTCATGCCCTGAGGTCCTTAAGACCATCATATCATTTCCTGTAAGTTCATCATTATCCATCTATGCCTTATAACAAGGCTCAACAACATTACTACAGATGTGATACACATGCTCATCATAATTTACAGTTCAGAACTAAAAGATGTTCACAAGATAAGATTCCAGGAGTATCTTAGAAATTAAGAGCATTCCTTCATTATATTAACATATAAGGAAGCTATATGTTTGGCCATCATTTTACTTGTAGTATACAAGTTTATCATAAGAAAGCATAGGATATTGAAGCTATGATGGCCACCAATTAACACATTAAAGTTTTAGTCAATCATTAGGAAGGTTATTCCATCATTATATTCATCATTAAAGGAAGGATATCGTGATTAACCACCATTCTCTACTTGCATTAGGGTTAGGAATATCAAGGTAGGCTACAATAATGTTATAGTTCAACATTCATTCACAAAACTTAACCAATAGCATCCTCATATAATATTGTATATATTAGGCACAACATCATCATCACATTCCATACCATTCTCAAGTATGGATTCACACATAACCCAAGGTATAACCATTAGGTTAAGGTATACTATATTTCCATAAAAATAAGAGAGGCACCATTGCTATATTATTTTACTAAGGAAGTCTGCTCATAGTTATTCACCGTCACATGAGTTCATTAGGGTTACGTGTAACAAAATATATCCCATTAGGGTTACATATCAACATAATATGGTCATTATCCATTTTAATCATATGAGGGCAAAGGTAAGACTACCTTATTAAGGGTAAACCTCCAATTTTTCCTTCATCAGTCAACCCATATCACCATTCCACAACTACCTTATTAGGGTAAGACTACCTTATTAAGGATGTTGAAAATGTAAGACCATTCGTTATTTACATAAGTAAACACTTTTAAACAAACCATATGTAAAGACATTGAATTGTTACCTAGAAAGAGTCACTAATAAACCCTAAACATCCCTTATTTAATACCATAAAGGGGCACCATAGGTTGTGGGGTCAAAAACCATCATTTTTTGTACATTGTAAGCAAGCCATCATATTAGATTTTAAAATCCTTAAATTGATCGCATGAGAAAAACCATCAATTTCATATAATTAGAACTCACACGTAATATTATAGATTTCAACCCAAACCATTGGATGTTGAAGCATACTATCTAAGAAAACTATCTCAACCATTGGATAAAGTCCTTTATTCAAATCTATTAGATGAATACATGTTAGATCCTTACTATTGGATTAGGTTCATAATTCAAAACCATCGGTTGGAGTATAGGTTCAACTATTAGATCCATTGAACAAAGAAATCATTGGTTTAGGGATAAATTGAAGCTACACTTAAGATCTTAACTCGCCATTGGTTGTGGTGACATGATACACCATTGGTTGTGGTGACATGATACACCATTAGATGTGACCTCTTGGGTAACCATCGATTGAGAAGATCACCACTACTATCATATTTTATAATCGAGTGTTGTATTGATGTCACCATTGGTTGATACTTTCATTAGGCACTAACCATTGGTCCGTAAGCTTCTAATTGAACAAAACCTGACATAAGGGGTGACCATTGGTTTTCACTATAGGTTGACACCCTTTGTCTCCACCATCAGTTTTCATGGTAACTACACCAACGGTTGTCATGATGCCATCTTCGAGTGATGTGTTTATAGAAGAAATTAGCTTTAAACACTAATATTAACCATCAGTTGATAGGTGCTTAGCACCATCATATGTGCTACCAACCTGTTCTAGACCATCCTCTACCTTAGGAAGGTTTTACATCTATTTACAAGTTCATCTAGAACTAGAACAGAATAGGGAACACCATAAAAATTCAAGATCTCAAGCAAGCTTAGCTTCTTAAGACTTAAATCACCATTTTTAGGTAAGAACATGAGATAACAAGCTTATAGTAAGAAATATATGTGAAGAGGGTTATAAAACTTGCCTCTACAAGGAATATCATGCCCTTAGAAGTAGGAAAACTTGAGAAAGAAGGTAGAAAACCCAAGAAGAAGCTCTAAACTCGGCCATCTATCACCTTTCTCCACAAGGAAGCAAAACTCTAGAAGAAGAAGCAAGAAAGGTAGGATCTTGAGCTCTACAACAACATTTACTATGGAATAGTAGTTCTGACCTAGAAGAAGGTTTGAGAAAGAATAAGAGCAAGAAAAATGGAGAAGGAAGGAAGAAAACAACGTACCTTGGTCAGAAACCCTAGGAGATGACCTTGGAAACCCTAGGTAGGGCTAGATGGAGCTCTGGGAGACCTTCTTATCCAAAAAGGGGTCATCTTCTACCTTGGACTACTTGGTTCCTCATCCCAAAAGAGAGAGGTAGGTACTCTAGGTTAGAGGAAATAGAAACAAGCAATTTTTTTGTACTTAGGCAAGGAAGAGGTAGATATATGTCGTGGATAAGGATGGAAGCTAGCATAAGATGTACAAGCATATCCTCATGTGTCCATGGCCTAAAGATTTCATGGACGAGAAGGAAGTTGGTCCACCAGCCATCGCAGACTTCTAGGACACCAGGTGATGGCCTTCCAGACCATCCATTGCCTAGTAGTCAAAGGTTACCATTGTTTATTCATGGTTTAAAATCTAAAGATGGGTGAACCATCGGTTGATCATGTCCATAAGTGAAGCATGGGTTCATATGAACCAACCCAGAATGAACCATTGACCTAGAGCCTACTAGTGATGACTACCAGATGTTACCACAAGATGATGTACATTGACTTTTGCCCAAGAAGTGGATCCATCAGTTGATAGCCTTGAAGGTGGCCCTTCCATTGGGGGGGGGGAGGTAAACCCTAATGCAACATAGAAAGGAATCAACTCCAAACTAAGGTACAATTGAGCATCCAATTTCTCAAAAAGCTTAAGGATGATGAGAAAACATCTAAGGAACATAATTGATGTGAAATATTGTAATGAAAACCCATCAATTGTGTAAATTGCAGAAAAGTTCAATATGTACATAAAATTGAATAACTTGCCCAGACAACATCCAAATTGGGCCAAATTTTAAACTTAAGCTTGTATTATGATTCCAAATCATATCACAAGGTTATATTATGTTTCTAAGTATAAAATTATGGTGATTAAGAATGTTCAACATATAAGTAAGGTTACAGGTCTCACAGTTTCCGTACCACTTACATGGTTGGCTGTGGCACCGATTTCTCCCCCAATATGTGTGTTGGTATCAACTGTTGGAAAGGTAGATAAACAATATGGAAATGATTTAGAGCAAAGGATAAGAAATATATTTGAAATATAAGAAGTGTGATTTGAATAAAAGGAGAAGTGCAACATGAGCAAAGTGTAATCTAAAATAATTTCTTACGGTGATAGAAAGAATGATGAATTATCTATTCTAACCTTGAATGTTTCAATGCTAGGGGTGTTTTTTCTAGATGATCAGAGTGAGAAGAAGGATAAGTAAGAATAAGTTGTAATGCCTAAGAAGAGAAATCAGAGAAAACAACTGCTTTTAGCAATATGTGAATTTGTTTCAAAGAAGAATAGTTTGTTGAAGGCATTGCAAGGGATGAAAATTTGTTTTAAATATGACTTCAATAGTACATGTGTGAGCAATATACTAAATTAGAATGAGTTTTTTAGTTTCAATCATTCATATCAGTAGTCTAACTTAGTTTTATATGATTATTGTTACTTCTAGTTTTGTAGCTCATGAGTGCTTTTTCTATTTGAGTAGCACAATGGTAAAATTCAAAACAACTTGATGAACTCTATTTTGTGACTTAGAGGTAATAAAAAACAGTAGTAGATATTGAGCCATATGAATTGAGATAGTTGGATCAGATTATTAATGTTGAGGTAACACGTCAAGAGTATGAAAATATTGAAAATGATTGTTTCTCTTTCTCTTTCCAATGATTGATAGTGGCATAGAGAATTATTTTTTTATCATAGAGATGGGTTGCTTAAAATATGTTGTGCTTAGAAGAGGAACAAATGACTCAATGTTGAAAATAAAATTCTAGACCACAAAATTTGAAAGCTTAAAAAGAGAGAGATACCCTTAGTAAAGGTTCTTTGGAGGAATCATACATATTAGATGCTACTTGGGAATTAGAATTAGAGATGTTTAACATGTATCCTTTCCTCTTTTATAATTTTTGAGATAAAATTTTTATTAGAGGGGGGAATTGTTACAACCCATTCCTAGCTTTGCTGGTAATCCTAGAGATTTAAGATAATCTTAATACTTGTCATGCTTTTGTTGCTAATATTATATATTGTGCTTTATCTTAACTTTGGTAACCTTAAATACTTATTTGGGCAACTCATAATCTTGACTTAAGCATACTATAAAGATCCGAGTTGGAGTTGATATAGCATTAACCCATATATGTATGCAAGAAGAGAGTTAATGACATTGGGGAAATAATAATTAAGTAATTTTTCATTTAAGAATATTATCAAAATAATATTTTTTTATTTTATATAACTCAATTATGAATCCAACAAAAAAATAATGAACCAAATCAGAGTTAAAATAAGAGAGTAATGACCTTTTTAGTAAACATGTATATAGTGTCGCATCTGCGACACTGTGTCATGTACCGTGACCGCAATGTTGTGTAATGTTCCGTGACCATGATGCTAGTGATGTGACCACGATGTTGCATTATGTTCCATGCCAATGACACTAGTGTTGTGATCGTGACGTTGTGTTGCGACCGCAACGTATGCCACCCAGGACAGCCAATCGGAAAATGATCATATCTCGGGCTATACTTATCTATTTTCAACAAAATGAAGTGTTTTGGAACCACGATTCAATCCTATATCATCTCAGATGAGAGGGTGACCTAGAATGTTATTTTTGGGGCAATTTTTAGGAAATAATGTGAAGAATAGAGGAAATTCAAAAGGGTTGTCATATATTCGACTTGGTAAGTAGCTTTAACCGTCCATTCTTCGGCCTCCTCATTTCCCCTTTCTCGGAATCCCTAATCCAACAAATCTAAGGTTTGGCTTAACCTTAAAATTTCATCTTCTACCTATAGCAAACCATCTTTAGGGTCGAAAGGAAGAAGAAATCAGTGATTTTCTAGAGTTTTGATATGGATTGCAGATTTTCAGAGATGATCTACATTTTTAAGGTGTTTTCACACCTTAGGGTGAGTGGTTACTTGCTTTAAATAGTAGATTTCATGAAAATTAGTTAAATCATAAAAAAAATCAATTGCTTAGTATGCAAGTAAAAATCCTAAATGGTCTATTTGATCTAGCTTTTGCAAGTTGATATGAAATGGATTTCTCATCTGTTGAGTTGAGTTTTAGATGATGAAATCATATTAGAAATGGATACAATCCATCTAAATGATAATTCTTAAAGTACTTACAGAGGTTATAAGAATAAACTAAAATTTAGGGTATTCAACTATGATTGAAATTGTTGTATAATTGAATAAAGATGTTTGCCTAGTTGAACTTCCTTGCGAATGAATGATTGTTTTATTTGTGTACATATAACATATATGTCAGATAAGATCTTGCATTTCATTCGATGATATCGATGTTTGCATGATATATCAGTAAGGAGGGTGAAACTCTAAATGAATGGAAAGTTGGAGGTTTGCAAATAGACATCTTGATTCAATGTTATACTTGATGTATGATGCTTTAGTAAATGGCGTGGAAACCATAGTTCAGTTCATTACAGGGTTTCATATACATATATATATATATATATATATATATATATATATATATATATACATATATATACATATATATACATATATTCAATTATATATGAACTACTGAGCACGATTGTAAATGGGTACGGGTAGACCCGCGGACCTGCAAATCTGGACCCTTAAAAGACCTGTCACGGGTCTAATTTTTTATACCCGTATAACCTTAAACCCGTATACCCTTAGGCCCACATATAAGCGGATTCAATAATGGGTATGATTGGACCCAGACCCGTAGACCTGTGTATCCGCTATACATAAGTAACTACTAAAATATTATGTTATATATATCATAGTTCACTAGTCTAACTAATATAATTATTGAGATTATATCCTACTCTAAGGTTGAGACTAGTCATATAAATAAGAATTAACTATTCTAGTTGCAATAATGCACATCATATGTAAACGTAAAATCAAAATGTCTACTAATTTACATTACTTTCTACATAAATTAAACTTAATGATCATGACTACAAATATGTAAACAATTACTCAATTAATGTTATTGTATAGAATATAGCATTGTCTAATATAACTATGACATGTTAATATACTATATGATAATGATATCTTGTTGTGTTAAATATATATAACAGTCATTTCTCTTACATAAACAATATGATGTTTTATAAAACAGCTTACCCGCATACCCGCACCGCAGACCTGCTATTATTACGGATATGGGTATGGTGCCGATCCAAGTTTTGTATTATGCGGGTCTAGAACCGGAACTGCACCTGCTAAATTAGATGGGTATGGATATGGGTATGTCCAGACCCGCACCGTTTACACCCCTACTACTGAGAGAAATCTTTATTCAATGATGTTATGATGCATTAAATCCTTATGCGAGTCATGTGATAAGTGATTGAGGTAAGTGAAACCCTAAGGATCGAGTGTTTAGTGAATCAAGTATTATGATATTAATGTTTCTCACTATGAGGTGTGGTTATGCTTAATAGTTCAGTTGTGGTAAATGCTATTAGATGGTTTATGAAATGAATGGTTTACAAAGCTGAACTAAGATATGTTGATGTAATGATTAAATTGTGAATTCAAAGAGTGAATTAGATATGTAGATGCCCTGAACACTGTAGAATCCTCACAGGATGAGGCCTACGATGTGAGGAGGAAACAGTTTCTCGACTAGAGGTAGTCTAGATCGAGGTAAGTCGGAGCGCACTAGTAGGGTGCAGGGGTCCTGACCAGTAGGGAAGACTCCATACAGTTGTGTGGTACCCAATACCAATTGGGGATGTCAGTGGTGTTGGGTTTTAGGGGAGGCAGAGAAGGCAGCAGAAACAAAAAATTTCTTCTCCCCCAAACCCATAAGCAAGGAATCGCGTCAACGTCTATACAGTAGGAAGGATGGTTTGTGGAATCATACCTTGTCCCGAGGCTTCCTCGGCGACAATACCTCACGACTTGCATGGTCTTCACCTCCGGTCTTGGACGGTGTCTGTGCAACTCCTGGTCTCACCGTGACTGTCGACTCCTGGTCTCACTGGGACTGTTGGGATTGATAGTTGTCCTCCAAGTGGCAGAAGTCTCCCGCCTCTGAAGTAGTCCACACGGACCACCTGGAACTCCGATCTCCTTGTCCCACAAGGAATTGGAAGGATTCACACCCTCCTGTCGGTGTACTAGTCACCGACACACTCTCTTGCCACCAGTCACTTTTCTACAGTTGTCTTTCCCTTATCGGGTAGCACTTGCTCGGGCTCTCTCGGTTACCATAGAGAACGAAAACTTTGCAGAGCAACTGGTGTTCTGAGTTGTTTTCTGAGAAGCCCCCAATACCCCTATATATAGGGGGGTTATGGGATAGGGTTTCCTCTCTCGGGCAATGCGGGACTAAAGCAGGAGTCGAAGGGTTTGAGATTTTCCACAAAAACAACCAACTGTTCCACCTGAACTGATCATTTTAATCATGAAACGATCGGTTGGGGATCTGAGCCGATCAGCTGGGACCTGAGCCAATCATTTGGGGCTCTCAACCGATTGGCTGGTGCCCCGAACAGATCGGTTCACGGTCCTGATCCAACTCAAATTGACTTTCCATATTCGCTTCCAACTAATCCAATATTAGTCCTTGTCCAAATCAATTTTGTACAAGTGAAACAAATATATTTGCAAAATAATCTTCATATTTTCCAAACGATCTCGGTTGGTCACACGAGCCGATCAGTTCAAAGATTGAGCCGATAATTTGGTGACATATGAGCCGATCGTATCACTTGATGAGCCGTTCAATTCAACGACCTGAGTTGATCGGTTCATCCCATGAGCCGATCGGTTGGAGCAGCAGACTGTGCAAATCAGTCAATTGCAGTTTCAATCAATCTGATACTCTAATCAACTGGTCCAACACTTTGAACACTATGATATTGAGCTATCAATTAATTGAGTGTTTAATTGAACTACTAAACTCCTTTAGTAATCAATCTAAACATCATTTGTGGATAAACTCCTCTTCCAGATTAAATCCTATGTGTGTGACCCTGCAGGTCCATTTCACGTTGGTAGTGAAAGTCCATAACACTTATGACTTCACAAGAAAAGAGCGGTGCCTAGTTACACATCAATGCTACCCAAGTGAAATAGAAAGTTGGAGAACAACTTTCAATCCCAAAATCCGTGAATGGTGTTACAGTGAATGTATAATTCCTTTGTCACTGATATCCCGAATGAACTCGAGGCATGGAACAGTCATCATGTCAACGTTCATCCACTTTCTTAATCTCAGAGTAGATTGGAGGAGATATGTATGACATCAATATCACATATTGATTCACACATGCGTGTGCACGCCTATCTCAATCCTACTCATCAAGTGGCCATGGATATCAAACTCCCTCAGGAGGGACAAATCCCATATCTATCACTCACCCCTCAAAAGCCCCATGTGTCAAAGCCACCCAATCACCACCTTTATAACAACCCATGTTTCAGGACTGCATTTGATGATGTCAAAGTGTACCCAACGACATGTGTTGAGTGTAGTGATTTCAAGTCAAAGAATCACACTCACCGCCATCACTGTGAGAGCTGACTGTGACCACCATGTCATGGTTCCATGTGTGAAACTCACAGTGGGTGTGTCCGGCACACTTGTTCTCTAACAAGTACCTATGTGTTTGGTTTGATATCTCCATATCATGACTAATGAGATTCTATCATCAACCAACACCAAAATCTAGTCTTGTGTGTCATTACTATCTATCTACCTTCCACAATGACATCCAACTAGGGACATAATAAGAATGTACAAACTCTTAGCATCCGTATGATCTCATCGTTCAGGTCCTCAACCTGAAAGCATACATCATTGAGTATTGTCCTTCTCTAGACATTCAATCTGTTCTATCATTATCTCATATGACTGAACCAGAAAGAATTGGAAGCTTTCCTTTGATGTTTATCAAATCAATCTTAATGTATCCCACCAATCATCCCATGATTGACTCTCAGGACATACATACCAACAGACTCCCACTTGCACTGTGAGCCAATCACCCTTGAATCATATTCTTAGTGATCTTCTAACATGTCCCACATGTTAGTGTGCTCTAGCGCTAACGCAGTGAGTTATGGAAACACCTTGCCAAAGTCGGTATTAACTGCATGTCTCATATTGCAATTTAAAACATGAGAAAAGAGTTATAAGTTGGAAGGGTTCCGAACTACATGCCATTAGTTAAATTCTACAATTGAATTTGAGTATCCTAGTGTTATGAACAGAGGAGTGGATACTATATGGATCTAGAAGTTCATATGGATAAACTTGAATATGTTCCAACCATTTATGACACTGTAGAGATACTATGTCAACAATGGAGCTACTGGTTAGGCAAGGAATATGATATAGCATATTAAGGAAATTCCATCTCATATGATAGGTCGTACAACAAAGAGATGAGAAACATCCAATATACTGACTATAGAAAAATGTTGCCAATCTGCAAGATTAGCATTTGTACAGAAAAAACATGATGGACATGTTTGGATCACTAAGAATATGATTTGTGTGTGATTGGCTCTAAGTGCAAGTGGGATTTTGTTGGTAAGTATGCCCAGAGATCCAATCATATGATGAATGTGATGTCTTGATTAATAACATAGGCAAGCTTCCAATTCATTCCTTTTCACTTAGTTATGAGATAATGAGGAAATAGAAGAATGTCTAGAGAATGACAATTACTCAATGACGTATATCTTCAAGTACATGACTTGAATAATAAGATCATACATATGTTACGAGTATGTACATTGTTATTATGTCCCAGGTCGGATGTTACTAATGAAGGCAGATAGACAATTGTAACACTAAGGAATGCAGTGTGTGTTGGTTGATGACAAAATCTCATTAGTCATGATATGTGATATCAAACCAAGCACATAGATACTTTATAGAAAATTGTGTATCAGACAGACTGACCTTAAGAGTGATACATGAAAATCATGCATGGTGGTCGTAGTCATGTCTCATAGTGAAGGTGGTTATTATGGTTCTTAGACCTAAAGTCACTACACTCATCTCTTCCACAATTTTGCTCCCTTTCTATTCGTTCCTTTAGATAGGACTTGCTCGAGCTCTCTATTGGTTACCATAATCAGAGAGGACAACAATTGTCATAGGAATTTCAGTTGTGTCTAAGAAGCCCCTAGAACCCCTCTATTTATAAGAGGGGTTAGGGTTCCTAGTCAATGTGGGAGTGGAATGGACCAGAATATCACAAAATTTGCAACATGTGAGCATCAAACCGACCGGTTCACATGTGAGATGATCACTTCACTATGTGAACTGGTCATTTCACCATGTATCCTATCACATATGAATTGGGAATTTGAATCCAATTAATGCACAACATGAATTCAACACTAATCCTTGATGCAATCGAATTTCTCCATGAACTGTTGATGCATGGGTTTTGAGTCACTTTTATAGGCTTATTTTATATTTGTTTTATGCATGTATTTGTCATTTTCTTGATTATATTTGCATAATTCACTATAGTTGGCCCTTAAACTCTTTTTTCATCAAATTATACTTCTTTTATCATATTTATATGATTTTATATAATCCCCAGACTTATACACATGTTTCGGCACTTTTTCAGGCACTTTTTCACTGTCCAGAGTCGATACTATCGACCCCCATGTCGATAGTATCGACATTTCATCAAAAAGCAACCCCAAAATGCGATCTTGGAAGGAATAACCTGTGCCATGGTCGATACCATCGACCTTGGGGTCGATACTATCGACAGCGTCGGGATCTGGCGATTTTCAGCACTAAAACGGAGCGTTTTAATCTGACGGTTGAGCTTTTTCAGAGCTGTAAAGTGGTCCTATGACCTAAGAAGAGCACGGACGGCCCGAGGGGGATCTCATATTGTGTTGCACAACATCCAAGAAGGAGAGAGAGAGAGAGGAGACGAGAGAAGAAGGTCGTCAACCGAGCGATCTAGGCACCTCCGACGGGCGATTTTGCTACCGGAAGACTGCAAAACGCACGTTTCTCAAGGAGGATCTCCAGGAACACCTTTGTATCAGGGGTTACACGAGTTTGCTCCATGTTTCCCATGTTTTTCTTCTCTACTCCTTTGTCTTTCATTGAGATGACCATGCGGGGCTAATCCCCTTTGTCTTTAGGACCGGGAGTAGCCCGGGGAAGCATTGTATGACAATTTTATCATAGTAATTCATCTTTTATCTCTTAAATCCGTGGTATGATTTCGTTTTCTCAATTATATTGTTATGCTTGATCACCATAATAATAATCTAATGTCCTTAATTACTTTGAAAGAAGAATTAACGGTTGAAAAGAGATGGAATTCACATTAATTGACAAATCCCTTGAACAAGGTGATGTAAGGTTAATGGTGGAAACCCAGAGGTCGTTTCTAATGCACCTAGTTTAGGGTATAGGTTACTACGAAGGTGGAACTGACCTAAACATAGGTAGTGAATTGTACCACGATAGTGGGAAATTCTGATTACAGGCCACTACCCGGATAGAGAGATGAATATGAGTAACTATATAGAAATGCATGCAATGAAAACCCACGGTGAAACCGCAGTCCTAAAGATCTCATCTTGAATTGATTAAACTAAACATTTAATCGATTGCTTTGTTTTGTTTTATTTTCTTTTCTTTTAATTTTACAACAACTCTCAACTTTTTAATCGGTCTAGCTGATTGCGAGTAGTTAGTAGTAGTCTCTGATAATTCATGTGTCCCTGAGTTCGACTCGGGCCTCACAAGGCCTATATTACTTCGACGTGTTCACTTGCGTTTCTACGCACGGTAAATTTACGTCAAGTTTTTGGCACCGTTGCCGGAGAATTGTTGGCACTTTGAGTGCTACGAGCGACCACTCTAGGCCACAATTTTTTTTTATTTTGGAACAACTTCAAAAACTTGATGCAAATTTACCGTGCATAGAAACGCAAGTGAACGCGTCGAAGTAATATAGGCCTTGTGAGGCCCGAGTCGAACTCAGGGACACGTGAATTATTAGAGACTACTACTAACTACTCACAATTAGCTAGACCGATTAAAAAGTTGGGAGTTGTTGTAAAATTAAAAGAAAAGAAAATAAAACAAAACAAAGCAATCGACTAAATGTTTAGTTTAATCAATTCAAGATGAGATCTTTAGGATTGTGGTTTCACCGTGGGTTTTCATTGCATGCATTTCTATATAGTTACTCATATTCATCTCTCTATCCGGGTAGTGGCCTATAATCAGAATTGCCCACTGTCGTGGTACAATTCACTACCTATGTTTAGGTCGGTTCCACCGTCGTAGTAACCTATACCCTAAACTAGGTGCATTAGAAATGACCTCTGGGTTTCCACCATTAACCTTACATCACCTTGTTCAAGGGATTTGTCAATTAATGTGAATTTCGTCTCTTTTCAACCGTTAATTCTTCTTTCAAAGTAATTAAGGGCATTAGATTATTATTATGGTGATAAAGCATAACAATATAATTGAGAAAACGAAATCATACCACGGATTTAAGAGATAAAAGATGAATTACTATGATAAAATTGTCATACAATGCTTCCTCGGGCTACTCCCGGTCCTAAAGACAAAGGGGATTAGCCCCGCATGGTCATCTCAATGAAAGACAGAGGAGTAGAGGAGAAAAACATGGGAAACATGGAGCAAACTCGTGTAACCCCTGATACAAAGGTGTCCCTGGAGATCCTCCTCAAGAAACGTGCGTTTTGCAATCTTCCGGCAGCAAAATCGCCCGTCGGAGGTGCCCGGATCGCTCAGTTGACGACCTTCATCTCTCGTCTCCTCTCTCTCTCTCCCTCCTTCTTGGATGTTGTGCAACACAATATGAGATCCCCCCTCAGGCCGTACGTGCTCTTCTTAGGTCATAGGACCACTTTACGGCACCGAAAAAGCTCAACCGTCGGATTAAAACGCTCCGTTTTAGTGCTGAAAATCGCCAGATCCCGACGCTGTCGATAGTATCGACCCCAAGGTCGATGGTATCGACCATGGAACAGGTTATTCCTTCCAAGATCGCATTTTGGGGTTGCTTTTTGATGAAATGTCGATACTATCGACCTGGGGGTCGATAGTATCGACTCCGGACAGTGCAAAAGTGCCTGAAAAAGTGCTGAAACATGTGTATAAGTCCGGGGATTATATAAAATCATATAAATATGATAAAATAAGTATAACTTGATGCAAAAAGATTTTAAGGGCCAACTATAGTGAATTATGCAAATATAATCAAGAAAATGACAAATACATGCATAAAACAGATATAAAATAAGCCTATAAAAGTGATTCAAAACCCATGCATCAAACTCCCCTAAGCTTAAACCTTGCTCATCCTCGAGCAACAAAAATTTAGATTTGGTTGAGATAAGTCAGCAATAGGACATAAATACATGAAATGAATCTACATCATCCCCACTTTCTTTCCACAAATCGGCCCTCATTGACCACTGAACACTAACTGCCATCCAGGCGACCAAAGACCTATGTAAAAGATGTCCGTCCCCCAATCAAGAATCAGGCTATCAACATTCCGACTTACAAGATTGATCCTGCGTTAATCAACTTGGTCAAGTCGAATGCGTTCCATGGACTCAAGAACGAAGATCCGGTCACGCATATAAGCCAATTTGTGGAGAATTGTGACATGATAAAAATTGACATATTTCCACAGGAGACGCTCTACTTGAAGCTATTCCCAAGTTCTCTGGCAGGAAACGCACGAGAGTGGTTACACAATCTGGATGATGAATATGTGGAATCATGGAACCACATGGTGGAGGTATTCTTTGAAAGGTTCTTCCCGCCCGAGAAGACCAATGATATGATCAAGAAAATCCACAATTTCACCCAGAGGGCAGGGGAAACTTATTCCGAGACCTGGGAACGGTTCCAGATCATGCTTAGGAGGTGCCCGCTTCATGGGCTTGACAAGGAGAAGCATATAAAAATTTCTATTTTGCTCTTAATGAGCATGATAGAAGTAATCTGGATGCTGCAGGTTCAGGGTTCTTCTTAAACAACAAGGGCACGAGGTGCTGGGAAATTTTGAGGAATATGACAAAGAAGCAATCTTGGGGTGACAGAGACACCGTAGAGCATGTTCAGGCTGCGGGGGAGTCAAAGGCCATCAAAGAGTTAAATGATAAATTAGACCTTCTTGCTAAGAAATTGCTTGCCAAAGAAGATGCATAAGTCGATGAAGAAGCCCAGGTCAAATTCATGCAACAACAGGGCTATAGAAATAATGATTATGCTTGGAGGAAGGATAGGAAGTTCTCATGGAAGGATCCTAACAATTTCCTACAAGATACAGATGCAAAGCCACAACCGAGAGCTGAAGATAAAAGCACCGAGTTGCTTAGTCAAGTGGTGCAGCAAAATCAGGAGATGATGAGCATGTTTAGTAAGCAGCTGCAGTCCCAGGGTGATATTTTGACCAAGTTTGGACAAACACTGCAAAGTCATGGAGCACATATAAGGGCACTAGAGACAACAGTGACCCAGATTTCTAATGAAGTGGCAACCATAAAGCATGCCAATCAACAGAGACAGGAAGGGAATGTAGAAGTTGCTCAAGCACATCATCAAGTAAAATATATATCTGTAGTCACTGAGGCAAAACCCCCAGTGGTAGAGGTCCAGGACAAGGGTAAAATGATTTTTGATACGGAGGCTATACTAAAAATACCGTATCCTCACAGTTATTATGGACTACCAGGTGGGTATTGCTCATTCAGAAAAGCCCGCAAAGTACCCATTGAAAACCTCTAGAGGGGGGGGGGGGTGAATAGAGTTTTATAGTAATTTTACAATTATTGTACTTAAACAATCACAAAGAAAAATATTGGACAAGGAGACACAAGGTTTAGAGTGGTTCCAACTATAGCAAATACTATAGCCGTCAGTCCACTACCCGGTTGCTTACCCAACCGGGATTTGAAAAGAAATTTATTTTATTACCTCTTCAAGGAATTTACATAAAATACAATCTCTTTTCCTAAACCCTTCAAGCAGCCTTCACTTAGAAGTAATCGCCAACCTTGAAGCAGCCTTCCCTTGAAGTAGATGCACCAACTCCCGTTGCACCAGCCTTCTGAAGTAGCTTCCCTTGCGATAGCCTTCTTGAAGTAGCTTGAAGTCCCCTTCTCCACCTGAGAAGTCAACCCTCTCCAATCCGCAGCCTCCAATCCTAGGAGTAGCAAGGAGAGTACAAAAGATAAACAGGAACAAGAAAGGAAAACAGAAATTACAACTTATCCTTGTAGCTCAAGGCTTGATTTCCCTAGATCAAGCGTTTGGATTTTCCTAGCCAATATAATGGACTTGTGATTGCTAGGGTTAGGAAAATCTAGCCTATAGGACGAGCTTGAGCTAGGAAGAAAAATAGCCAATTGATCACAAAGCTCAGTTCACACAGATTGCACAAGAGGGCTCAAGTATTTTCTCAAGTATAGCAAGTGTAAGAAGTGAATCCTAGTGTCCTAAGGCTTGTCCTATTTATAGGAATGGCCTAAGTATGCTTAAGGACATTCTAGACAACTTCTAGGGGGTTCCTAGTGCTTAACTAGCCGTTAGGAATAAGTTAGGCGCATTAGCAACGGCTAGTTAATTAATTCTGCAGTTGCTGTCAGAGACCATCTCGGTCGAGGACTTGTCGACCGAGATGCCCAGTCGGTCGAGGTTTTGTCGACCGACAGGCTCTCTGGTTTAACGTTTATTTGCAACTGTCAACTGCTGTGTCTAACGGCTACTTTTGGTCAGTCTCGGTCGAGAAGTTTGTCGACCGAGAGTGTCTCGGTCGAGGAGTGCGGTCGACCGAGATTGACTCTGTTTTCAATCTTTCAATTAAGATACTAAGTGTGCATGAGTGTGCATTATGTGATCCTATTAGAAGGAGATGACCTAACTAAGTGTGGTGTTAGTTAGGGAGATCTAACGCTTGATTTACATGAAGTCTAAGTACTTGTACATTATATATTTGTACAAGTTTACAAATGATTACATTGCATGACATTTATAAACATTCAAGCGTAAGGATTCCCTAGATCTTTGTCATCACCTTGTTCCTGCACACTTAAGTAGCTCGTTAGATTAATAAGAATGAAATGTTTGTCATCATCGAAACAAAGGGATTTATCATAATATTCAATTTATCCAACAATCTCCCCCTTTTTGAAGATGACAAACATTTCCTAAATATGAAATAAGGAAATATAAAGTATGTGAGTTTCATACCTGAAAATTTACCTTTTGTAGCCATTTATGTTTTTCAAGTAAGTGTTGGCCAAAATGTGATGAAACTCTTTTATATATATTTTTATATTCTTTCTCCCCCTTTGTCATTTCAAAAAGATATCCAAGTTGAATGTTTTATTTTTCTTCTCCCCCTTAATATAATGCTCCCCCTTAATTAGATATCCTATTAGGAACATGGATTTTTATCTAATTTATCCACAATTTGTTTCTCAATCATTTGCAAAGGATGTTAAGCCTTGAAATGATATGAGATTCCTTTAAGCTTAGAGTACCTAAAAATGTCTCCATCCAAAAGCAAGGGATGTTAAGCCCCATTTTGGGTAGAGAGTTCCTTCAAGTACAAGATACCAATTTCAATAAATTCATAACTTTTTTGAAAATATTCAGTTACACATAGTGATTACAAAGTTTTTGTAAGCTTCTTTAATCAATGATCAAAGTGTTAATGATCTCCCCCTTTTTCTTATGCTTTGCTCCCCCTTCGATAGATATCTCAAATGAAAGTTTGAATACTGAGCAAATATATAAAATGTCCAAGATTTTAACAAAGATGTATGCAATTATGTCAATCTGGAAAAACAGAAACCCAGTCGGTCGACAATTGCTCGACCGACAATGTTCTCGGTCGACTGGTTGCTCGACCGAGAATGTTTCTGGAGAACTATTTTGTTATTTGAAAATTTAATTTTAATTTGTAATAGTTGCCTATTTTGATTATTATTCCCTTATTTGTTATGCTCTACAATAATAAACTGATAACCCATAATTTGAAGATGTCATCATATGCCAAACAAATAACCATGTGAATCAAAATAAAAATGGCAAATTTCATTCAATAGCATGAAGAAGATTACAATCATATAGAATTTGACTAATCATTTGTATTACAACTATTACAACTCCAACACTTCACAGGAAAGATTGAAGAATTACATCGATGTCCGGATCTTTCCCAAGAAATGGCTCAGCTCCATAGTATTGGACCAGAGTTTTCCAATCCAAAGCACCAGTTGTAGTCAACGCATATGCTTCCAGGAAAGTGGGAACTCGGTCAAATCGGAAGTGAGCAGCTATGTCTTGCAATTGTATGGAAGAAAATTGAGTATGTGCAAGATCCATTGATGTTGAAGGTGGAGGTTGATAGTAGTTGTATGAGGGGTTAAATGGGTTGAGCATGCCAGGGTTTAAAGAATGCGGATATTCATCGGTTTGGCCAGGAGAAAGGTTTTGCATTCTTTGATTTAAGTATGTCATGGCATGGTGATTGTAGTTTAATTGTCTACTAAGATGGTATTGGGAGCCAGCAATATAAGTAAGGGTATTTTGGATGGGATCAATGGAAAGGTTAGTAGGAGGAGGGGGTGGTATATCCTGATGTGATGACTCTCCTTCTACTCTTGCCCTTTTATGGCCAAAGTCAATCCCCATCTTCTCTATTGTGTTCTTACTTATCTTTGGTGGTCTACGCTCCCATATGTATCCCATATCTTCAATGTTTGACTTAAGAAAATGTTGAGTAATCTGGCATACAAAATCGGCATATGGTGGATTGCCAGAAAACTCAAGCATATTTTTAAGTACTATGCGAATGAAGTTGATGGGAATTTCCTTTATGATAGCATAAATTAGACACATACGGAAAATAGGAACCTCGGATTTATTGGCACGTGGATGTATGTTGGTGGAAACAATGAGGTTTACTACTCTACATGCCGGTTTTAGGTTTATTGCATAATAGGTTCCCCTATCTTCATGACAAGTGGTATTGGCTTGAAATATGGCTCGTTTTATATCACTAAGGCTAGTGGTGTGGTCATCATGGGAAAATAAATTTATTGGATTGCCGGTGGTAAGGTCAAGGAAATCTTGATATTCATCTATATCAATTTCTAGCATGTCAAGAATATCCCCTTCGGAAAATTTAAAACTATGCCCATTGACCATAGTGTAGAAGAATGTGGTGTCATTTTCGGTGTGGGATAGGAGATTGGCATAGAATTCGTTGACTACCTTAATGGAATAGGAAGGAAAGGATGGATTGATGAAGTCCTTCAGCTTTTGTACTCCAAAGAGATGCTCCAGGTCGACTATGTTGATGAAGTCCATCGCTTCGACCGGGCGTCGGGGAAGAGGAGTTTTAGAGGAAAGCCGAAAGTATCTATCTCCAGCATCTCCGTCGACGAAGGCGATGTCATTGATGATCGTCAGTGGCGGAGTGGCTTCCCGATCTTCTCTTCTTTTTCTTCCAGCAACTTTCTTCTTTCCACGGACATTTGATGATGAGGCCATTGTGTTTCTTGAGAGTGGAGAAGAAGCAAGGAAGATTTGAGGGTAAGAATGCTGAAGGATTGCACGAAATTGCACTAGAGATGGACTATGGAAGCAAGGAAATGCAAGTGTGAGTAAGTGGCTCGTTTTTACACTTATTTATAGAATTCCAGCGACCTGGTCGGTCGACGACTCGTCGACCGAGCGTCCGCAACGGTCGAGTTGCAGATGCGCCACTTGGTCCTCCAACGGTAAAGAAAACGGTCATAACGGTCGGGTCGCAACGGTCATATCCAACGGCTATTTCTCGGTTGAGCGCTTGTCGACCGACATTGTCTCGGTCGAGCACTCGTCGACCGACAGTTTGTCCGATACTGAGTCTGTTTAGAATTTGTCGGTCGAGTGAGATGGGCTGACCGAGTGGTTCTCGGTCGAGCATTTGTCGACCGACTAACTTACTGAGTTCAATTTTTGGCTGAATTTTAATGCAAATCATAGAGCATTTTTGTAGAGCATATGTATATGTATATTCCAAGGGAGTAATAATATTTAAGGCTTCTAATTACCACAAATGATTTGACGTTTTTGATTTAAAAATATGCTAAGATTAAGTTCAATAAAATAATGTTCAAATGAACAATTTTTATCAAAGTTTATTTTAGGTCGCCCTTGATTACGACCATGGCGCCCCTTGGTCAAATTTTATTTTAACCAAGAGGCATATTCTGCAGGTTTCCAGTATGAACATTCATATGCGAGGTATGAGTTCTGCAGATAGCTTGCAAATATCAATTTGAGACTCATTAAAGTGTACAAATTATGAGAGCTAAATAAGGACATCAAATATGATGAAGCATATTCAAGAATAATATCCATTCATGAATTTAAGATTACTTTGGATAGACTAAAATATGTGATGCTTAATATAAAAGCACACAAAAATTTATTTGAAACATTTTATTCATTGCAAGTATTTCTGAAAAAGAAATGTGCAATAAAAGCATGATTAAATAGAAATGTAAGCATGATCAGTTAATATTTATTCCATATAATCTTTCAAGAATAATTTTTACATACAATGTAAAGATTTACAGCAGTCTGAGAACAGTGATATGCTCGGTCGACAGTTGCTCGACCGAGGATGATTCGGTCGACAACTTCTCGACCGATCAAGTTTCTGGAAACTGTTTCAGAAATATATTTCAAGTGCAATATAGGCTGTATCTTATTCAATTATTTCAAAGATCAGTTTGAGATAAACATATGTGTATCAAGGTGCTATTAAATCTTTTAATTTTTGATTTTGTTATCCCTAAATGTTAAGTTGAGATAGACGTAAGGATATACAACTTAAGATCTTTGGTCATATCTCAACTTAGTCGAACCTATTTAATTTGGGGGTTTTGGAACCCATACCATCTCGACATTCTTTTTCTTGTATGGGCATGAAAAAGAATAATGTCCAAGGCGTGAGCAATAATGACAACAAATTGAATCAACCTCAAGCCTTTTTCTATGGTTTTGATCTAGGTTATTCTTGGGTATATACATTTTTGTGCCTCTAGGTATATAAGCAGATTGACTCGCTTGTGTCCTTCTAGGTTGTTGATGGGATTTCTCATTAGGCTTATAACCTAGTCCTCTTCTCCCTATTTGATGATAGGAATTTTCTAGTATTCTATCAAGGATTCCATTGTTGCTTAACTTACTAACTTCTTGTTGCAACTTAACGATCTCATCCATTCTTTTCTTGATATCTAATTTTGCTTGGTCTAGATTGGATGATAACATATTTCTTTCTTTCACTATATTGTCATAATCTACATGGGTGCACAATATAGGTTGTTTTTTAATATCATTTAATTTTGTAAGCAATTCAGCTTTTTCTTGACATAAAAGATCATAGTTTGTTTCTAGAGTAAAGATCTTCACTTCACTGTTACTTAGAGATGATTTCAAGGTACGATTATCAGACATAATGCTGTCTTTTTCAAAACCAAGAGTATTCAATTTAGCATATAAATCGTCATTTTCGGATGTAAGCTCAAGAAGTCTAGCATTTAGATCATCATTTTCTTTATTTGATTTCTTTAATTTCTTTTTGTATTCAACATATTTATTATGTGTTTCTTCAATAATAGTAACTAACTCTTCTTTAGGTAAATCAAGCAAGCTTACCTCTTCTTCTTCTTCCTCACTTATTGTAGCAACGAAACATTCTTTATGTGTATCTTCTTTCTTTGACCTCCATGGACATCTAGAAGTAGAGTGCTTTGTTCCTAAGCACCAATTGCAACTTGTCGCACATTGGTCCATGCTCTTTTTCTTGTGATTGTAGTCACCTCCTCCCTTTATCTCTTCAAGACCTTGTTAGGGCTCCTTGAAGCCTGCTCTGATACCAATTGAAAACCTCTAGAGGGGGGGTGAATAGAGTTTTATAGTAATTTTACAATTATTGTACTTAAACAATCACAAAGAAAAATATTGGACAAGGAGACACAAGGTTTAGAGTGGTTCCAACTATAGCAAATACTATAGCCGTCAGTCCACTACCCGGTTGCTTACCCAACCGGGATTTGAAAAGAAATTTATTTTATTACCTCTTCAAGGAATTTACATAAAATACAATCTCTTTTCCTAAACCCTTCAAGCAGCCTTCACTTAGAAGTAATCGCCAACCTTGAAGCAGCCTTCCCTTGAAGTAGATGCACCAACTCCCGTTGCACCAGCCTTCTGAAGTAGCTTCCCTTGCGATAGCCTTCTTGAAGTAGCTTGAAGTCCCCTTCTCCACCTGAGAAGTCAACCCTCTCCAATCCGCAGCCTCCAATCCTAGGAGTAGCAAGGAGAGTACAAAAGATAAACAGGAACAAGAAAGGAAAACAGAAATTACAACTTATCCTTGTAGCTCAAGGCTTGATTTCCCTAGATCAAGCGTTTGGATTTTCCTAGCCAATATAATGGACTTGTGATTGCTAGGGTTAGGAAAATCTAGCCTATAGGACGAGCTTGAGCTAGGAAGAAAAATAGCCAATTGATCACAAAGCTCAGTTCACACAGATTGCACAAGAGGGCTCAAGTATTTTCTCAAGTATAGCAAGTGTAAGAAGTGAATCCTAGTGTCCTAAGGCTTGTCCTATTTATAGGAATGGCCTAAGTATGCTTAAGGACATTCTAGACAACTTCTAGGGGGTTCCTAGTGCTTAACTAGCCGTTAGGAATAAGTTAGGCGCATTAGCAACGGCTAGTTAATTAATTCTGCAGTTGCTGTCAGAGACCATCTCGGTCGAGGACTTGTCGACCGAGATGCCCAGTCGGTCGAGGTTTTGTCGACCGACAGGCTCTCTGGTTTAACGTTTATTTGCAACTGTCAACTGCTGTGTCTAACGGCTACTTTTGGTCAGTCTCGGTCGAGAAGTTTGTCGACCGAGAGTGTCTCGGTCGAGGAGTGCGGTCGACCGAGATTGACTCTGTTTTCAATCTTTCAATTAAGATACTAAGTGTGCATGAGTGTGCATTATGTGATCCTATTAGAAGGAGATGACCTAACTAAGTGTGGTGTTAGTTAGGGAGATCTAACGCTTGATTTACATGAAGTCTAAGTACTTGTACATTATATATTTGTACAAGTTTACAAATGATTACATTGCATGACATTTATAAACATTCAAGCGTAAGGATTCCCTAGATCTTTGTCATCACCTTGTTCCTGCACACTTAAGTAGCTCGTTAGATTAATAAGAATGAAATGTTTGTCATCATCGAAACAAAGGGATTTATCACCACGGTTGGGCCCACACCTGTGCAAGAAGAGCAGGTGAAGACCATGCATCTAGGTGAAGCTACACCCACTGAGGGAGAGGAGCCACTACAGGTGGCACCGGTTGAAAATGATCTACCAAAGTCCACGCCGGAGAGTGTCATTGAAACAAACTTAGGGGAGATTGCCCCGAAAAGCCCCTACGTTCCACCTCATTAGCGTCTACAGGAGGCATTTGTATCTATTCCGGATAGCCCAAGGCCGAAGAGAGAGCACCATCACTACAGGAAGTTCTTGGAGATGTTCAGAAAACTCCATGTCTATATTCCATTTGTGGAAATGATAGAGAAGATTCCCACCTATGGGAGGTTTATCAAAGAAATCATCAACAAGAAGAGGCAGATTAAAGACACAGACGTGTGCCAGGTAAATGAAATGGTGAGCTCAATTATCCACGGGAGTTTACCACATAAGAGGAAAGACCCAGGAGGCTTTTACATCCCATGTTCCATAGGCGGCCAACATTTTCCACAAGCACAATGTGATTCGGGCGCCAGCATTAATCTTATGCCTCTGTCCACATTTCAAAAGCTTGGGTTGAAGGAGATAAAGAAATTGGCGGCAACGATTGAGTTTGCGGATGGGTCCATTGTAAGGCCATATGGAGTGTGCGAGGATGTACTCGTCAAGGTAGATAGGTTCATCTTCCCGGTAGATTTTGTTGTCATGGACATGCCACAGCTCCAAAGTTGCGAGATGCTATTGGGAAGGCCGTTCCAAGCTACGGCTGATGTCATCGCTGCCATTGGGACAGGTACATTGACCTTGGGGATTGGACAGGATCGAGTTCAATTCAAATTGCCACATGACTCACTGGAGACATCTCTTGACAACCCAGGTTAAAGGTATCTTTATGTCAAGCCTAGGACATTAAACAAGGGCGCTTGTTGGGAGGCAACCCAACTTTCGATTCATTTTTTATGTTTGGTTATGTTCTTTTATGTTTATGTACTTAGTTTTTGCTTAGGTTTTGATAATTTTTGTAAAAATGGTACCCTAACTCGTGTTTTGAAGTGTGCAAAATGTTATGGTCGATACTATCGATACCCATGTCGATAGTATCGAGTTTGGAGAAGTAACCGCTGAAGAAAAGTCGATACCATCGACCCTAGGGTCGATAGTATCGAGATTCCTAAAGATTTACAGAAAAATTGGTGCCAGTAAAGTCGATACCATCGACCCTAGGGTCGATAGTATCAACACTTTTGAGTTCACAGGCTTTTAGATGCGTCGATTCTGCAAAATCGCTGAGTCTGGGTCGATACCATCGACCTTTGTCGATGGTATCGACACCAGCAGGACAACTACATAAAATAGGCCGTAAAAGGTATCGAAACGAGATTTTTTCGAACCGTTTTTTGCAGAGGAAAGATGGATGAAGCAAGTCACGTCTTAGAACCACTAAGACACAAAAATGGGCCACAAAAAGGAGGGAGATAGCAAGCATCACTTGGTCTACTTGAGCATCTAACCATCCTTCTTCCCCACACTTCAAAGTGAACGGTACCGCTGTTCCACCTCTTAAGTGAGAATGTTGACTATGAGGCCATAGTCATATTCAAGCTTAGGGGGGGTGTTGGAAAAGCCCTCTATCTTAGTTTTTACTTACTTATTCATGTTGCTTTTATTTTTGAAATATTAGTTGTTTTTATTTCTAGGTTTACCGCTTTTGTAGGATCCACATATATCTAGTGTAATTTGTGGAGCAATAAATGTGTGGTTTCAATTGCAAGTTTTACTCTTGAGTTGTGGGCACATGAAAATATGAGCATATTGAAAACTTTTTGAGCTTATTATTGTGAGTAATTGAGTTGCATAACTGAGGAAGTGCTTGGGTGAGTCAGCTTCAGGACACAGGGACATGAATGACCATCTTTATTGTCCAAGGAAAAGTGATTGACAAGGATGTTTGAGCCCAAACCGACCAAACGCTAATGTGACCTTAGACTAAAGTTTAAGAGAGAAATCCTTCAGTTACCATGTACATAGGTCTTTAGAGAGGGACATATGATATTTTCAGAAGGTTTTGTCAATTAGTCTTGTGATCTGATCCACCGCAATTTCATTCACACTCCACCATAAGAAATGGGAGCACATTACTGTCTTTCACTTTTTGATTGCATATCATGTAGATAGGTCTTGCATTATATCTATTTTCACATATTTTTTGCATGAAAATGAAAAAAAAAAAGATGGAGTAGTTTTACATGCAAATTTACCTTAGGTGTGTATCATTTAATTGCATAACTGTCATTTTGTAGCTGCATTCACAATTTTTTTTGTGCATATAGTACATCATGCATCTTATGTCTTTTGAAACATTAAAGGTGGTGAGCTTGATCCATACCCTACAAATAAAATGCTTCAAATGTATAAGTTATGTAACAAGAAGTGAGCCCCACAAATAATTCATTGTCATCTATGAAAATAAGGGCTTGAAAGAAAATTGAAAAAAAAGAATTGAGAAGTAATAAAGAAGAAGAGGGAAAAAGGAACATGTTCTCACCTGAGAATTAAGAAGAATAAACACATGATGTAGTTTTTTTTTAGATATTCCATCTCACCTTGAGATGGAATGATAATGCATGCATCATTCCACCAAAAATATAGCATTAGGACATTTTCACTTGCATTTTGCATCATGATAGGTCATTAATTTTTGTACTGCATGATTGATTGTTATGTGCTTCCATATCTTCCACAACCACCTATCCCATCCACCCGTTTCTCTAATCGATAGGCCACCCATGATATTCTCCTCATTCATTAATATCAGGAGATCTACTTTCATTTAGATGGTAGTTAGGAAATGAGCAACGTAGATAGGAGATCACAACATGCATCAAGTATGGACCAAATGAGTTTATCATATTAACTGCTTTAATTGATATTGTTTCATTGATTGGGGGACGAACATCTTTTACATAGGTCTTTGGTCGCCTGAATGGCAGTTAGTGTTCATTGGTCAATGAGGGCCGATTTGTGGAAAGAAAGTGGGGATGATGTAGATTCATTTCATGTATTTATGTCCTATTGCTGACTTATCTCAACCAAATCTAAAGTTTTGTTGCTCGAGGATGAGCAAGGTTTAAGCTTAGGGGAGTTTGATGCATGGGTTTTGAGTCACTTTTATAGGCTTATTTTATATCTGTTTTATGCATGTATTTGTCATTTTCTTGATTATATTTGCATAATTCACTATAGTTGGCCCTTAAACTCTTTTTGCATCAAATTATACTTCTTTTGTCATATTTATATGATTTTATATAATCCCCGGACTTATACACATGTTTCAGCACTTTTTCAGGCACTTTTGCACTGTCCGGAGTCGATACTATCGACCCCCAGGTCGATAGTATCGAAATTTCATCAAAAAGCAACCCCAAAACGCGATCTTGGAAGGAATAACCTGTGCCATGGTCGATACCATCGACCTTGGGTTCGATACTATCGACAGTGTCAGGATCTGGCGATTTTCAGCACTAAAACGGAGCGTTTTAATCCGACGGTTGAGCTTTTTCGGAGCCGTAAAGTGGTCCTATGACCTAAGAAGAGCACAGACGGCCCGAGGGGGGATCTCATATTGTGTTGCACAACATCCAAGAAGGAGGGAGAGAGAGAGGAGACGAGAGACGAAGGCCGTCAACCGAGCGATCTAGGCACCTCCGACGGGCGATTTTGCTGTCGGAAGACTGCAAAACGCACGTTTCTCGAGGAGGATCTCCAGGAACACCTTTGTATCAGGGGTTACACGAGTTTGCTCCATGTTTCCCATGTTTTTCTTCTCTACTCCTCTATCTTTGATTGAGATGACCATGCGGGGCTAATGCCCTTTGTCTTTAGGACCGGGAGTAGCCCGGGGAAGCATTGTATGACAATTTTATCATAGTAATTCATCTTTTATCTCTTAAATCCGTGGTATGATTTCATTTTCTCAATTATATTGTTATACTTGATCACCATAATAATAATCTAATGCCCTTAATTACTTTGAAAGAAGAATTAACGGTTGAAAAGAGACGGAATTCACATTAATTGACAAATCCCTTGAACAAGGTGATGTAAGGTTAATGGTGGAAACCCAGAGGTCGTTTCTAATGCACCTAGTTTAGGGTATAGGTTACTACGACGGTGGAACCGACCTAAACATAGGTAGTGAATTGTACCACGACAGTGGGCAATTCTGATTACAGGCCACTACCCGGATAGAGAGATGAATATGAGTAACTATATAGAAATGCATGCAATGAAAACCCGCGGTGAAACCGCAATCCTGAAGATCTCATCTTGAATTGATTAAACTAAACATTTAATCGATTGCTTTGTTTTGTTTTATTTTCTTTTATTTTAATTTTACAACAACTCCCAACTTTTTAATCGGTCTAGCTGATTGCGAGTAGTTAGTAGTAGTCTCCGATAATTCACGTGTCCCTGAGTTCGACTCGGGCCTCACAAGGCCTATATTACTTCGACGCGTTCACTTGTATTTCTATGCACGGTAAATTTTCGTCAACTGTATGTCTCATACTTACAATCTAGTCATCTCACGACCCCTATCGGTCGGTTGGTGACTCAAGCCAATGAGTTCACTATGTGAACCGATTGGTTCACTCCCCAATTTAGGAAAAACTCATCCAATTCAATTTCTAATTAACTTGACACTCTAAACGGTCAGTTCAACACTTGAACCGACCAGTTGGGAGTTCATTCAACTAATTTGTTACTTGAATTGAATACCTAAATACTTTACTAATAAATTCAATTATCATTCATGATTAAACTCGTCTTCTAGGTGAATTCCTATATGTGTGACCCTATAGGTCCTATATCACGTTGGTAGTAACTAATTTATGACATCACAAGTAAAGAGCAGTTCCTTGTCACACATCAATGCTACCCAAGTGAATGGAAAGCTGGAGAACAACCTCATCCTACAATCTATGTAAGGTGTTGTACTGATTGTCTAATTCCTTTTTCACTAATACCCTGAATGGCTCGAGGCATGGAATCATCATCCTCTCATGTTCAATCTATGTTCCTTGATCCAATATAAAAATGCCTGAGATATATGTGATCTCAATATCATATATGGATTCACATGTTCATGCACATTTTTTTCTCAGTCTCTCTTATCAAGTGGACTGTATATCATACTCTAGTAGAAGGGACAAATCGCATCTACATCACTATAACCCCTTACACCCAACTCTTCCTTTTTGTTATAACCTAAATACATATACTTAGTGCTTCTCAAGTACTGATGGATGTCTTGAATGACATTCCAATGACCCTCATTGGAATCTAATATCATCTTGTCATGTCCAATACATACAAGACTATGGGATGAGTACATTATATAGCATCCATGATAGATCCAATTTCTAGTGCATATGGCATCTCACTCATGGTTTTCCATTCTTCATAAGAATAAGAACATATGCTTCTTGAGAGATTAACCACATGAATCATGGTCAAATTCTCTCTCATTGAATCCTTCATGTTGAACTCTTTCAAGATATTGCTATTGCATGTGCTCAATTCAGGTTATCTCTATAGATCTAAATTCCTATCACATAGGATGCTTCACCAAATACTTCAATGTTCAAGGTGTTTTCCATGCTAGGTCTCAATATTTACAGTATTTAGATGTTATTCCCCATCAATATGTGTAATATTGGTATATGCTTTGACTAAATCTTTAATAGTCACAAATTTCATATTTTATCTTGATTCAAGTCAAACTCTTTGACTCTCTTGTTATGTCAAAAGTTCCTACCTCTGAGATGCTTGTTTCAATCTCTAGATTGAACCTTTGCAGCTTATAAACTTTATTTGCATTAATGCAGTTATAAAGCCTTTAGGTTGTGTCATGTACACATCCTCTTAAATATTCCTTTTAAGAAATGTGGTATTAAGCTTCATTATGCCAAATCTTACAGTCTATTCAAGCTGTAATAGCAAGTATCATAATTGATGAAAATGGATTTCATCATGTTTAACATTTTTAAATTGGTTGAAAAACATTTACAACCAATCTATTATCTTAGGTTATAGATGTTGGTCTTCCCAATGAAAACCCAATTGTACCTTATGGGCTTTACCCATTTAGGTGGTACTACTAATGTAAGGACCCTGACCCACATTTTTGGCTAACCCTATTTGTTTAGCTTAACTGTGTTGCTTAGCTCCTTGCTCTAATCATATAAGATGTAATTAGGGCATGTTGGAGGTTTGTGTTCCTTATTTGAGCTTGTTTCTTGATTCTAGTGTTTTGTAGAGAGGTTTTTGGTGCAACATGCAATTCACCTAAATTAGGGGTTGATGTGAAAGTTTGCCACCTCTATAGTGTTTCTTCTCTCTCTTGGAATCATCTAGAGGAGAGAGGAAGTTTTGGGTGCCATGTTTGGGCCTTGATTGAGTGGTGATGTTCTTGGTGATGCTTTTTGTACATGTTTGAGGTGTGATTTGCTCATAAAAGTTTTGTCTCGGGCTTTAGAGCCTTGAGGAGACCTAGTATCGATTTGCGGTTGCCTTGAGGAGGCTTGATATCGGTTGAGGGTGTATTCAAGGACATCCTATTGCTTTGTTGGTACCTTGCGGATCACCATATTGTTTTGTGGAGACTCTAGAGATGTTCCATATCGTTTTTTGACCTAAGGTTTGATCCCCATTGATTTGTGAAGGGGATGGATGAGTGTATCGACCTTGACCTTCCTTAGTGACCAAGTGAGTGAGACATAGACCCTATCACCTTTTGCATTGTGTTACATGTGTCCTTTCTTCTTGGACATGTGTCTTCTAGGGTTCTAAGGTGGTGACACATTTCCCTTGCTCTCTATCTCATCGGCCATGTATATATACCCCTTTCTTCACATGCAAGAGAACCCTTTTAGTGATCCTTTCTTTATCTCCTTGGTGGTTGGCCTTGAGCTTGAAGAGCACTCTCCCTTAGAGCTTTGTGGGTGAGCCAAAATCATGTGGTTCTCTCTTTCATCTTCTTCCTTGGTAAGCCATGGTTTTCTAGCTTTCTTTCTCTCCTTCTTTCTTCTTCTCAGCCATGGACCTTGGTATCTTCTTTCTTTTCTTTTGCTTTCTTAACAATGGTCATATCTAATCTCTTGGAGGTTTTGTTCTTGGAGGATCTTCTTCCTCTACCTTGAGTTTGTGAGCTTGGAGGTTGACCTTGGAGATTAGAGCGTGGAGGTTGTTCTTGAGGGGTGTTATATAACTCTAAACCTACTTTGTTATTATCACCTTTCTACTTGTTATCTTTCTATTGATCTATGGCTCGTTATTGATTGCATGCTAGTAACTTTTCTTTGGTAGCCTTGCGTTCTTTTTTTAGGATATAACTTTGTGAAGTTGTTGCCATAAATTGCACCCATTTTTTTCCTTTGCCTTGTTAGTAGCATCATCTTGAGGTAGATGATGACTAAACTGATATGCTATGTAAACCAACATGCTAAACTGATATGCTATGTAAACTGACATGCTAAATTGATATGCTATGTAAACCAACATGCTAAACTGATATTCTTTTTGCTAAACTAGTATACCTATCATGATGTTTCTTGTTATGACCTTGTGTGACTAGTGAGGAAGAATGTTGGATCATGAGGCTTTTAGTTGAGTATGGAAGCTGACATCGATAACCCTAATCTGACACACATGCAATCTGATACATACTAGCCTGATACTTCTAGAGTAGAAGTGAGGAGTACCTTCCCTTGAGGCAGTGGCCGATATTCCTTGGTGATCTTTGAGGTTGATACCCTAGTTGTTGGTATGGCCGATATCCCATGATGGTGAAGGTGGTCGATATCTAAAGAGATACATAGGCCAATACCCTTTGAGATAGTATAGTTGGTACACTCTCTTATGTACCTATAATTGATATCATTTGTGGTGCCTTATACCAAATGATGATAAATCGATGCTCACTTTGAAGTTGGTAGGTCGATACCCTACTTAGGTTGGTTTCCCGATACCTAGGGTTAAATGATACCCTATGTGATGTGTAGTGATGCATCTTGTTGATGCTAGGGTCACATGGGGTAATGCCCCTCCAAGCACATACATGACAGTGGAAACAAACCCTATGTTGTCCATAACATGGGTCACTTGGCTTGGAGGAACATTACAAAACATGATATACATTGCAACAAGGTAAATGAAACACCAAGCATTAACTTAAAACATAGATTCATATATTGTTATTGAAGGGAAAGCATAAAATATCTCATCTTGATCTCAAGCTTAATACATGTAGTCTAGGAAAATCTAAAGCATGAAATAAACTAGACTAGGTAATCTATAGAGTGGTAGATGGCACCCCACCAATCTAAGCCCTAGGATTTCTACATTGAAGCACTCACTTTAATTTCCTTTGCTCTTTGATCTAGGGACATCTCATCCCACAGCCATGCAAAAACAAAAACTCATGTCAGTAAGAAACACTATAAATTTATAAGAGTTGAAAATAAGCATATATCCTTGACTTGAAACAACACGTTGACATGAAATTTAACTTAAGCATTATTGATTACATGATTCTTATATCATGAAGAATTGAACAGTAATATATGCCTCTCTCTATGATGCTCACTTAAGAGCACATGATTTCTAAGAAAGCCAATAATTCTAGGAAAGCCCATAACAGTACGAATTCCCATGATTTGGCTATAAAATCCCATAATTGGCACAAATGCTCATAACGACCATAAAGGTCCATGATTTGAGAAACATATAGAAAAAGATCCAATTCCAATTAACTTGATTACTAACATAACATTACCATTACCATCAACAAGATTCTTGAACTTAACATGATGGGATTTCCCCCTCTTGAAACATGAGCTTTAAAATCCATTAGTCTTTGATCATTAATCATAATCTCTAATCTTAATGAATATGATAACTATAGGACATAATATATAGTAAACGACAAGCAATTTATATGATGAACATGATTTGAGCATTGAATGTGACATTGAAAGAATAATCCATAAACCATACACATCATACTATTCAATCAATGTACATATGTATAGTGGCATGACCCACTTCCCTGGAGCAAAGAAAAAACTAACTTGGTCTCTCTTATCTTGAGTCAAAACCTAAGAAAATCTTCTCTTGTCTTCATTAGGCTTGAAACACCTGTTCATAGTTATTAAACATCATAAATCAATACCTTGTATTGATCCTAGGTTGAATTAGGATTTGAGTGCATTATGATTAGGTTTACTGATCAATGTCATTCGATTAAGAAAACTTGATTGGATTACATCACATTAATTACATGTGGCAACACATCCCACTATCACACAGACAGCGAGGTGTTATGCGAAAATGTGCGGAAATCACCATAACCACATATTACCAAAAACGCGGGTTAATTAAAACCGATTACAGAAAGCAGATAAACTAAGAAACTATTACATTCAAGTACACATCATGCAAGGAAACACGTTATATAAACATATACAAGCCTTGATACGTGTCCACAGCTTAGTGGAACAGCTGTCTAGCTATCACATGAGTTCATCACCTGTTATATTTACATAACGGCCCACATCCGGTCAGCAGCAGGATACACAAAACATCAACAACTATACATCGAGAAACAACGTCAAAATGCCTCCAAGGATCTGAGAGTACATGGATGACTCTAAGACTCTACTACAAAACAACCAAAAGAGCAGCGTATCCATCGCTTGCCTCCTACTGTTCTTCTTACTGCTCAGCCACAACTCAACGACCACCACCACGTCTAGCTCGACCACCTAAAAAGGTTATAAACCAGCAGGGTGAGACACACCGTCCCAGCGAGAAACATAACTCCCCGCTGAAACTATAAAACCAAAGGAAGATTAAAGCAACAACAACAGATAATTGGTAACAGGTGTAACAAGAGAAGTCTTTATAGCAAAGCTTATTCTTACCATCAGGCTTACCATATATACGGAAGGTATATCACCAATTACCTCTTTATGGAACATGATTGACAAGATAAGAATTATAAGAGCTTACCAAAGTAATATCAAGAGCGTATAAAATAACTGCAAGTATAATAAGATTAACTGCACAAGAAAGGCCTCAACCAATGTTCCGTGTTTGTCTTAATCAGTAAATACTAAATGGCTGGATTATGTATTATTATGCCCTGAGGATGTGAGTCGTACCGCTCAGATCCAACTGACGACTGCAAAACCCGGAGCCGGTGCCATACAAGGTCAATGGAAGAGCCGGACTCCACAACCTCCCACCTCGTGGTCAGTGCACGAGTACAACCCAAGAAGGACAGCAGTATCATGCTTAAGTGGCCTCAGCCACTGGGTCAGCTCCGTAGGCTACCCATCCTCTAGTCCGCTTTGGTACAGGTCACGACGCTAGTATATCTGAGCCACGAGCATGTTCACCATGCTCTGAGCCATGAACGCATTCATGCTCTATCACACTAAGCCATGGGCCTGTTCACCATGCTCATATATATATATATATATATATATATATATATATATATCCCGAGTCTGCAACTGTAGCTGCACTCAATTCCCTCTCTATTTTACGATACGAGAAACCACACATATTCAACAATATGCGCTTCTAGGTTAACCCGCAGGAGAACCTGTTTCACCATCACCAGCTACTGACGATGATGGATCTATGGCCAGGGTAAACTACATGATATATTCCACTGTGATTAATTAGTATCTTTTATGTGGATTGCAAGATTCAACCAAGTTGTATAACATGAAACTATAACAAGAACAAACAACATGAAACTCAATATTATGCTTTTATTGTAATCAACATCATCCTGATCCATCACAAGGATCCATTACTACATGTTATCACTTAGCCTCTTGCCAAACGTCTAGATCCATCTCAAGGATCATCACATGCCATGGGATCTCAATCCCTCATCACATAGTGCCACTGCCTTTCAAGGCTTACATCATCATCATGGGATAGCAAATCCCAAGTACTTTATCCAAATACATCATACATTTCATCTCATCATCAAGAGTAACTATCAAAGCAATGTTACTCATCATATGTACCTCATAGCCTTTTACTTGGCTATGCATCACCTGCATGGTTAGTATACACAATAATCATGGATTAACAGAAGGATCATATGCTTGCTATAGGTCAACATTGATGATTAGGTGCTGCGATCATAGATGCAGTTCATGTAAAGCAATCTTATATGCTTACCATTTCTTAGTATTATCCATATCATCAAGATGATCACATACATATGTAAAGTCATGTTAAGTTTACATAGATGAGTTCTACCATAATGAATACCATCAAGCATATCAAGGGCCACCATCATGACTAAACGCGATAGCGGGAACACGCCTAACATATCGTTATCCATAAGGAACAAGACCCTCATTAAAAACACCCACTACCCTCACCAAAGGTAGTATCGGGCAGGGTACTCACCCTATCGCTCAACTCTAAACGCATAACAGAAAACAGACCAGCACATGATGACCAAACTCTAGGGTGTCGGGCAGCATGTGTCGTGCAACCACAACCATCGGGTAACGACACGTCAGGCTTATCGTGCACCCAAGAGTGTTGTACAACGCGTGCCGTGCATGGTGTAACGGGCAGCACTCTATTGTGCAATGCTCTGTCGAGTACCATGGTGTCGGGAAACGCAACGTCGTGCTCAGCTATTAAACCTGAACCTATCGTCCGACACACAGGGCAAGGATTAACACGACGCCCGTCACAACACCAGGTCACAATGCCCCAACGTCCAGGGTAAGACGTCGTCAAGCTATCACCTGAACTAGGCGTGTCGGGCAGCACCATCAACACCATATCGCGCTAGATGCACCCCGACAGGGTCACCACCAACCTCAAGCTCAAAGGTGCCAAAACCCTAAAGGATCAAGAGAATGGCTCACCTCTCAACTTGAACGAGAGAGGGGTTTTGCACATCTCTTATCACCAATCGGGCAACACAAGGAACACCCACAACCATGATCCATCACTATCACCAAGCTCACCCTTCAAGTCCATGGTGAGAGGAGGGTGTTGCTCAAGCTACTAGAATACAAGCTCACCTCTCAACTAAAACGAGAGAGGAGTGTTGCCCATGATACTAGAACTCAAACTCACTCCTCAAGACCTAGGAGAGAAGGGAGTGTTTTTTTTTTGGTCGGCTAAAAATCATGTTGCTATATTACCAAAAACTTTAGGTACAGAAAGCACCCCATTACAAGAAACCAGAGAAAACTTGATACTTACAAATGAGTGATCAAGGTACTAAAGAAACAAAAACTCTGACCTATGTAGAATACGACTTAAGCCCCGTCAAACAAACAAACTGAGGGCCTGAAACCTATACATTACAGTGTGTTCAGCCTGAAGAACACCCAAAAATAAAGAAAACATTGCAATGCTTACAGACCAAACCCATCCAGATGAGGTCAGACAGAGATTAGACCCTATTGCACATGATCAGAGACCTTCAAAATTCCAGCACATAAGGGGAAAAAACACCAAGTTGGCAAAGATGTCAGATATCCAATATGCACACCAGACAGGTAACCAGACTGAAAGAGTCGAAGAACCAAGAAATTTACATTTGATGTGCTCTGAAGCCTTTCTCCACTTGCTATATGCTCACCTAGAATGTATGAAGAAGAGTAAGCAGAGAACAGTCAACATCTCCTTCAAAATCCATAGACTGACTTCAGAATAGCGACCATGTGATGTATATTGAACCAAAAAGGATCCATGGAGGACTAACAATCTTCCAAAGGACCTGTAATCCCCAGGACAGCTAGAAAGAAACGCCCTGATTGAACAAATCAATCCTTGTGATCTCCTCCAGTTCATGTTCTGGGGTACATCTATTGTTTGCACAACAACACCAGCACGAAGCTCGTTGCCGGCCCAACAACAGTCGACGACCATCCGATACACAACAACAGGGTGGATTCGAAGAGGAGATGAAGAAACTCAACACCCCTTGAATCCAACCTCACACACGGCACCTGCAAACACAGAACACCTCGTCAAACACCTAGCATACATTCAAACCGGGCATCGCCGTCATGAGCCACTAAAGCGATCCTGAAGGCGAGCCTCTCAGCCCGAGAGGCGAAGCAGATGCGGGGCGAGCCATCCGAGTGGATGTAACATCCACGAGCATCTGATGCTCAGCTAGCCTGCCCCTGTGTCGAGGACAACACCTCTACCTTGTGAGGAGACATCCACCACAGCCACAGATCGAAGCACTGAACCATTTGGCGAGGAGAAGCCAGAGCAACAAGAGCCGCATCAGGACCTGCTTGCACAACGACTCCTTGACGAGACCTTGAGGATGGCACCACCTTCCATCTGTCTGGAATGACCACCGAATGTAGAACAGAGCCCGCTCATTACCGCCGCCAGCCAGAGCACGCACGTCGTGAGCCTACTCCGCCAAACAGCTCAGCATTACCCAGCGAGGAAGCCAGCTTTGAGTGCCAAGGCGGGAGCCAGACGACGTCGTGGCTAGACTTCATCCTTGATAGCCAACGGGGAAGGGGTAAGGAGGTGCTAGTGAAGAAAGGGGAGGATGCCCCTTCCTTCCTCAGCGTGATGAAGCAGCACGCAGAGCCCGTAGGTCTGGGACAGATCGGCCGCTCGCCATCCATCACCCTTGAACGGAATGGCGTCGACAAAGTCAAGATCACCGAGGCTCTGCCCAAATCTGATCACACTCGCGGCACGTTGCATCGTCCTACCACCCCTGACCGCCGAGGAGATGGCAGCGACTCGATCATCCCGCTAGCTCCAGAGATCCACAACGATCATCACACAGAACACCACCCAAGGCCTTTGGGGGCCAGGGGGAGGAAAGCACCGAGGAGGCACTCCCTCCCCCCAACGGTCGCCGCCGGAAGGGTAGAGAGAAGGGAGAGCTACAAAAACCCTAGAGAGAGAGAGAGCCCTAGGAGTGTTGCTCACCAAGAAACAAAACTAGCAACATACATGGCCAATATGATCATAAGTGACATATAAGAACATAGAAGGTGTAGTATAGTTAGGGTTAGGAGTTATGTAACCCGCCTTAAGCAAGCTCCAAGCACCACCAAGGAAGAAGGAGACTCCAAGGATCGGCCACCAAGCTTGCAAGGAAGAAGGGTGTCGTGCACCAAGGAGAGGGAGACAAGGAACTAAAGGGATCCTTAACAAGAGAAGGGAAACACATATATAGGAAAGGATGGAGGAGAAACCAAAGAAGAACAAGGCAAGGTATCGCCCACCTAGGGACACTTGTCCATGAGCAATGCCACACTCTAGCATGTCTTGAACACATGTCAAAGGCTATTGCCACATGCAAGCACCAAGCACCAAGTGTCCACTAGTGGTGACACAACCGAGGTCAAAGAAGGTCAAAGGTCCATGGGCGACACACCCACCCAACATGGCCGACACACCCCCACCATGGTCGACACAACCCTGGGCGACACACCACCAGGGCGATACACCCTGGGCGACACACCCTGGGCGACACAGACATGCCCTTGCCTGACACAAAGGAACAAAGAAGCAAAGGCAACACTCAACAAGGCCCAACAAGCTCAACCAAGCCCAAAGGAACTCAAGCAACGAGCCCAAACCTTCCTCTCAACACTAGAGGAAGCAAGGAGAGGGAGGAACACCTCACAAGGTGGAAAACTTGCCCACAAACCCTATACTTGGGTTAATTGCAAGTAGCACCTCCAGCTCTCAACAAAGCATCAACAAACCCTAATCACCACTAAAGGTGATTAGCAAGCAACAAAACATCAGGGTTAAGCAAAGCAAACAGGGTAAACCCTAAATGGAGGTCAGGGTCCTTACAAACTAACCCCCTATAAAAGGATTTTGTCCCCAAAATCCGAAGAGAAAAGCAAGGGATACTTCCTCCTCATCTTTTCCCCAAGCTCCCATGTGGCTTCCTCAACGCCATGATGATGCCAAAGAACCTTCACAAGAACCAGGTCCTTCCTCTTCATATTCTTAACTCTCCTATCAAGGATCGCCACAGGACCTTCCTCGTAGGTCACATATTCATCAAGCTCAACCTCGTCTGGCTGTAACACAGTCCCTGAAGCCGGATGACTTTTCTTCATCATACTGACATGGAACACTGGATGTAACCTGTGCAACTCTGCCGGCAGCTTTAACTCGTAAGCTACTTTGCCCATACGTGTTATGACTGAGTATGGCCCCATATATCTAGGTGCTAGCTTACCCTTCCGGCCAAACCTTAGCACACCTTTCCACGATGAGACTTTAAGATACATTTTGTCTCCTACCTGGAACTCCAAAGGTCGTCGGTGATTGTCTGCATAAGACTTCTTCCTGTCCTGTGCCACTTTCAACTATTGATGTATCACCTTGATCTTTTCTGTTTTTTGTTGTACTAACTCAGGACCCAAAAGCTAATATTCACCAGATTCATACCAACACAACGGAGATCTGCACTTCCTGCCATATAAGGCCTCATAAGGAGCCATGTCAATGCTCCGCTGATAACTGTTGTTGTAGGCAAACTCTACCAAACTGAGGTGTACGTCCCAACTGCCTAGGAACTACAAAACACAAGCTCGAAGGATATCCTCTAAAGTCTGAATAGTCCTCTTAGACTGTCAATCTGCCTGTGGGTGGAAGGCGGTACTGAACCTCAACTGCATTCCCAATGCTTTGTGCAACTATTCCCAAAAACATCTTGTGATCTGAGGACCTCTGTCAGAAACTATCGTCACTGGCACACCGTGCAAACGTAATATCTCATCCACATATACTCGAGCGAGCTTCTCGACTGTATACGTTGTCTTGACAGGTATGAAATGGGCAGACTTCGTCGATTTGTCCACTATAACCCAAATGGAATCATGATTCCTAGTTGTCCTGGGTAGACCAAGTACGAAATCCATGGTTATATGATCCCATTTCCACTATGGTATCGGCAAGGGTTGCAACGTACCTGCCGGCTTTTGATGCTCAGCCTTGACTTGCTGACAAACTGCACACCTAGCCACAAACTCGGCTACATCCTTCTTCAAGTCGGGGCACCAATACAAGTCCTTCAGACTATGATACATCTTGGTGACTCCTAGATGCATAGAATACATTGATGTGTGTGCTTCCTCGAGCACTAGCTTCCTCAGATCATCAGCATCGAGGACTACCATCCTATCACGATAGCAAACTAGTCCATCCTCGGACTCATGAAACCCATCACGCTTTTCGCTGCCAAACTCTGATCTGATCAACTGTATTGTATCATCTGTTTGTTGTTCATCTTTGATTTGTTGCCTCAGCGTAGGCTTTACTTGCATCTGTGCTAAAAGTCCAGCTAACAAGGAAACTTCCATCTGCACATTCATCTATCACAAGGAAACAAGCATATCCCGTCTATGGCATACCAGGGAACTCAACTGTGCTTTCTTTATAGAGAGAGAAGAAGACTTTCGGCTAAGCGCGTCAGCTACCACATTCGCCTTACTAGGATGGTACTCGATGGTGCAGTCATAATCATTGATTAACTCCATCCATCAACGTTGTCGCATGTTTAACTCATGTTGTGAATAGATGTACTTTAGATTCTTATGATCCGTAAAGATCTAACACACTTTCCCATAAAGATAGTGTCTCCAAATCTTTAACGCATGAACCACTGCTGCCAACTCCAAATCATGAGTCAGATAGTTCTCCTCGTGTTTCTTAAGCTATCGTGAAGCAAAAGAAATCACATGATCTTCCTGCATCAGCACACAACCTAAACCTTTCTTGGAAGCATCACAGAAAACAACATAGCCCTTCCCAAGCTCTAGCAGGACTAACAGTGGGGCACTGGTCAGCTTCTTGTTCAAACTTTGGAAAGCTCACTGGCAATGATCATCCCAGACAAAAGGTACATCTTTCCTGGTCAGCTTCGTCATCGGCAACACGATCGCACTGAAGTCCATGATAAACCTCCGGTAGTAACCTGTTAAACCCAAGAAACTACGAACTTCTGTCGGCGTTTTCAGCTGTTCCCATTCTGCCACAGATTCCACCTTCTTTGGGTCCACTTTAACTCCTTCTGCAGATATCACGTGACCTAAGAAAGTCACTTCTTCCAACCAGAACTCACACTTACTGAACTTGGCATACATCTGGTGTTGGCGAAGAACAGTCAACACTAGTCGACGATGTCGCTCATGCTCTTGCTTGTCCCGACTGTAGATCAAGATGTCATCTATAAAGACTACAACACACTGATCTAGGAACGGACGAAACACTCTGTTCATCAGATCCATGAAAGCAACAGGTGCATTGGTTAGCCCAAATGGCATAACCATGAACTCGAAGTGACCATACCTCGTCCTAAAAGCAAACTTCGTGTGTCATCCGCCTTAATCCGCAACTGATGATATCCGGACCGTAGGTCGATCTTCGAAAACACGGTAGCACCATGCAACTGATCGAATAGATCATCTATCCTTGGTAACAGGTACTTGTTCTTGATCGTAACCTTGTTCAACTGCCAGTAATCTATACACAACCGTATCGATCCGTCCTTCTTCTTTACGAACAACACTGGAGCACCCCAAGGCGACGCACTTGGTCGGAAGAAACCTTTCTCCAACAACTCTTGCAACTGCTTCTTAAGCTCTGCCATCTCTACTGGAGCCATTCTATACGGTGTCTGTGCAACTGGCTGCGTTCCTGGAACCAGATTGATCTCAAAATCAATCTCTCGGGGTGGAGGAACACCGGGAAACTCATCAGGAAACACATCGGCAAACTCTCGGACAACTGACACCTCTTCAAGGCTAGGGCCTTTTGCCTTGCTATCTACAACGGTATCCACAACGTGAGCTAAGAATGCCTCACATCCTTGTTGTAGCAACTTCTCTACCACCATAGCTGATATCAAACACGTCGGAAGAATCTTCCTATCTCCTTGGAAGATCCACTTCTTTCAATCATCATCAAACACAGCCTGTTTGGAACCACAGTCCAAAACAACCTTATACTTCTCTAAGGTATCCATCCCAAGGATCACATCGAAACCATGCATATCAAGTGGTATGAGATCCACTTGTATGTTGTGTCCCGAAAAAGATAAGACACAAGATGGACACTCTTCTTGAAGCATCGAGCAACCATCAAGAGGGGTTTCTAACAACAAAATATCCTTCTTACAACTAACAGGTAAACGACAGTTCGCAAGCATATTATAGGCGATAAAAGAGTGTGTAGCACCCGGGTCAACCAAAACAGATATAAAGCAAGAACAAGACATATCAGAATGAAATAACTCCATCTGACCTGTCACCACTCGCGGGTTGACTATCACCTCCGGCTGATTCATAGCATAGAATCGAGCTGTTGCTTGCTGTCCACGTCCTCTGCTTCCTTGAGCAGACGATCCCACTTGCGATGCTTGACCACATCCTCACCCTATGCTACCACTGGGCTGCTGTCTATCTGACCCTTGATGATTCTACCTCGGTTGCTGCGTTACTTCAACGTCTCTATTTGGGCAATTCGACTTGAAATGCCCCGTCTGACCGCAGATATAGCATGTCTTGACTTCAAACCATGGCCTAGATGGCCCTGTCACTGCCACTGAAGTTGTACTGTGTGCCTTTGACGGTGAAGAGACATAACCTCTTCCCTTACTCGGGGACCACAGTGACGGTACACTGGAACCTCTCATCACAGAAGTCGATGAAAACCTTGGCTTCTTGAAACCACCAAACCTCTGTCCCTGGAATTGAGTAGGCCTCTTCTTAGACATGGATTCTCTTTTCTCCCTGACTGATCGTTCAATCCTCCGGACAGACTCCACAAACGTAGAAAACCGCTCACGGTTTTCCAATGCAGAAACAGGTGTTGTCAGCTCAGCACTCAGACCCTTCTCAAAGCATCTGATCTGCTCCTTATCGGTCGTCGCCATGTGAGGACAAAACCTCAATAGATCCATGAACTTGGCTTCGTACTCGGTGATGTTCATCGTTCCTTGTCGCAGGCTCTCAAACTGACTGATCTTCTCATCCAGATACGTCTTCGGAAAGTATCTGTTGAGGAACTCGCGCCGAAAAACCGCCCAACTGATCATCTCACCAGGTCGCTTCTCTTCCTCAATGGTCCACCAGTGACCAGCACTACCCTTCAAAAGGTAGACAGTGTGCTTTACATTGTCTGCTTCGGGGATGTCGAGGATCCGGAAAGCCTTCTCAAGACTTGTCAGCCACAGATCTACATCCGCTGGATCAGCCGTTCTATCATAATCTGAAGCTCCGACTCGGAGAAGCCGCTCAAAGGTCTTCCCAATACCCGATGTTTCACCATGGGGAGACTGTGCTCTCGGCGGAGGCACTGGAAGTCTCTCTACCATGAGATTCATCATAGCCATCATCTGCCCCATAAGTTGTTGGTAGGCAGGGTGTTCAAGAATGGCTGGGTCAGGTTGGGGGACCTCAGGCACCCGATCTTCATGTGCCTACCCTATAGCTCCATCAACTGATGCAGCATAGCTGTTCTCGGCAGCATGTTCTTCATGGTTTCCAGACATCTTGGCTTTTCTTCCGCTGAGGGAAGAAGATAATCGTAAGAAAATCTAGAAAACTCACAAGAACAGACACAACCTAGTCCTAAATCCCTGTAGACTCAGCGAACCTAGAGCTCTGATACCAAAACTTGTGGCAACACATCCCACTATCACACAGACAACGAGGTGTTACGTGAAAACGTGCGGAAATCACCACAACCATAGATTACCAAAAACATGGGTTAATTAAAACCGATTACGGAAAGCAGATAAACTAAGAAACTATTACATTCAAGTACACATCCTGCAAGGAAACAAGTTATATAAACATATACAAGACTTGATACGTGTCCACAGCTTAGTGGAACAGCTGTCTAGCTATCACATGAGTTCATCACCTGTTATATTTACATAACGACCCACATCTGGCCAGCAGCAGGATACAAAAAACATCAACAACTATACATCGAGAAACAACGTCAAAACGCCTCCCAGGATCTGAGAGTACAGGGATGACTCTAAGACTCTACTACAAAACAACCAAAAGAGCAGCGTATTCATCGCTTGCCTCCTACTGTTCTTCTTGCTGCTCAGCCGCAACTCCGCGACCACTACCGCGTCTAGCTCGACCACCTAAAAAGGTTATAAACCAGCAGGGTGAGACACACAGTCCCAGCGAGAAACATAACTCCCCGCCGAAACTATAAAACCAAAGGAAGATTAAAGCAACAACAGCAGATAACTGGTAACAGGTGTAACAAGAGCAGTCTTTATAGCAAAGCTTATTCTTACCATCAGGCTTACTAGATATACAGAAGGTATATCACCAATTACCTCTTTATGGAACATGATTGACAAGATAAGAATTAGAAGAGCTTACCAAAGTAATATCAAGAGCGTATAAAATAACTGCAAGTATAATAAGATTAACTGCATAAGCAAGGCCTCAACCAATGTTCCGTGTTTGTCTTAAGCAGTAAATACTAAACGGCTGGATTACGTATTATTATGCCCTGAGGAAGTGAGTCGTACCGCTCAGATCCAACCGACGGCTACGAAACCCAGAGTCAGTGCCATACAAGGTCAATGGAAGAGTCGGACTCCACAACCTTCCACCTCATTGTCAGTGCACGAGTACAACCCAAGCAGGACCGCAGTCTCATGCTTAAGTGTCCTCAGCCACAGGGTCAACTCCATAGGCTACCCATCCTCTAGCCCGCCTTGGTATAGGTCACGGTGCTAGTATATCTGAGCCACGATCCTGTTCACCGTGCTATGAGCCATGAACGCATTCATGCTCTATCACACTGAGCCATGGACCTGTTCACCATGCTCATATATATATATATATATATATATATATATATATATATATATATATATATATATATATATATATATATATATATATATATCCCGAGTCTGGAACCGTAGTTGCACTCGGTTCCCTCTCTATTTTAGGCTAGGAGAAACCACACATATTCCACAATATGCGCTTCCAGGTTAACCCGTAGGAGAACTTGTTTCACCATCACCAGCTACTGACGATGATGGATCTATGGCCAGGCCAAACTACATGATATATTCCACTGTGATTAATTAGTATCTTTTATGTGGATTGAAAGATTCAACCAAGTTGTATAACATGTAACTATAACAAGAATAAACAACATGAAACTCAATATTATGATTTTATTGTAATCAACATCATCCTGATCCATCACAAGGATCCATTACTACATGTTATCACTTGGCCTCTTGCCAAACATCTAGATCAATCTCAAAGATCATCACATGCCATGGGATCTCAATCCCTCATCACATAGTGCCACTGCCTTTCAAGGCTTACATCATCATCATGGGATAGCAAATCCCAAGTGCTTTAGCCAAATACATCATACATTTCATCTCATCATCAAGAGTAACTATCAAAGCAATGTTACTCATCATATGTACCTCATAGCCTTTTACTTGGCTATGCATCACCTGCATGGTTAGTATACACAATAATCATGGATTAACTGAAGGATCATATGCTTGCTATAGGTCAACATTGATGATTAGGTGATGCGATCATAGATGCAGTTCATGTAAAGCAATCTTATATGCTTACCATTTCTTAGTATTATCCATATCATCAAGATGATCACATACATATGTAAAGTCATGTTAAGTTTACATAGATGAGTTCTACCATAACGAATACCATCAAGCATATCAAGGGCCACCATCATGACTAAACGCGATAGCGGGAACACGTCTAACATATCGTTATCCACAAGGAACAAGACCCTCATTAAAAACACCCACTACCCTCACCAAAGGTAGTATCGGGAAGGGTACTCACCCTATCGCCCAACTCTAAACGCACAACAGAAAATAGACCAGCACATGACGACCAAACTCTAGGGTGTCGGGCAGCATGTGTCGTGCAACCACAAGCATCGGTAATGGCGCGTCAGGCTTATCGTGCACCTAAGAGTGTTGTACAACGTGTGTCGTGCATGGTTTAACGGGCAACACTCTATCGTGCAACGCTCTGTCGGGTACCATGATGTCGGGCAACGCAATGTTGTGCTCAGCTATCAAACCTGAACCTATCGGCCGACACACAGGGCAAGGATTAACGCGACGCCCGTCACAACACCAGGTCACAATGCCCCAACGTCCAGGGTAAGACGTCGTCAAGCTATCACCTGAACTAGGCGTGTCAGGCTGCACCATCAACACCATATCGGGCTCGATGCACCCCGACAGGGTCACCACCAACCTCAAGCTCAAAGGTGCCAAAACCCTAAAGGATCAAGAGAATGGCTCACCTCTCAACTTGAACGAGAGAGGGGTTTTGCACATCTCTTATCACCAATCGGGCAACATAAGGAACACCCACAACCATGATCCATCACTATCACCAAGCTCACCCTTCAAGTCCATGGTGAGAGGAGGGTGTTGCTCAAGCTACTAGAACACAAGCTCACCTCTCAACTTAAATGAGAGAGGAGTGTCGCCCATGATACTAGAACTCAAACTCACTCCTCAAGACCTAGGAGACAAGGGAGTGTTTCTCACCAAGAAACCCTAGAACACATGGTTCGGCCAACAAGAACAACTTAAGAAAGAAACAAAGCTAGCAACATACATGACCAATATGATCCTAAGCGACATATAAGAACATAGAAGGGGTAGTATAGTTAGGGTTAGGAGTTATGTAACCCGCCTTAAGCAAACTCCAAGCTCCTAGCTCCAAGCACCACCAAGGAAGAAGGAGACTCCAAGGATTGGCCACCAAGCTTGCAAGGAAGAAGAGTGTTGTGCACCAAGGAGAGGGAGACTAAGGAACTAAAGGGATCCTTAGCAAGAGATGGGAAACACATATATAGGAAAGGATGGAGGAGAAACCAAAGAAGAACAAGGCAAGGTTTCGCCCACCTAGGGACACTTGTCCATGAGCAATGCCACACTCTAGCATGTCTTAAACACATGTCCAAGGCTATTTTCACATGCAAGAACCAAGCACCAAGTGTCCACTAGTGGTGACACAACTAAGGTCAAAGAAGGTCAAAGGTCCATGGGCGACACACTCACCCAACATGGCTGACACACCCCCACCATGGCCAACACAACCCTGGGCGACACACCCTGGGCGACACAGACATGCCCTTGCCCGACACAAGGCACAAAGAAGCAAAGGAAACACTCAACAAGGCCCAACAAGCTCAACCAAGCCCAAAGGAACTCAAGCAATGAGCCCAAACCTTCCTCTCAACACTAGAGGAGGCAAGGAGAGGGAGGAACACCTCACAAGGTGGCAAACTTGCCCACAAACCCTAGACTTGGGTTAATTGCAAGTAGCACCTCCAGCTCTCAACAAAGCATCAACAAACCCTAATCACCACTAAAGGTGATTAGCAAGCAACAAAGCATTGGGGTTAAGCAAAGCAAATAGGGTAAACCCTAAATGGAGGTCAGGGTCCTTACATTACATATAATGCTTACATAGGGTTTCATGGGTCAAACTAAGGTTTATAATTAAACTTCAGATCCAAAAGTAAATATCATAGCTTGAAAACTCAAAAATCAGATTCCTCTCAAAAACCGTTTCCAATAACTATTTATGCATATTTTTCTGACCAACCAATTATTTACTATGAATTTTCTAAAGTCATCCAATTAGAATCTCAAGAAATAAATAATTAACTCAAAAAGGGAGAACACGACTGGCGGTGCCCTACCAAGCTGGCCCAACCAGAGGCTGCCATGATGACAACACACTCCTTCAGGTAAAATGTGCTAAAATTATCAGTCTGCCCATGTGCACAAAATAAAATTCATTAAGAACAAAGGGCATAATTAAAAAAAATGTCGTCTGTGATTCTTTTTCCTTCTCTCTAACACGATAAGAAACAACAAAGCTTGCAAATCTCCACCTAGAATTGAGATATCCAGACCATCTTGGAAAATGATAATTAGTAGAGGCTGCTTCGTGCCCAGCCGAATCCAATGAGCCAAGGTTCAGGCTTTGGGGTGTACTGGAGCACCAAGCTCCTAACCATAGCCATGGAGGTAGATATCAGTGATTTGAATCAGGGAAAACATATCGAAAAACATAAAACAAACCTCAAAAATTGTCTGTGGATGCCTGTCCAACTCATCAAATGATTTACGCTGGTCTGATGAGCACATGATGACCAAGGCGGTGTATGCCAGTGAGGTCCAAGGTTTATCTATAGGATGCGACACTCGAGGTCAATTGGGGGCAAACTAATGATTGACAAATGAACATTGAGGGTCAGTGGAAGTTACCGCATTGCCAATTTGGTCGGAGGCGACAGAAGAAGACAGGGAGCTCAAGGTGCTCGTCGAAGAAAAAACTAAGTTGGTTGGAGAGTCTCGGGTCCTTCACATTGAAATTGAGGGTGGAGGAGGGTTGTTCTCAGTCTTGTAGTCATTTCAACACCTTATATAATGGTTTCGGTATTAGGAGGATCTCATGTAAAACTACGGCAGCGAGGAGAGTTTGAGCCCCACTGGGCATTTCTTTGTTAAGGCATGAAATCCCTATAAAGTAGGAATGGGTATGTGCGTCTCGACTTCTCGATTTTATCAGCAAAAGAATCAACTAAAGCAATGGACTGTGGAGACCGATAAGGGTTGGGGAAGGAATTCAGGTCGACAGGCCTGTTTTAGGTCTCCTACTCGAGGTAGGAGATGAGTTCAGGTCCGTGTGATGGAAAATCCAACGGCTCAGACTGACTCCGCATCAAAGCCAAGCAGTGTGACAACAACTATATCTAAAATCAGAGAAATCAAGGGTGTGACATTCAAATAACCAGAAACCATATCAAACCAATGAAATAAATTTGAATATTACTAGAATTAGGGTTTAAACTTTGAAAAAAAATTCCAAAAAGATTTGTGGGGTCAAACGAAGTCCTATTGACTTCAAAATTGAACCATAGGCTAATCTAATGGTCTACATCCTTCCTATATGGTCAGATTCAGGTTTTGAACAAGTTTTTATTTATAGTTTCCATATAAATCATTAAACTTGATTTTAATGCATTTAATCTACTATTCTACTCTACGAAGAATCACCACTCATTTCCGTCCTCCACCAATCCAAAAATTCTCAGACGCCTTTCGATTCCGTCCTCCACTAATAATCCACAGACTTTCAATAATATGCAGACTCCTCGGCTTAACTATATATCCCCAACCACCATCCTTCTCCGTTCCAATTACTCATCAACATCCATCCTAATCTATTTTCATGCACGTATCATTTCTAACAGAGCCCGCAAACACCCGTAGAGATGCATACCATAGTATTAATACAATAGAGTTTTCGTGCAGGTAGGTGAACGCGTTGCTAACAACAGAATTTGCTAGCGATTCTGTGAAACCGCCTAGAATTCATAGGTTTCTGTCTGGTTATATACATCACGCCACATGATATAGTTGTGTAGCCCAGATTTCTTAGGTTACACCGATCGATGTGGAGGACAGGGAAGGCTGCATTCTCTAATCGGATTCAGATCATCCCAATGAGCGAACAGATAATTGTAGATCTGGACATAGCCGACTACCTATATATTGACTAGCTCCATGACAGAGGACGTGGGGATCGTCTCACAGATCCCTGGCCTGAACGGTTTGAAGAAACAACCATCCTGCCGACTCATCATAGTGCACTCTGCCCAGAATGTCCCTTGGCATTTATTTATCCTGCAATGAATTTTACAGCAAGCATGGCGTCCGTGCCTCCTGCAGAATGCCCCATGGCGGCGGCGTTAATGGCCTCAAGCCACGCTTTGCAGTATCCTTCGGTTTATTACAATGCCGCCTACTTTTAGAGTTACACTACACACAGTTCCCCTTACCCCCGGGTTCCCACCCGTTTTTTGGGAAAATACATCTGCAACATTTGCAGTTGTGTTTATATTAATACTCATTCAAAGTCCATGCAAAGTCAATGCAAACTCCATACAAAGTGCAGAGAATGGCACAGTATGTCTCTCCACTCTTCTCTCCAGAGTATTAATACTCATGCAAAGTCCATGCAAAGTCCATGCAAGTGTATTAATTGGTTTTTTCTCTTGTAATTATTCTCTCCCATTCTAATCCACCCACCTGCATTCCCGTATTAGTACAGTACCTACGGAATCCAATAGCAACATTGATCTGGAAGCATAAGTACAGTACCTAGGGAATCCAGTAGTAACATTTGTCATCTGGACATAAGTACAGTACCTACGGAATTCATGCAAAATAAGTACAGTACCCACTTGTTAATTCCAACTCAGTTTTTTCAAACATAAGTACAGTACTTACCAAATTATAAAACCAAGCGTAAAGTACTTAACAAATTACAAAATCAAGCATAATTGTATAACTGATCTGGAGGCATAAGTACAGTACCTACGGAATCCAATAACAACATTTTTCGCCCGGACATAATTTTTTTACAAAAATGTAGTGCACATATGGTCCATAATCAACTATAAAATGCATGTATAAGTATTGTACCCAATTATTAATTTTCAACCCAGTTTGTCAAATATAAGTACAGTACCTCTCAAATTCATTTGTGAATGTATATGTATTTATTGTAGGTACAGTAGTTACGTAATCTGCAGTGGGGATAAATATGTAATATAATTTTTTTGTAAGCTATAGTAGATTGATATATATTCCATTTGCATGACTGTTGCATTGAGTGGACAGAGTATCTGTACCTTGCATGTATTTTGCATGCTTTTACATGGGTAATAGTATCAAAAACCGGCTGCCTGCTGGGATTAATTAAAAATCACATATTCCCGAGTACTGGGTAGGCCAGCGGGTATGTCACGTGTTATGTGTAGAATTTTTCTACTTTTACCCATATGAAAGTCAGCGGTCATCCAGAAGACCTGGCGTCTTCTCTTCACGATGAGTGTTCACATAGCAACCACATATCCTTCTTCTACTTGGAGAGCCCGCTCGACAATTGTTCTAGATTGTTAATTTGTTGCTTGTGCCCACGGCTGAAAGAATTTTAGTACCTTATGTGGATTTTTAATCTGTGCTTTTTTATGTAAGAAGCAGTAGTAGCAGTCTCTACATTTCCTTTGCAATCCACAAAAGACAACCCTGCCTAGGGAGGCACATCGACAGTCCCTACTGAAGAATAATGTTCCTAGCCTTTTCTTATTTGTTGAATTGGTTTTTCCATTTTGACAATGTCATCCTTATCTGCATGCATCTGAGTTCACTTCATAAATGAGATCCACCATTCTTCTATTAGTAACCCGTGTTGGCCAACAAAATTTAACAATTAGAAGAAATATATTCATTTTGTATGGATACTGGTAACATGTATCAATTTGGAGATTGAACAATAGCATTAAAGATGTGTGTTCCTGTTTCTACAGTATGCAGAGGTGCGTAATCTGGTGTTGATATTTTTTCTCTCGCTTGCTGTCCTTGACGAGCTTAGTTCTTTGATTACAATGAGCATCCACACTCCGCTGATCATTCTGCCCACAATAGCATCATTAACTTCCTTTGTACATAACAAGGTGAAATAATGTTATCCACAAATAGAAACCTCCAGCGTAGTCTGATGAAGCCTTCACAATGGTACCAATTTTCTCATCCATCATCACGAACGGCCGATGGTTGAGGACGGTCATCTTGAGATTAGTGGTCAACCTCTGACCTCTGACCTCTGAAAGATGTGATGCACTGAATCATGCATACAGATATAGCTGTGAAGACAATTATATTAAAGCTCCTCCTGGAGAGTGTTTCTTTAAGTTATAATATCATTATAGTTGTGAAGTTCTCCAGAGTTATAATGGCCATTGGTATGTGCTTGCCACATGAATCTTTTGTATGAATTGTTTCTTATTAGGCCGCATCATTTCATGCTATAAATTAATTGATATAAAAAAGGAACTAATCTTCTTCGCTTCTATCTACTAGATCGATATTCTCTCAGCTCCATTTTACAACACACCATAAGCAAATCGAAGAAGCATATGTGAACAAGGTAAAAAGTTTAGTGACTGTTTTTCCCGCATGATTTTTTTTTGCCATGTATTTTTTCTTCATGATTGTTTTTTTCCATGTTCTACGTGTTTCCTGTATTTTCCCTTTATGATTCTTTTTTTGATATTATAATAATTTCTTAATATAGTTTGTTCGATCACTGACTTGTAAGATATAATATTTTCGTCTAGATTTCTTTTGTAGCAATTAACCTGCCCCTCATTCTTATTAGAGCATGGGTGTTTTCCTTTCTCTTGTTTGTAATGTCCTAATTGATTTTCAAACTTGATTTCATTTACAATTTTGTCATCTATTTTTATCACCAAATAGATGTTGAATACATTGCAGATTTTTATATTTATAGGTTTGAAGATAGAAAAGAAGTTACAGTTTTCTTATGTCTCACATGTATCTTGGTTATTTTACACTTGTATCATCTGTATGAATTATTTTGTTGGGTCTATTATTTCTGTATTATACATATACTGTCCTACAATGATCATATGAGTAACCAATCTTCATGTCAGTTTTTCTTGATGTCACCAAATTGCTTGTGTTTTATGAGAATATATATTGTATTTTATAAGTTTAGGTTTACCGGACTATGAAAGTTCTTACAGGTCAATGGTATGGCTTCTAAACATATATCAGTTCCATAGTTCTATTGTAATTGTACATAATTTGGTTGCCATAGATATCAATGACCTCTAACATTACTGATTCAACATTACTCAATATTTTTTTTTCTCTGGTGTTTAATACATATTTACACTAATATTGTTGTGACCAAATCATGTCCCCCGGTTCATGTTAATTGAACATTCTTATCTTTATTGATCTAGAAATGGATTCATAGTATGTAGCATTCATTGCTGATGGCACAACCTTGCTACCTGAAAACATAAGATTGTGCCTTGGTTCCTCTACAACAAAAGATCCAATACATTACGTCAATGTGGCATGTTGAACCTCATAGTCGTGTTCTATCTTGGGTTTTAACTTGCTTACCTTCTTTCCTAGAAATTGTATTGGATTAGAGCATGTGTTATAGTTTTTTTTATGTGGGAGTCTTTATGCTGAAGATTAGCTCATTCATTATTGCAAATTACACTTAACATGAACTTGTTATGTATCTTCTTCAATTTGGTTTTCTTTGTTTCTCTTTAGAATTTTAGTTTTTGAAATGATCTTCACCTTGTCGATTAATCCTAGAGATAACAAATAGAAATTAATGCATTTGTTTGTTAAGCTACATAGTGATCTCTATCCTCTTCTTTGGATTTACTTAAATATAATACAACAAGCCTATGGGTTAGCCACAATACACTGAACAATGTATATTAGCATGATGAACTTCTTGAATATAATATACACTAAGATAGACAAATATGTACGCAAATTACAAGTAAAACATTAATTCGATGAACATGACTCACATTTCATTCCCATAATACAATATATTATATTTCTATGCATGGACAAAAAATTACGTCAGTGTTTTTTTCTTGTATGTAACATTATATGTCAATTCTATTCAACCTAATGGATGTGTCTAATGTGAAGACATAGATGAGAGGCATATTAAATACTACATTAGTTTTCATCCCAAAACCCCTCCATTTTTTAAAACCCCATATAATCTCATAAAGTTTAAGTAATCCTAAACAGCCCCACCCTCCACTCACCCATATATTGACCCTATAACCTAATGGCTAAATATCTTTCTTTTTATATCTCACCATGCAATATTTTTTTCGGTATGTAATCCTCATTATCGATTTTATCCATTTCACATTTTGTATTCATCTTCTGGTCCCAAACTTATGCAAATAATTTGGTTTGAGTTGATCCAAGTTTGGGAAGCATATAAATTTATGGAAAACATGCCTATCAAAATGTGCATAGACCTAAAATATTGGCAAAGTGTTGGATCAATAGTTAGACCAAGTCTTATAATGTGTAATTCCAAATAGAACTCAAATTTAGTCATTCTCTATTGTTTTAAAATTATTATATAAGAAATTAGATTCATGCAAAAATATCCATGTTATTGTAATTTTGTAGCAGATCATAATTGTGATAAAGATTACAGAGATTTCATTAGAGTTAAACATTTAATATTTATATACTACACCTAAATTCCTAGTGGAACTCAATTTTTATAGTTTTTATTGGTTCAAGATTGTCATTCAGACATCAACTTACAACCCCATGATAGATTCGTGTTGGAAAGATACAAACTTGAGCATTGTTAGGTCAGAGTCGGATGTCTTATTGGTTCATCACAATTTTTATAGGTACATATTTAGAACTGTATGCGTGGTTTTGCTAAGAACTTGGGCTAGGTGTTGTCCTAGGTAGCCATGTGAATGGACATCTACAATATGTGCACTAGATCTGGATTCACATTCCAAAATTTAAAAAGTAAAAAAAATGAGTAAGAAATTTATGTGTACTTTGCTTTCTGTGAAAAATGAAGAAATGAAACATGGAAATAGGATATTAATACCATAGTTGTTATAAATTTAGAAAAAAATATAATATTTTTCAAAAAATGATAATTCGAACTCTACTATAAAATTATATCATGTTAGTTTTTTGCACTCTATTACCAATTTCGTAAAATAGGGTGGAAGCAATAACGTTAAATAATAATTAAAAGCGTAAGTAATCAATTCATGTGAGAGAAATTATCTATCTCTATCTACAAATATTATCTTTATTAGGATGTAAATCCCATAAGTACTATATTTTGATAGGTTCAAAATGTAATCGGATTTTGTTGTTGTTGTTGTTGTTGTTTATAGTGGTATTAATCTATCAACAAAACTAGATGTCTAACAAATTGCAACCATAAAATTTATGTTTACAAAACCTTACAATTTTATTGTAATTTTAAAAATTGTTACTTAGATAACAATATGTTCTTTGAGAACTTATAGACTTCATAGATATGCTTACATCTACGCTAGCATTTTTATGTGCAATATTACAAGAAAAAAACGGAAAAAATCCCATTTTTTCAATATGTGACATAAACATACCTAACTTTGATCAAGGTGTTGGATAATAACGTGGTGTCACCAATTAGTGAGGTTAAACCTTAGGTAAATATTTATCTATAATTTTTTATCTATAACACACTTATAACTCAATCTTTACCTCTTGTAAATCATGCTTGATGCCATATAGTATAAAAGTATTATTGACATGGTCCCTCTTTCAAAAATACATTATGAAAAGAAATACTTGAAGAGATACATGCATGATTCAGAAAATTCATATGGTTGAAAAGGATTATGATTGAGTAATGGAATTTCTTAATTCACCCTTTAAAGATCAACAAAATTTCCTCACTCAGTTGATGCCAATCATAGCCATGATTTTGGAGAAATATCACATTTAAGTGCCAGATATCTCATTATATATACATTAAGGTCTTATTCCTTACCTTTTTTTCATCCAAAGATATTATCTTCTCCACTTTTACAAATATAATCACTTTCCTATGCATGATGTATTACCACTTGGTGTAAATGTGGAAGGGACAAACAACCAATAAATATGTATGGAATAACTAAATTAAATAAATCACTCTTAAAATGTAGATTTTTTAATCCCGAAGTTGTATAACTGAACATTGCCTTGTTCGGGAAGAGATAAGTGATACCCTGATCAAAGTTCCCTTCTGCAATCCTGAACTATCAAAGGTGATCAATAGAATGTAAATGGTGTTGGACCTATGAAGTAGTTTACCCATTAATTTGTTGTCACATACATGTAATGAAAAATAATCCACCAATCTCACTCACACTCACAACCTTTTGACATCTTTGATTTTATCTATGACTTATTGTCATGCAATTTTTAAATTCATAAATTTTGTTAGTCTTTCCTCATGATGTAAAGGGAAACACCAATATATTAAATGTTTAGTTATTCAAATTCATGTATCAAGTTATATAGGTGTTACTCATACAACTCCTTCGGGTTTTGGATGTTTGGTGAAACAATAACTAATTATTGCATTATTAAAGAAATTTTATTGTCTTTTCATTAAATGTAGATCTTATAACATGGATATTTGTATCAAATCTGTATTTTTGTAATATTTTTGGGTTTTGTTCGAGTGTTGTAGAATGGATTACAACTTGTGAATGATCATTAGTTATTTTTGTGTGAGTAGTCATGAAAAATTCTATGAGGAGATTAATAATTTTGTATAGGTTAGTGATTTCAATTTAATTATGAAATGAAGATCAATTTTAGATTTTATAGTCATTTGCTATTGTGAAGTTCATCTTGCAATTTCAGACAACATGAAAATATTGTTGTCCTTCAAGCATAGAAAGAACTAAGAAGTTACATGTCATTTGGGCTCAAAATTTTGGTGTGTATTCATACATGTCTGTGTTTGTGAATAAGGAATAAGATGATACAATTAATTAAGGGAACTTGTAATCTTTTTTTATTGACCATTAATAGTCTGTGTGAATAAATATTATTAGAACGTACTTCATGTTATGTTCATAATGAAAATATTGAATTTGATGGTTTCTATTTTCCATATAATTTTTCCGGATACAATATGTATTTCCTTTTCCCTAGTCTTGTTAAGCTTGAATAGAATATATATTTCAACAAACCTTGTTTACATATAAATAACAATGATATTCATTAACAATTTACTAGGACAACTAACACTAGGTGGTTCTATTGGTGTGTGTGATAGATGACAACCATAATATCATCTAGGTTATGCTACTTTTAAGTACATTAAGATAAGCCTATTCATTTAACTTAAAAAAAAGATAAGCCTATTAATTTTTCTTAGAGAGAAGCTCAATTTTGTCTCTCCTTTATGATAATAAGAGCATTATATTCACAAGAAAGAGAACTTTGATATGGTTGTTTATTTGATTTTTTTTTATTTCTTACCCCTTTCATTTGTTTGAGCATAATATCTCAAGATGATCTCATCTTCCTTTTTCATCCTTTTGGTTGGAGTTAAGGATGGGTTACAAGAAATTTGAAATGGATATATTCTTGATTATTTTAATGGAGCTATTTTAAATTTAATACCTTGAGAATTTTATTTATGTGTAAAATTTCTTACCATGTTTTGAATAGATACCCATTACCTAAACACTTGTAGCGTGATGTATAAAGCGTTGGTGTTCAACGTAGTTGGTTTACCGCTGGTGAGCCGCTATTTTAATCTGGATCGGTTAAAGTTCTATAGAAATGGTTGCTTATGATTTCTTATTCTAACAAAAGATAGGAGCGAAAACCCACCATCATTTTAGAGACAACATTTGATACCTACCCCGCCATAAGACATCACTTCTCAAACGTTCTAGAACGCATTTCCAATTGATATATTATTTCTATAGACCCGATGTTACACACAACGCATTGATTAATATGTTATATTTTGGCATGAGTATTTCTAATTCAAAACTCTTTTTTTAGTAAAAATGGTCCATGGATACAAGATACTTGCTATTTTTCTTTGAAATAAATGGGGTTTATATTTTGGTTAGGAATTTCTCTATGCAATTTATATGAATCACATTGATGTTCTATTTCAATGAACACGTTCATTGTAGGTTATGAGCATAGCTAAAACTGAAAGTATGGAACATCATATCATTATGATTCTTATCTTACAAATGTTTATTATTATGCACTTTATGTTTGTAACAAGGGATTTTTTCATATATTTCATAATCAAATACAATCAATGTATATGAAAAATATCTTTATAGACACAAAGTGATTGTAAAACATGTTTATGCACAACCCAACTGTTCTTAGAAGCTATTGGATATTATTTAATATATAGAAAAATATCATCTAACATTTAATAGAAAAAATATAAAGTTATAGTCCACTTGTCCATTTATATGATATCATTGAATTCTTCTACAACTTTTGTTAGTATATTGCACATGAGTGCTTTGGATTCATATAGTCACAAATAAACTAATATTATATAAATCCAATGTTATACCTCTTTGTTATTAAATTAACCATTATTCATTTCTCTCATTCTTGATTAATCTGAACTCATTTAGCACCCATTTAGTTTTTCATCTGAGATGGGTTTTCTAAGGCCACCATTAGGTTGTTTGAGGGATTGGATGCTAACAATGAAATTTGGATATAATGTGCACCTCATATCTGTGATCCTTTGCTACCTTTAATGTAATATGCCTTGTAATAAGATAAAATAACGATATTAATTAATATACCTATCGTAATTTCATCACAATTGAAGTAAATTTATATTGTATTCTATTAAAACATTGAGTAGACATAATATCATAGAAGCTAATCAACCTTTTGATTTTATTTTTAGAAATATGGTTCACATTATACATTTATAATAGACATGTGCAAAGCACATGCATTTACTAGTTGATTAAATAAGAGAGAACCACCCTCCTATGAGAGACTTGAGTCCAGAATTGAGATAAACAAAAAAATTGTCTTCATATCACATTACTTTTATGCCTTTTTGAGAAACTTTTATGGAGGACAGAGAAAAGAGAATTAATTTGTACTTTCCTCTTATATTAAAGTCATAAAAGTAGAAGGGAAACTTCTCAGTCAAGGCATCTACTCCATGATTATATTTTCAAATCCAAAGCACCTTTTTTGTTTCCTTTTTATTTTTATTCCAATTAATGCATCCAATAATTGGGGTAAGTTTCTTTAAAGTCAAAATTTTTAATTTTACACCTCAAAATTTGAATTGAGACCCTGTCTTGTTTTATTTCAATTTTTAGGATGTGCATATTTGACTAAATACCACATGCGACCACAAACGCATATACATATATGATATGGCGTATATGCAATTGATACACGTCACCCTAAAACGGTTTTGATCGTGGATGTGTAGCATGATTATGGCCTATGAACCCTATGTGTGCTTCGTTGGTTATGGTTGTTTGCATCTTAGTTTGCATACAGAGCCTCTACCTTCTATTCCACATGTAACTCGAGATAACTCGAGATCATTTCTTTTCTACCTTTGCTCCCCTCGAATGTAACTCGAGGTTTCCTAAAGATTATGTAAAAGTAGGATAGTTTATTTTATATTACATCCAAGAAGAATATGCTCAGTACCAGATGAGATGACTACTTAGAGGATCGAGGCGGATTTTGAAGGTGCCGAACCGACCGAATGATGGCCCAACCGTTTTTGGAGGTACCCAGACAACGGAGGCCAGACCAACCAACAAACCAGGAGGTGAGTTGATCGTGTCATAGGATGAGTAGATCAACCTTGAATGGTTCTAGCATAAAGATCTTCATCAACAGTAGGTTGCATATGATGTAGACCTTAGATGACCGTAATTCCTTGTGGCTTCAAGGAATTACAATAGGATGGCTATAATCATCACTTTTATTGATATTGTATGTTTTCTCGTTGTGGTTATAGTATGTATATGATACATACTATAAATATGTGGTGATTGGATATGTATATGTACTTATATAAATCCCTCAAATACAATATTAAAGTCTTAGATGCCTTCCATAAATGGCACACATGACAAGCTTGATTGACCAAGCGTAGATTTGCATAAATCATGCTATGTCGTCCATCTTGTGGAAGTGTGATGGTAGATATGTAGATTTTCACAAAGCATGGTGCATATCTATCATGCCAGCTTTTAGGTCTGACTTAACTGGTGACTTGGAAAGCCCAAGCCCAAAGGAATGAAGATGATCATGGCAAAGAGTTGTACATATCATCTATCCATGAGTTACATATGATGCAATTGACATGATGGCCTACCTAAATAGTCAAGTTGTGGGCGATTACCCAAAGCTGACTCATAATTTTATGAAATATGGATCTTGGCCACTAGAAGATTGTATGTTGTAATCTTCCAAATTGATACACGAGGGTTATCAATTTGAGTAATGTTACGACCCCACCTCCCGATAACCCCCAATTAAGGGATACCGAGAGTTCGAAGCCACACCCATGACTTCCGTATCAAAGGTTTGGCAATTAACCAAGAATAATTATCAAATTTTAACATACTATACTGAAAGTTGTAAGAAAATAAATTTTCGCATACCTTTCTGAAAACTTGGATGTCTAACTTCTATCCACTTAAGGATTCTACTCTAACTAACCCTCCTTGTATTTTACTTCATGTATTTCACAATATGATGATTTACTGTTTGTCCTTTTGGCTTGTACCTAAAACGCCGACAAACAAAACGTCGGTCAGCCGAAGCTGGTATGTGGGAGAAACAATAAACATGCAACTATGATAACAATGTAATCATTTAATTAATCATTTAACAACCAATATTACGTTTTAGATATAACTCCGCGATCCAAGGGTACCCTATCCTCTGTGTTGTCCCCATTAAACCCCTCATGATCCACCTATAAGTGAACCAATTTCTAGGGTTGAGTCACATGGCACTACTCGTAAGTAGACCACTCCTTAACTCGGGGTATGCTAAAGAGTCTCATGGCACTACACATAGGTAGCCCAGTTTCTAACTCACGGTAACCTAGACCTTGCTCTAGGATTACCCCTTTTTTAGCCTTTTCAAAGTAACAGAGGTGGACCCGGATCTAGCCAGTTATATATGCACATTTATAGTGATAATCCTAGTCACTTTATAGTTGCATGAAATAAATAAACATCCAACAGTTTAGTTGCATTCAATGCGATTAATCATCCGAGAATCCATCGGGAAACTAAAGTGGTTATTCATAATCGTAACCACATACCTGATTTGATGATTTCAGAAGCATTAAGAAAATCCAACAAGCATGCAATCCAAGTAATTCAACAATCACATAATTCCTGAAAAGAACATGTACTCTATTTATTACACACTTTATCAAGAAACTACTTTATTGACTTGGATTCACTTTCTAGTGTTTCTAATCCACATTAAAGTTTCATTAGTATTCATTAGGGTTTCTTAAATCAATTTCTCGAACTTTATCCTTTTTAAGTTAACAAACCCTAAAATATCCTTTTCCATTTTTATGAACCTTAATTGCTCAACTATTCATTTTAATAGTCTTTTATACCCAAATTGACTTAGGTTCATCACATCCCTATTTATTCATGGATTTGAACCATTAAAACAATTAAAAGACATATTCATCTAAATTAGGGTTTTCAAGTTCATTAGTGCATAATCATGCACGAACCCCTAAATTAAACCAAATATATAAAAAGATCATATTTTTAAATTCTATTTTCTCTTTCATTATCAACAGGTTAATATCATCTTGAGTTATCCATCTATCATCAAATCTAAGGGTTTTACCTTAATTGAATCATTAAAGATGATAACTTTATGCCCTTTTCAAATTTCATGCATATTTAAGCACATAAACCCTAAATTAGACTAATCACGTGCAAAGTTCTTCCTTTTTGAACTCAATGTTCCTTTTTACATTTAACAGATTAATATCAACTATAATGATCCATTAAACCCTATTAAACACATTAATCATATCAAAATAGGGTTTCTTAATCTTAAATTCATTAAAGATAATAATTTACTCTACATTTAGAACATTGATCAGATTCAGGCTATAAAACTATTTTCATTAGATTCCTTGTGTTCTTCTGATCAAAATACATATATTATTTGTATTTATCCGAGCTACAGTTTATAAGATACTATTTTTGCAAGAAAACCTTACCACAACCAATGAGAGGGTGCCACGTCGCCTTGTTCTCATGCAAGCTCGCGTGACTTGAAAACATGACGAAATGACCCTTTTGCCCTTCCTTAAGTTGATCAAAGTTGTAGCCCGACGCGGGGCAAATATGTCCAACCGGCTCTACGTTCATCTTCCTCGCGATCTCCCTACCATGGGTGCCCTAGCGGTGACCAGCGCTGCTTCCCTGGACTCGCAGGCCACTAGGGAGGGGTCCCTCATCTCCAGAAACTTCTCTTTGCCTCCAGCCACAGGGTCCCACCACCCAGGCGCAGAGGATCGCTGTGTCCCTGGCCTTCAGGGAGTACCACATGGAAGGAGATGATCTCCCTTGGCTGAGCGGCGGTCTGCAGTCCATGGCTCCACATCGGCTTTCGTAGGCAGTTCAAGGATCTTCGGCATCAAGCAACCACCTCGACGACGCCCTGGACCATGAGTTATCATCCGTGCAGATGCTCTCCCATGGAAGACGAAAGAAGGAGATGAAAGGCTAATTTCTAATGGATCACTGTCCAGGGTTGTTTCTCTATACAGGTTGTGCGCATCCCTGGGTCCGAAGATATTTGAGCTACACTCGATCTCTACCAGGTAAAGGGATCATCGAGGGCACCACCGATCAAACCATAACACCAAGACGGAAGAGGGAAAACTGTATATGGAAGTGTCCGAAGAGAGACGTAGGGGAGAGGGCGGGCACTCTCTGAATCACGCATTATGCGGACATGTATATGTATATATATGCTTGTTCTCATCTTTTCCTTTCCAAGCACTACGAAACCTCCCTCTTTCATACCTTGGGTTGGGTGTCCTTAACGTATAAGGAAAGAAACGATCAATCGTAGATCTAAATATTGATTTGGTTGAGATAATCAAGTACACAATACTTGCCCTCCAAGCAATTAGTTCATTAACATATGAGAGTTCTTTTTATGTGAAAGGTATTTTCAAGACACCAACCATTCATATCCATTAAAAGATATTTCTTTTTGACATTAATTTATATAACACATTATCCTTAGCATTTTTTTGTATTTTCTCTTTCTTTCACTTTTATTGGGACTCCTTGGATCCCGAGATACTCCATTATTTTGAAATTCTTTTTATTGGATACTTATTATCCTTCTAAATGCATCTTTATGCATTATTTCACATTATCTTGTTTATTTCTCATCAAAATATCTCTTTTTGAGGATTTCTCTTTATTTCTCTTTTATTTTCCTCATTGGCGTTCCTTTTATTATTAGAAACCTCATGGATACGAATTTTCACCAAGAAAACTCATTTATGCCTCTTTCCACTCATTTTCCACATTTTATCATCATTTTCAATTTCTTTCTTAATAAAGAAATACTTAATTAACCTTTTCTTTTCTAATTGCCTTCTTTTTGCAACCTTGGTCTCCTTGGTACCCAAGGAACCCAAGAGGCACGAAATCCTCTTTGGATTTGCCTTCTAAAGGTTTCTACATATAAAAATTCAATCATCCATTTACTATTTGAATTTCATTGTTGTTTGGGCCCAATAGTCAATAAAGCCCACAACACAATCATCAAGGCTATTGTAAACAAAATCCATTTATTTGAAACAAACTATATCATTATTTGTTCAAATATCTTTAATATGAAAAATTACATTTCTCGTCAAATGAACCCAAAATTTGGGGTTGTAACATCCTTCCCCTCTTAAAGGAATTTTGTCCTCAAAATTCAGACAAGAAAACAAACAATTCAGGATAAGACTTTTCCATGTCCATCATTGGCCCCTATGTGGCTTTGCCGTACTCATGGCATTTCCAAAGAACCTTTATCATCACATATTCTTTTCTCTGAGTTCTTTCATCCCAGCGTCTATAAACTACACAGGTGACTCCAGTCATTTCAGCCTCCCTTGGGGCTCACTAGGTTCATTGCTCAGCACATGGTCGGGTACCTCACATAGTGCTCTAAATTGGACACATGGAAAACATCTCCCATTACTCTATCCTGAGGGGTAGGGTCAAACCTTACCTTCTCCACCCATCCATCTCTAATGGACCCATGTATCGGGGACTCAGCTCTCTTAGTTATAACTTAGAGGGGTCGGATTTTCATGTCACATTTTCTCCCACAGTAACTTGTATGTCAGTCTACTTTGCATCTGCTCACGACTCTCATCATCTCTAGGCTCCTTTCAGCCCTTGCACGATCAAAGTGACTTCATCTACACGCATTGGGGTCCCTTTTTCTAACCATCATGTGGTACTTTTCTAACCATCACCTTACTGAAGTGGTGACCGACCCAACCTCCCTTACAGAGCTTCATATAAAACCTGATACTGGCTATGGTGGTCATTGTCACATCTTTCATAGGACAAGAACTGTCTCTAGATATCACCCTGAACGAGCACACATGCCCTCATCAGACCCTTTAGTCTGGATTATACTAACCATAGTTAGGGGTGATAACATTGAGTTCTTCATGTACCTACTTCCACTTTATGGAAGTGAACCTTTAGGTCAAACTCAAGAACCTTTGAACTCGCTTCATGGTGTAGTTGAACCATCTCTCTCATGGGTAGTTAAACTAGATTTGACCCTTGACAGAACTATTTCTTTCTTATGTCATCTAGGTAAGGCGGTCTTCCATAACCCATATTGCATCTCGCCCTTCCTCGGTCCAGGGAAGACCTATCACAACATCCATAGTGTTGAGCTCTCATCCCCTCTCAGGGATTCTTTTATCCTCTATATCGATACACTGGGTTACCGGGGTTCGTCCTTTACCTCCTGGCTTGCATGGTCATAAACCACATGCAACTTCATCTTAAGCATCTAAAGTTCTATTGCCATTTACCACGGTGTATGGGGATCTTCAGTCATGATTTCTTGTAAGTCATGATTCCTCAAGATCGATTCCTCTGAAATCCTAAACCACTCTAGTCGAGGTTTCATCACCTTCTTTTCCAAAGAAGTGCACTTGAGGTTCTAACACCATCCTTTCATCGTATCGAGGACTAGACTGGCTAACCAAACAACCATAACTTTTCAATGTATCTTGTTACATCTGAGCGTTATCCAAACACCTCTCCTTTTTGAACTTAAGGTTAGCCAAACAACCCTTTCTAGATTCTAGTCAAACAAGTCAGAAGTATCTCAACCAGAGCATCCATTACCACTTCACATCCTTAGGTAACATTACACTTCCATGCATTTCACTTATCATGTCACCTCAAACTATAAGAACACTCTCTGATTCCATCATCATGGTGATCAAACTCAACCTGGTATAACTTGTAAGTTTCACATAGCTCATGATAAGAACATCCTCATAAGGGGACTACCTCATTCCTCTTAGTGTTTACAAACCATCCATGTATCATTCACTTTACCAGGGTATATATCTTCTCTATCCCCATTCCTCGTGGCAACGTTCCAACCTACATCATCTCTTATCCTTGGTGTATGACATGCATAATGTACTATCTCTCACCCCCATAACAAGAGGAAATAAGCATTTGGCTGCAGTCCAAATACAGAGTTCTTCCTATTCCAAGAGTAGAGATGGTGCATCCCACCTTGCCAGTACACCTTTAAAACTAAGTTGCAATGTGCCACATATGTCTCTTCATCACAAACATCATGATATCAAACTAGTCTTGAACCTACTGAGGTTTATATCCTTGGTCATCTCCTCTAGGTCTATAGGGTATCGACTCTTTTGGGGTCATCCCTCTTCCCTCATGCATCAAGAGAGTGCCCGACTCATCTGCCCTTTGGGTCCCATGAGTTCATGAAGGTGATCAATCTCCTAACCCATGGCCCTCAGACAATGATAGTTGTTACCTCCCAACCCTATGGTCATGTGCAACTGGGGAATTAGGCAACTCCTACTTTCATCGGTCTTATCCCTACCTGACCCTAGGATAGACTTAGGATTCTCCATTACAGTACATGTTCACTTAGAACCTTACTCAAGTCTTCATCATCTCTCTTTCTGCATTCATGGGCTGACTCTCATCCATTCATAGGCATCATGGCAACCTGCCTACCTTGGTCAAGCCCCATACTGGTTACCTCCATGGTAACACATTCACATGCAGTAGAGATGGATATCTATGGGTCTGTAGATTCAATCTCATACTATGTACCTTTCACTTAGCTTCTCAAGATCCTATGAGACCTCTTTAGGTTACCTTGAACCAACAAAATTGATATACACCCTTCCAAAGGGGTCCCTTTCCCAGGATGGGAGGAAAACTATCTCTAAGGTCACAAAAGCTCTTAGGTCTAGGGTTTACATCCCTAGCAAGCCATTAAGGCACAAGAAGATCACTTACTGAACCATGCTAGGTCATACTTGTCCTCTTTCCTCAAAGTTAGATCAAAAACACACCTCCCTTTATCATTAACCTAGCTGTGAGGGGTCCATCAAACATACCCTAAACTTAAGGGGCTTCCCATTTTTCTTCTATACATGAGGAGTACCATGCTCACTTCTATAGGAGCTCAACTTCTCATCATGAGTATTAGGTACACCACTTCCCCTCTTAGGCCTAGGAACCCTAGGTTCACTTTTAGGTGTCCAACTGCATGCTCTATCTCTTAACTACGAACCAAGCATGCAAAAGGCATGAAATGCACTTCTTGTCATCCTTCAACTCGAGCAACACTTAGGGTTGGGTCCTCCTTAAGGACAACCAACAAGGTACAAGGCTTCATAACCTGCTACCAAACCTTTCTAGGTCTAAGGAACTCTTCTTCCTACCTCAGAAGGTAAACACCTATACTGTAGGCACATATGTACCAGAAGCTTCATCTTCTCTCTCAAGGGTTTGGTCCCTCTAAAGGCAACCAAGGTATCATCAACTTTCAGGGATCGATCATGAGGCAACCACTATCATCCATTGTTCAGAGTTTTAGGCTTCCCACCTTCTTGCTGGGTTTCCTGCTCTCTCTAGAGCTAACCCTACATCCAACCTCACCATTAGAGGTCCTCTCTTCAGGAAGGATCATCCTCAAAAGCATGCTCCATGTGGGTGAAGCCTAGGTTCGAACTTATGGTTGCTCCAGATCATCCATAACCCTTTATGCTTCATCATATTTCCTTATCCAAGGTTTCATCCTACTGTCAGCACCATGACGTGTCCTAGGTGCCAGCTATACCCTACTTTCTCAAGCCCATATGATTTCTAAGGTCCTTCACTAACATCATCATCTAAGGAGCTATCCTTACCATAACATGCACAACCCTTCCCAGGGTTGGTTTCCAAAGGCGCTAGGTCACCCATAGATCATATGGCATCCCAAAGGCATGTCCTTTCAAACACTTGGTCCAACTCATCTCTCTCTAACCTTCACTTAGGGTTAGGGTTAGCATCATCCTTAGAGGATGTGCCAGGTCTCTACTTGCAATGGAGATCTCTATCTCCAAGACTAACTTATCCTCCTGACAAGAAGGTCTAGCCTCAGGTCTCTTCTGAGGACATGACATCTTATGTCATACGTCCTAAGCATGTATATATTATTTATTTTGCGCTTAATCTATTAAGCTTATGTCCATGACATCTTATTTACATGTCTTTCATTAATTTAGTGGAGGATTCCTTAAACCTTATTAACCTTACCCATACCTCAAGAGGGTGAGGAGAAGAAAGAAAACCCGAATTCCTTTAGGTCCTTATCAGAATTTTGTGATGAGAAGGGATGAATAAGATGATAAGTCCTAAAGGTATCTTATTTCGATTCATACCCTAAGACTTTGGCCAGGCGGTCACACGGGTCTGGGAGTCCTCGTATTCTGACTAGCGGTGCGGAGGAAAATCTTGCCAGCCCCCGGTCGTGATCCCTTTCTAGACACCTCCGCCTTTCGGATACTCCTCTAATAACTCCCTTGGGTTCTATGGAGTTTGTAAAATTTAATAATTATTAATGGTTAACTGAGGAACCTACGCTCTAATACCAAATGTTACGACCCCACCTCTCGATAACCCCCAATTAAGGGAGACCGAGAGGTCGAAGCCGCACCCATGACTTCCGGATCAAAGGTTCGACAATTAACCAAGAATAATTATCAAATTTTAACATACTATACTGAAATCTGTAAGAAAATAAATTTTTGCATACGTTTTTGAAAACGTGGATGTCTAACTTCTATCCACTTAAGGATTCTACTCTAACTAATCATCCTTGTATTTTACTTCATGTATTTCACAATATGACGATTTACTGTTTGTCCTTTTGGCTTGTACATAAAACGCCGACAAACAAAACGTCGGTCAGCCGAAGCTGGTATGTGGGGGAAACAATAAACATGCAACTATGATAACAATGTAATAATTCAATTAATCATTTAACAACCAAGACTACGTTTTAGATATAACTCCGCGATCCAAGGGTACCCTATCCTCTGTGTTGTCCCCATTAAACCCCTCATGATCCACCTATAAGTGAACCAATTTCTAGGGTTGAGTCACATGGCAGTACTCGTAAGTAGACCACTCCTTAACTCGGGGTATGCTAAAGAGTCTCATGGCACTACATGTAGGTAGCCCAGTTTCTAACTCATGGCAACCTAGACCTTGCTCTAGGATTACCCCTTTTTTAGCCTTTTCAAAGTAACAGAGGTGAACTCAGATCTAGCCAGTTATATATGCACATTTATAGTGATAATCCTAGTCACTTTGTAGTTGCATGAAATAAATAAACATCCAACAGTTTAGTTGCATTCAATGTGATTAATCATCCGGGAATCCATCGGGAAACTAAAGCGGTTATTCATAATCATAACCACATACCCGATTTGATGATTTCAGAAGCATTAAGAAAATCCAACCAAGCATGCAATCCAAGTAATTCAACAATCACATAATTCCTGAAAAGAATATGTACTCTATTTATTACACACTTTATCAAGAAACTACTTTATTGACTTGGATTCACTTTCTAGTGTTTCTAATCCGCATTAAGGTTTCATTAGTATTCATTAGGGTTTCTTAAATCAATTTCTCGAACTTTATCCTTTTTAAGTTAACAAACCCTAAAATATCATTTTCCATTTTTATGAACCTTAATTGCTCAACTATTCATTTTAATAGTCTTTTATACCCAAATTGACTTAGGTTCATCACATCCCTATTTATTCATGGATTTGAACCATTAAAACAATTAAAAGACATATTCATCTAAATTAGGGTTTTCAAGTTCATTAGTGCATAATCATGCACGAACCCCTAAATTAAACCAAATATATAAAAAGATCATATTTTTAAATTCTATTTTCTCTTTCATTATCAACAAGTTAATATCAGCTTGAATTATCCATCTATCATCAAATCTAATGGTTTTTCCTTAATTGAATCATTAAAGATGATAACTTTTTCCCGTTTCAAATTTCATGCATATTTAAGCACATAAACCCTAAATTAGACTAATCACGTGCAAAGTTCTTCCTTTTTGAACTCAATGTTCCTTTTTACATTTAACAGATTAATATCAACTCTAAAGATCCATTAAACCCTATTAAACACATTAATCATATCAAAATAGGGTTTCTTAATCTTTAATTCATTAAAGATAATAATTTACTCTACATTTCAAACTATGATCAGATTCAGGCTATAAAACTATTTTTATTGGATTCCTTGTGTTCTTCTGATCAAAATACATATCTTATTTGTATTTATCCGAGCTACAGTTTATAAGATACGATTTTTGCAAGAAAACCTTACCACAGCCAATGAGAGGGTGCCACGTCTCCTTGTTCTCATGCAAGCTCGCGTGACTTGAAAACATGACGGAATGACCCTTTTGCCCTTCCTTAAGTTGATCAAAGTTGTAGCCTGACGAGGGGCAAATCCATCCAACCGGCTCTACCTTCATCTTCCTCGCGATCTCCCTGCCGTGGGCGCCCTAGCGGCGACCAGCGTTGCTTCCCTGGACTCGCAGGCCACCAGGGAGGGGTCCCTCATCTCCATAAACTTCTCTCTGCCTCCGGCCACAGGGTCCCACCACCCAGGCGTAGAGGATCGCTGCGTCCCTGGCCTTTAGGGAGCACCACATGGAAGGAGACGCTCTCCCTTGGCTAAGCGGCGGTCTGCAGTCCATGGCTCCACATCGGCTTTCGTAGGCAGTTCAAGGATCTTCGGCATCAAGCAACCACCTCGACGGCGCCCTGGACCATGAGTTATCATCTGTGCAGATGCCCTCCCATGGAAGACGGAAGAAGGAGATGAAAGGCTAATTTCTAATGGATCACCGTCCAGGGTTGTTGCTCTATACAGGTTTTGCGCATCCCAGGGTCCGAAGATATTGGAGCTACACTCGATCTCTACCAGGTAAAGGGATCATCGAGGGCACCACCGATCAAACCATAACACCAAGATGGAAGAGGGAAAACTGGATATGGAAGTGTCCGAAGAGAGACGTAGGGGAGAGGGCAGGCACTCTCTGAATCACGCATTATGCAGTCATGTATATGTATATATATGCCTGTTCTCATCTTTCCCTTTCCAAGCACTACGAAACCTCCCTCTTTCATACCTTGGGTTGGGTGTCCTTAACGTATAAGGAAAGAAACGATCAATCGTAGATCTAAATATTGATTTGGTTGAGATAATCAAGTACACAATACTTGCCCTCCAAGCAATTAGTTCATTAACATATGAGAGTTCTTTTTATGTGAAAGGTATTTTCAAAACACCAACCATTCATATCCATTAAAAGATATTTCTTTTTATAATGCCAAAAGTCATTAATTTATATAACACATTATCCTTAGCATTTTTTTTGTATTTTCTCTTTCTTTCACTTTTATTGGGACTCCTTGGATCCCGAGATACTCCATTATTTTGAAATTCTTTTTATTGGATACTTATTATCCTTCTAAATGCATCTTTATGCATTATTTCACATTATCTTGTTTATTTCTCATCAAAATATCTCTTTTTGAGGATTTCTCTTTATTTCTCTTTTATTTTCCTCATTGGCATTCCTTTTATTATTAGAAACCTCATGGATACGAATTTTCACCAAGAAAACTCATTTATGCCTCTTTCCACTCATTTTCCACATTTTATCATCATTTTCAATTTCTTTCTTAATAAAGAAATACTTAATTAACCTTTTCTTTTCTAATTTCCTTCTTTTTGCAACCTTGGTCTCCTTGGTACCCAAGGAACCCAAGAGGCACGAAATTCTCTTTGGATTTGCCTTCTAGAGGTTTCTACATATAAAAATTCAATCATCCATTTACTATTTGAATTTCATTGTTGTTTGGGCCCAATAGCCAATAAAGCTCACAACACAATCATCAAGGCTATTGTAAACAAAATCCATTTATTTGAAACAAACTATATCATTATTTGTTGAAATATCTTTAATATGAAAAATTACATTTCTCGTCAAATGAACCCAAAATTTGGGGCTGTAACAAGTAAAATGATGGGAGCAATAATTAATTAAAGGCCTAATTGATATCGTCAAATTTATCAAATCAAACAAATAATTTTTTTTTGAAAAGTTGCAAAATTCTTTTGTAGAACCAAAATCACAAACATAAATACATTATCATTGTGATCAGTTCATAAATGAGATAAACTTCAAATGTGATTTGGGACATTTGAGAAGTGTTCTCAATAGTGAGTTTAAACTCTAAAGTCCTTGAAAGACTAGAGCCTGTTGAACAACTCCAAATGTGGCTAAGGCTAAAATTGGATGCTTACTTGAAGTATGCCAATGATGCCTATAACATCAAGAACCTTATATTGATCTATATACACTATGAGCTGCATAAATAGCTTGAAGCATGGGCATTCTTGAGATACTTATACATCTTAAGAATCATGTAAAGCATGAAAGGCATAATGTCTTCAAAGTGATGTTTGGGTATAATCAAACAGATGGAGATCAAGTATAATTTCATATGCTCAATATGATTGTGCATATAGATTAACTTTGATTTCTTATAGGTAAAGAGTTGACCAAGCATATGATTCTACAAACCGTTGTTTGAATCATATATCCAGTTTATCAAATGTTGAGAAACTTGGCCAAACCACTATCTGAAGTGCTTGGCATGTTGATGCCAAAGCCTGAATGAAGAAAGGAAAAAACTATGATAATGATTAGAAGAGTAAATTCCATTGACTAAAGCAAGGTCAAGAAGTGTTCTGAATCCAAGATAAGGTCAAAATCTTCATCACTCAAGATATGGATAAGGGATAAGTGTAAAAGGGAATATGTCCTTTTGACTTATAAAGATAAGGAAAGAAAGTGCCACCATTTTCACCTATTTGACATTGGAAAGGGAACTGACCTCTTTATACAAGATCTCAGGAAGAAGAAAGAGATAGAGATCTCTACCTCAGGACCTAAGAGGAAGTAAGATAGAAACTGTTTGGAGCAAGAGTTTCTACCATTATAGTTACAATATGACATTCATGGGCATATAATAGAATTAGTGAATTGCTATCCTACATCTGTCATCAATGAAATCATCATACATCTTGTATGGAAAAGAATGTAATGGACTGATATTTCATTTTAAAGATATGATCTTTGATGGCAATGTCTATGTCTCACTAACTATACTTGATAGTTAAATAGACAAATGTGTGTGACACATGTAATGAATGCCATGATAACTCAAACTTGAATGCATATAATGATGTCATCTAGAGTGCATAAATGAGAATTGCATTTCTAGAAATCCATATAATGGTTATCTAGACTCATTTTGGTAATTGAACCAATACAAACATGATAATCTCATTCATTGTACAATATGGCAAAGGTTCTTCGATTGATATAGTGGGAGAACGATTATTCTATTAAGGATTATACATATTGATGTATATAGACCTTTTAGAATAAATGCTAAAGGTAATCAATAGTACTTCAATATATTTACTAATGACCTCAGTAGATATGGTAGTTTGTATTTAAAAAAATAAAAACATGAATCTCTCGAAGTGTTCAAGGAGATCACAAATAAAGTACATAACAAACTTGGTAAAAGTATTAAATTTCGATATGATCGATATGGAAATACTTTGAACCAAGAGTTTGAAAACTTTTTGGAAGATCATGATAATGTATCATGATTGACTCCATCTAAAACACAGTGATAGTGTATCATGAGAAGTGTATCAGAAAGAATAAATTACTCCTTGATAAGTCAGGCTGTGATTACTAGATAAACTTCACATTTCCTTTTGGGCACATGCTTAACACTGGGAATAAAGAGGATCACAAAATGTTATGGAATCTCAAAGTTCCATAAGTAACACATAGAACTCATGGTTCTGGTAGAACATGCCTAGAGCTTGAATGATATATGATATCTTATGGACAAGAAGGCGGCGAGTTGATCATATGATGAGTCAACAGTCTAGCTAGAAGCTAATGAGAACCAGAAACTGAGATATGGCTTGAAGCCGTGAAATCCAACACTACAAAAAAATGGTCTTTAACTATATAAAAAAATTGTAGCGAAAACCCCATATTTTGTAGTTAAAGGATTTAACTACATATTTCTTTACATATACAAATTGTAGTATATGCTCGTATAGCTAAAGCCTTTAACTATATTTTAAAAATATGTAGTTAGATAATCCACTCTCTACAAATTCATATGTAATCAGAAGCGTAGCTAGATATTGTCCTTACATTTTAAATGTAAGTGTAATTATAGCCAAATGTATGACTACGATTGCATTTGCAGTCAGCATGTAGAAAAAACATGAAGTTAATACATTTTATATGTATTTAATGTGCAGGGAAAGGCAACAATTACTACATACATATATATGTAGTTGATTATACATCTAGCTACATATGTAGTGCCATTTAGTACACATACATATATGTTTAGTTCGACTATTCATATATATATATATATATATATATATATATATATATATATATATATATATATATATAGTGTAATTTGTTAGTACACAAGCCTTTTAATAACAAAATTGTAGTAGTTAGAGCAAGTTATGCTCATTATGCCAACAATCTTACTTTCATTTATAATGAAGCGTCGAATGTACATGGGGAGGACGTATACCTTGCCCCTATTACACAATGTGTACAAAGAAATAGATATACATATATCGATGATTCAGTGGTCTACTAACATCTTTGTGAAAGAGTTGTCTTTCTCGGCCAGTTTTAGCATCCTTACTGTCTTCTTTGTTCGATGAGTTGGTGATAGATTGAGCTCTTGTTGTTGTTGAACCATCATGAAGAAGAGCAAGTGTTGGATTAAAAATTATAAACAAGACAATCTTGACTTGGTTGATCAGGGTTGCCCTCTTGCAAATATGTTCTTTCTCTTAGCTTAGAATCAATTATTTCAACTTCTCATCATAGTTGAGCAGGGTTAGCAGCAGATTACAAAGTCATTTCATATACACATGCGCAGACCAAGCTCTCAACTCCTCATCTTTATAAGCTATTGTTTCTTGTGCTACTCTTTGCTAAGATACAAATTAACATCAAGTTAGCTGCTAAGGAACTATTAATATACAAAAAATAGGAGTATCAAACTAGTAATTTAGGAGTATCAAACTATTAATGTATCAAACTGCATTGGACTCTATAAATTGATAATTGGGCAAGTCGTACAGGTTGAAGTGGAACCAAGAAACCAACCTTTTAAGCACACTTCAAAGCTAAACGCAGAAAGGCCAACAATCAGATCTCCAACAGAAAGTATGCATAATACTAATGTATTAATCTTTCCAAAGAAGACCTGATACAAGGAAGAAGGTCACACTCAAATCAATAAATGCAATTTGAGGTATTTTGGAACATTTGTCTGTCTCTCTTTCATCACAAAAGATGAATTCTAGCTTTTTCGGAGAACTTAGACGTTGCAATGTTTGTATCACACATGAGCGATGATCTCGATAGCTATTCTCAAATGACCAAGAGAAAGAAGCCAAAGAAGGATGATTCTGGAGAAATTTGAAATCCATCTGGAGGTTTGGGCATTTTTCAATTTTGAGTATTTTCACTATAAGGGAAGAGGAACACCCTTCAACCAAGGACAATCTTCTAGCATGAGTTTTTCTAGGCAAGGGAACACCTTACACTTACTTGGCGTCACCCATTCCTTCAAGGATTGCATATGTCAAAATTCCAGATATTTTAAGGATGGGAATGCAACAGTACCATTGCCATAAAACTGAGGACCAACTTCCTGCACATATAATAGGTACTCAATCTTCAAATTTGCAAGGTGACGGAGTGCTCCCAGAGGAGGAAAGCTATTCCAATTTCTGCAGTCACATAGCCAGATGGATGTTAGATCGCTTACATTATAAATGTTCAACCAGCTAGGGGGCTACGTACTACCATTTCCTATTATGGAAAGAGCCTTAAGGTTGCAGGGTGGTTGAAGCGACTCAAGCTCATCTACAGTCTTCTGGCAATTGATCTCGGAAGAAATGTCAACAGACCATTCAAGGACAAGCTCCAAAAGGTTCTTCTTGTTTTTTAAATCCACATGAATGGCCTCCTCTTTGGTTTCAACGTTTTGAATGTTACAGATCCAGAGCTTGTTCCGAAGCTCATTTAGGTATTTCAACTCCCAAATCCTGTGCCCTTCCTCTTTTGATACCTTGAAAAGCCTCAACTCCTAAAGAGAAGTCAGTCTTCCGATCCCAGGCAAGGTGTTGACCAGATCATCACTTGCATTCAGATGTCGCAGGTTAAGCAAGCTCTGCACCCCTCTATGAATTTCCGTAAGACAACGACAATGTTTGAGTTCCAAGCTCTGGGGGTTATACAGTTGAGCTAGCGAGATGGGAAGCGCTGCAACTTTGGTTTGACTAATGTCCAGGAAGCGGAGATGTATCAGATCACCAAGGGACTCTGGAAGTACAGTTATGCTACTCGAGCTGAGATCCAGCACACGAAGGCTTTTCAACATGGAAAACAAGGAGTCTGTTAGCTCGAGAGAGCGGTTGAACTCTGAAGTGATCTATAGTGGTAGAAAGCTCCCTGATAAATACAAAACTGCGCAGATGGTTTGATATATTTAGATTAATCATGTTTGAGTTGGAGAATGACATATGCAGAAGGCAATCATCCTGAATAAGGTGGGTACTATTTTTTTCAGTTATCCTGACACATCGATTGTTAGGTACGGACTGAGAGAGGCCGTGGTAGAGGGTATGCATGGTGTAGTTCTTATCAACCTTCTGGAAGAAGGACCTGTTGAGCAATTCTTCAAAATAAGAACTCCCAATATCCTCCAAGCAATCAGTGGGCCGCTGAGCTTGAATGAAATCTTGTGCCATCCAGAGCTTTACCAGCTTGAGCTTGTCGAACTCAAAATCCTCGGGGAACAGGGAGCAATAGGTGAAGCACCTTTTGAGATGTTGGGGAAGATCTTCGTAGCTGAGCTTGAGAACAGGGAGGATGTCTTCTTTGCTCTACTGCAGCTCCCAGATGTTGCGCTCCGAGATCTCCTCCCACTGCTCTATTCTCTTGGAGGAGAGGATGTTCCCCAAGGTTTTTATTGCAAGAGGCACCCCTTTGATCTTCTCGACCAGCTTCCTGCAGATGTCCTCTTTGAATTCGTCCCCGCAGATGTCCTCCTTGAATTTGTCGTTGCTGGTAGAAGCACACCTCAGAAGCAGCTCCTTGCAGTCATCAACCGAAAGCCCCTGCAGGCGCACGACGTCCATGGTCCCGATGGTATCAGCTACAAAGTCGTGGCACGTGGTGACAAGTATCAATGGTTAGTATTACAACAGAGAAGCAAAATTTGATTATTGCAGTAGAAGATATAGACTATGATGCCAAATTCTCTGTTGAAACCTTTAGTGGCAGGTCTAGAACAACAAAATATCAATTGTCCTAGGAACACATCATTCCAAATATTTCCCCTACCTCTAATAAATAAATTCATATGATGCTAGTCGATGTTGTCAACTACGTAGCTTGATCTAGGCTAATCTCCAAGAAGATTAAGTGACCAATGGAAATTGGGTTACCCCATTTTAAACTATGATGGAGTTGGACAAAGCCTCATAATAACCAATGAGGTATACAAAAATATACACATATAAAGTCAAAGAAAGTAACTAATTATGTCCATGAAGAAACCAAAGTAATAAGAAAAACCTCCACTGCTATAATGATTTTGGTCCCGAAAACAAGTCTCTCTGATTATATCTTCTGAGGAACTTATTATCAATCTTTTTGACCTAACAAACAACATTATCCACTAGGGATGGCAAATGTGTGGGTATGAGCGACCCATACCCATACCCACTATACCCATTTACATTTTGACTCAACCCACACCCACCCCAGTTGAAGAAAATAAATAATAAGTCATACCCGTACCCGCCCCAAAAGGTAACGGGGACCCATGATAACCCATCCTCACTAGCACCATGATTAGATATTGAATGCAAAAATTGTAAAGAGGCCTTTTACAATTATTTGTTCTTACACAATTTGCAACAAAACTCTTATGTATATAATATTTGCATAATAATTAGTTCCGACTTTGAAAGTCAAAATCTTTTTCTTTCCCAAACTAGGCCGAGTTAAATTGATAATTTCTAGAAATCATCTAGCATTAATTATAACTGTCAAGAGAAGATCACGGATCAGCAGATAACATCCATTTCACAACTGTTCATTTAAACTTTGAACTCATGCCAGGATTCAAGTAATTATTATCGACGATCTATCTTCTATATGCAATGTTTTATTAAAAAAATATCATGAATTACATAGTTGTTACGTCAGATATATCTTACACTTCTACTAGACAAAAGAACAAACACACTGACTATAGCGAAGAGAACGAACTAGAAACTAATTAGATTATTAATGTAGTTATTCATTTGAAACGAGTTGTAGGCATGCAACCTTCACGATTAGTCCTCCACTGATAATTGTGCCCCAATCTCCTCGGCGGCCATATCCACCCAAACCCAACAGCTAGACAACCGCCACTCCTATCGCCATAGAGTTCAACAACCACCATGACGATGACCGTGGGCATGGTGAGGCATAGGAAGAATGCGATGACCGAGTGAAGAGGGGCGACAATCTGGCCAAGACACCACCATTCCTCTGCTGCGGATGTCACCCCGGAGCTAGCTCAGGCGAGGTCGAAGCCATTGGAGAAGAACTTGCCTTGTACACATGTTACTAGAGCCGATCCACGGAGGACGGACAACTCCAATCCGATGTGGGCTAGGGTGATGCAGTGAGAGCTGACGACGATCAGGCTCGTCATATCCTGTGAGAGTGAGGAGGAAGACGGGGGCATGCTTCTCCAGGGCAAATATGGCGGACTGCGTCAGGTGTTACGTTCCAGTAAAGATGAGAGTGTGCAGTGACTGAAGAGTGACAACCCATCCAAGGAACGCACTCTGGGCCAATGATTTCCCAAATGGTTGTCGTCTTAGCAACCCTCTCAAGAGGTGTCATGTCACCAGCCTTGCCGGAGCCCGCCACGAACCTTCAGCCGTCGAGGTCGACTTCAGCACCATGGAGCAAAACTTGCCAGGGTTAGCTTCAGCACCACGACGTAGAACTCGCTGCTTCTTCCAAGAAAGGAGGGGATTAGGAGAAGTCGTGCCGTAGTAGGACGAGCAAGGGGAGCCACATATGTTATTGAAGGGGAGTACGTATAAGTGGGTTTTAGTGGGTCATTGGTTTGAAAATGGGTTATGTATTACTATCCCCGTTAAGACCCAGTTGTTAGTTAAGACCCATTAAAACTATTATAATTGGGCCAGTGATATTAGATCCCCATGGATATATGGGTTAGTTGGGGAATTCTGCCATCCCTATTCTCCATAGCACCATGTGGAAGCACACTATATTTTAGCATATAGATAAGACACTGTATCAATATATACATAGAGAACATTATCAAATAGAGAGACATATGTCCATGGGACAAACTGATATATACCACAAGAGTGGTTGTCACTTAGTCGTTGAATGCTATTCTATATTTTTCCATAGAGTACGAATATGTGTTTGTGAGAAACTGTCAAGCTGCCAAACAGAGCACTTCATCCACAACAATCACACCACCATGGTGTTCTAGGATAAAGGTACCATTTATAGGGAACAATATGGTGTGAGCTATTTCATAGATGTAAAGCAATGAAAGTAGGATCCAATTAACAAAAGGAAATAATAACAACATACTTTGGGTCATCTATAAACGCATCATCAATAGCTTCCTTTATAAATTTTATCGGTTTATTTTTTAACCCCACGAAGCAATCAATTTTAGCTATGATAAGGTTTAGGTTGTCACCCAGGTTGTGATGCTCTTAATGGACCTATCTAAATTCTTTTGTGCTCTGACGAAGGCTATAGCTGGTTGCCTTGTCATCTAATTTATTGTGCAAGTACAACTTTTTTTCTTTTACTGGTGGTACTAAATGCTCTTTCTACCTTGACGTCCCTTGATAAGGAGGTTTCTTTCCCCTTTTCCCTATTGTCAGTCTAGTCCATGATTCTTGTTTGCATTTTGGGTTATGTGGATGTGGTAGGTTCCTGACAGGTATGTGATATCTATTCTAAGGAACTTGGGACTCCTCGGGCTTGGATGCTTCACTTTGATTGTAGTAATACCTAGATATCATTGAGTACTCTTGTCTAATTGTATGCAAGATGTGATGATGTAACATATTAGATGGGAATGAAATCGTCTTCATTTGTCCAATTGACTTTCTATCAGGGGATATCGATTATCACTAGAAACCTATAAATAGAATGTATAGAATGGGCCCTGTTTAGATACTATAAAATACCTTACAAAGCATGAAGAAATAAAAATGTAAAAAGAATGTCACTGTGAAAAGGTAATATTCATCTTACATTAATCTATGAAGCTTATAAGTGCAGTGTTTGTTTATTATATGTTCCAAGAAGTGGAAAACTTGTTTTCTTTTTCTTATTAGCTAAATTCATGATTCAATTCTCATATGCCTAAAGTGTTAGGAATGAGGATATATAATTCTATGAAGCTATGCAAGGTAGATATATCTATTGTCTGCCTAGGCCTTGCTACGTCTATGGGTGTATATCTACTAGCAATTAGGACAAAAGGTAAAAAGGTATTGCATGCCTGATGCAAGAGTGATGATTAATCAACCACATGGAACTGTTGGAGACAAAGTAAGCTTTATGATAATTTCTTTTCATCTATGTTTCTAATTTTATTTAGTATCTTTCTTTTTCTGGGAAGCTTTATGTTTCTATTTTGCAAAGAACTAGCAGCTTTATGGTCAGAGTAGGTATTCAACAATTGATGAAAGATCACAACTTTTAGATGCTCATGAATCCACTGCTCCCATTTATTTCATCCCAACGTACCTACTTATTATAGATACATCTAATGTATGGCGTGGATGCTTCTCTCAAGCTTGTCTATTGGTAGTGTGTAAGAAGAGCATTATACCCAAGACCTCACCTTTTGTATATCGTTGTGACAACATGTCCAACACCTTGTATTGGGGTACATCAACATCGGTGTTGATTTTTAGAAGAATAATCCCTAGAGGAGTCCAACTCGTCATACAATTTGTTTTAGATCCCTTGTCTGTAGGAGTATCATCTTCCCAGTTGTATTTAATGTGAGATAACATTGTATTGAGACTTCTGCTATGGAACTCTCCACTAAAGCTTCTACCTTCAAAGATGAATTTGTTTCAACTATTCCAGATGAATCAACACGTCGTCAAGTACTAATTCTTGTGCTCCTCTGACTTGTCATAGGTTATTACTGATCTAGGAAGCTAGTAACCACTTGAAGAAGTCCAACAATTGAATGTGAACTTTTAATGTATGCCAAATAGTTTGCACTTCCTTGTAGTCTCCAAGTGCATGAAGACTCAACTCAACTCCATTACATCTTTGATAAAGACTGTTATCAGTTAGATATCTCTTTTTCCTTCAAAACATTATAAAGTCTCTTTTTCCTTCAAAACTTTGTCAGGATTGACTAGTGCAATGCTTTATATTTTTCCATAACTTTTGTAGTCCATACTTGCTTCTATGACTCTGTTGAGAACTTACCATGTACTTGAGGTGTATGTGCCTAGGTATCTTTCATATGTGAGGTTATCGATGGTGGTAGATGAGTTACAGCTTCAACTATCTCATCCCATAAATAGTCCTATAAAAACTTCTTGTTCCAGTTCCTAGCCAGGTTAATAAGGCTCATGACTTTTAGTTCATCTAGGCTTTGATCAATATTTTTTATAACATGATTCGTAGGGCATTAAAAACCTAGATTATCTTGGATTATTTTGAGGTTATAGTCATATGCCCGCTCTTGCTTCATACAACTCTCTACACCAAGGTACTTGCATTAGGGGCAAAATGATGGTTGAATTGTGGCATCTGCCCACATAAATGTATTATATATTTTAGAGATCATGTTATCTAGGTGTATTATAACATGTAACAATTGTGTTTTAGAGACCCTGTTATCTAGTGAACATATTTCTTAAATTTTGTGTACCTTTTCTAGTTAGTGATGCTCTTGCACATTCTCAACTTGGGAGTCGTCCAGTCGAATTGTTCCTATCAATTCCAAAATGAGTAACATATTATTTCCTTTACATATTCATACCATATCTACATTGAGCAATAATTACTGAAGTATACCAAGTCAACAAGAAATTTGTTCCTTCTTGAAACGTGGTTTATGTACCACTCATAACAAGTATTGCCATACTTGTCTCTTGTATAGATTTTTTATCATTATTTGAGTGCACGTAAAAGTAGTAGATGGTGTTTCTGGGAACCATTATTCTCTGGGTAAATGTGTTCTAAGGTTGGGACCTATTATCCTTGTAAGGTTTGTTGTGTGGGAAACCTAGTTGATAGAATTAGAGAATCTGAAAATTCAGTAGGATGTGGTAGGCATCTTACATGTTTCTAGGATTTCTTGAGATGACTGCTGATAAATGCTGGTGTAAAGGAGCTTATCAACTGCTAGCTGCTTGGATTTGCATTGCACAGTGAGGCATATGTGCATATGGTTATCATTCCAGAAGGTCTGAAATCATGGGCTAGAAAAACGTGTTCATCATTTCTGTGGCTGCAAATGAGTCCCATTCCTTTCAATGCCAGGAATTCAACTGATTATGAAGTCTGACTAATTCAGGCTCCAAATCATGTCCTATTTAATCCTGCTGTGCGAAGTTTATTTGGCAACAAAGTCCATTCACACCACTAATTCAGGAAACGCAAAGAGACAACATGGACAACACCATGTCATGAATCTGGAATCGACTTGATAAAGTCAATGTTACAACTTTCATCACTATCTACCTTGCTGCTTGGAAGTAGAGAAATGAAGCTTTGGTCACGAATGTGCAGCCTAAGCCAAACATCATAGTTTAAGGCCTTACAGAATGGTGAAATTCCATGAATTTGTTGGCCGTAGATTTAAGGAGAAAGGCCAACTGTGTAAGTTCTACATTCAGGTACCCACCTTCACGGTCAATACAGATGTTGTACTGAAGTAAAACAAGACGAGCTACATTGCAATCTTCAACAATGACAAAGGAGGGATTGGGGCTATGTAGGTGAGATGAATACTTAGGAATTGGTTGACTTTCATGGTTGAATGATCTGCAATTTACTTCTCGTTAGTGACTACTAAAACTTTGGGGTTGATCAATGTCATTAACTTAATGAACAAGTAGGGTAAAGGGGCATGACTACTGATAAAAAAATTAAACACATTGATGAGATAAGAAATAAGTTTGGAAATATCAAATCATATAGAGCCCTTATAATTTGAGTTAATGTACCAATAAATTGTTACTTTTGATTTGAATTCCCTATTTTCCTTCAATAATATATAAATATAATATAGATGAATGCAAACATCATGTACTTGCTACGTCAATTTGACTTCTGTTGGATTCTATTTTTAGGATTCTAGAATAATAAAGATCATGACCATTCATGTTCTCCCACCTACACGTTAGTTGGACTGCTGATGATGGCATGGGCATGTGTCCTGTAATTCCATAGAAGATATGCTGCCGTCAAAGATGTTGCTACTACACCTGTAGAGGCTAAAGTTTAAGTTTGGATATGCTATAGAAGCAAATGATAACCATCATCAAGGTGTGTAGGATTTTACTTTGCTTGTGTGCTTTATGTTCATTTATTTGTAAAGTTTACAAATGGATGGGTATAACTATACTCATAGTCGTTGGTTTTGTGCATTTTCCATTTGATGTGAGCTTTACCTACTCTGATTGACTTTGGTTTAAGCTGAGGTTATGTTGGCGCTGCTCAGCTGGAGAGTAGAGATTTGAGTTTTAAAATGGTTCTAGACTCTATGTTTGAGAAATGGCGAGCTAGAAAACACCCATATTCTGGTTGGGCAACTAACTTATCATTGTCAGTTACAATTATCTATGTAACTAACTATTTGGCTACTATTTTCTGGGTTGAGGATACACACATTAGCTGTCCATGCCTAGCCTCATCACATGGAAACTTTCCCTATGCCCATAATTTTTCTTTTGGTCCATGGACTAGAGCAGTTTTTCTTTGACTCATTTTTTGTATCAGTTAAGTAGATCTTTGAGAAATTACCAAATATATCTCTTACATCTAGAATCATTTAGATTGGTTTCTTCAATGTTTTTGACGTGTCAAATGTTTTCCAGTATTTTTTATGAACCTAATACCAACCAAAATCAGGTGGTCACAGAGGCCACTATGGATGCCATTTAGTTATTCTCAGGGAAGAGCAACGGATGAACTAAAAGATTTTAGTTCAGGCAGCTTGAGTATTCATGATGGTAGTGATATTCGTGTTTTTCTCTTCTATGCCTACAAATATCCGGACTATCCAGATGTCATTTGCCAGGATCTTTGCCTCCGTATAAGAAACTACAACGGTGGTGAAGAACATGGGTATATGACATTGTTAACATGTCTGCAGGAACGTTTTCATTCTGTCCGTCAGCTGTCTGTGAAAGGTTGTGACAAGATTGAATTTCTACTGGGATATGGCACAATCACGTGTTTGAAGTTACTCTAGACATTGGATATTGCTGACTGTAAGGGGATGATGATGCTCGGATGGTTCCCCAAACACAAGTTTGTCAGTCTCAGGGTGTTGAAGATTACAAATTGTCTAGACCTTACCACCTTTCCTCCCTTGATGCTTCCAATGTTAGAAACACTGTAAATCGAGAATTCTGAAGGTCTTATGTATATGCATCTGCATGGTCTCATCTCTCTTATGTGCCTAGAGATTGCAGGCTGCTCGAGACTTAAAGGAGTATCAATTACAGACAAACTGTCGTAGCTGGAAGAGATGAAACTTAGGAGGTGTTCCAATCTGATTCTTACACTTGATGATTTGGAAGGTGGGCTGCAAGGTCCCACATCCCTTGTGACGTTAGAAATAGGCTCATGCCAGAATCTGAGAGAGCTACCAACAAACTTAAAGGTGCTTACTAGCCTAAAAAAATTAATGATAATGCAATGCCCTGAAATCAGATTACTACCAAAATCTGGTCTGCCAAAAAGGCTGAATGAACTGCGGATTGATGGATGTCCCTTGCTGCAACAAAATTGCCAAATGGGTGGCTGTGAGTGGCAAAGAGTATCTTGCATCAAGAAGAGAACAATAAGTTTCCCAACATGCTACCCTTACAGTAAGACACAACCTTTTTACATATTTCTTTTCTTATTTACTTTGCAGTCCTATCTCACTAAATCACCAGTACAAGAAATGTTAGATACGAGAAAAAGATTCCGCTTCCAGTTTTTGTACAGTAGAGTAGGACAGATTGCATTCATTTATGCTCAATAACTGTGTATATGTCATGCTATTTCTATTTATACAGTTAGAAACTCTAGTATTAAAAGAAAATTTCAGGTGTCTTATTCAGTTTATACCAAGTTTGCATTTGCTACTTTCTAGTTTATAGTCTAATTTATTGTAAAACAATTGCCACAATATTGCATTTTCCTAAAAGAAATGAAAAACTAAATGTAAATATAACTCATGAGGTGCAATAATCTTTAAACCCTTATAAAAATGTGATTTTTCGTTTGAAAATTACCTATCAAATTACTAGTAGGAGAAAGTAGACACCATTCTATTTTGTGCAACCAACATGAAAACTCCTAATAGTGTATAGCTTTAAGTAAACATGAAAATGATAATTGCTTTTCAGTGTGATCATGGTTAATTGTTCAACACATGTACTAAGGCCTCAATTCAACTAAATGCCATGCAACCATTTTGTGCAACCAACATGGAAATTCCTTATGGTGTATAGCTTTAAGCAAACATGAGAATGATAATTTCTTTTTAGTGTGATCCTGGTTAACTGATCAACACATGAACTAAGGCACTTAGTAGTTGTTTAAACAACTACAATGGTTTTTCAGGCTGCTAGCATCAGAAAAAACATGTTGTCAAATCTTCAGATTTGTAATAGTATTATAGTTAAGTGTTGCACCAAATATCAATTAGTTATACACAAAACTATTTTACTGATAAATCTCAGTTTCTGTAGCATAAAGACTTGCTTTATCTTGCAACTCAGGTAACAAGTGAGATCTAACATCAGAGAAGACCCTTATCCATAAGAAGAAGGAATAGCAACAAACCAAACATCCTAGGAAGTTAGAAACCCAATTGGTCCCAGAAATTTTTGCATGTTTCTTCCTACATTACTCTTCAATGTAATTGTTCCTACCACAATAATGTAGCGAAGGTTGAATGGGGATGTCCATGGGGAACCCAAGATCACAATGATTCAATAAGGAGTTTCAAAGGGAGGAAAAAACAATAAGAACTAGGTGGCCCATTCAAGTGTCCCACATGTGTTTTGAACTCCCTTCAGAGAAGCTCGTGATTTGGTGGAGTAATGTGTAAGAACTCATCTTTGGTCGGATTTTCCAATATGCATGTACATCAAAGGCTTTATTATCATTTTCAAACCAGGCAAGCATCTGACCATAGTATATACATAAAGGCTTGTTTATATTATATGAAACTGCCAATAGGATAGTAAGAGGTATAAACATGAAATGTGGATATTAAAGAGAAGTGACAACCTAATAGCATTGTTGGCCAAACAGTTGAACATTCAATTTCCGTAGATTTTTCACTGTCCAAGATCAAACACATACATTATATTCACATTTTAAATGTGAACATAAATATTTCAGAATACTTGAAGTACCAATATCCACATTACTTCTACAACAACATTTGAAAGATACAAAATTTCATATGTTGAATACTTGCTTAGTCAAGCAGTTCATTTAAACAAGTCAATGGATGTATCATATATTCTCATAAGGAAGGCAGATAACTTAAAAAGAGATTGTACTTCAAACCCTTTATAGGACCATATATACATTTAGATATTAGAATCCTAAAAATTTAGAACTTTAAAGAATCCAAATGAATCGACCTATAGAGAGTAGGCACTAATTCCAACTTAATGTTGGTTATTCTCTTCTAACCCTTATAAATGCCAAAGCAGAGGCAAATGCAATAGAAGTTGCATTCAAAACAATGGTGTCGGGAAATATCATTCACCGTAGTTATGTAGAAGTGAATAAACAAGAAGCATGGACTCATCCTCAAGTCAATACAATTCGATCAATGATTTTGCACTCCATTCTCTATTGCATTCATTCTTCTAGAGTTTCTACACTTCATTTGCATTGTACTACTAAACATGTAGTAGATTCTCTTAGTCGAACAACATTATGTACTATTTCACTACCTTCTATCGATGCTCATCCTACATAGACTAAAAGAAAATCTAACATTATCCAACCAAACCCCAAGTTAGTCATTAAAAATTGAAGAGAAATCAAAAGAGTAAATCATCCATTCAAGAAGACAGTAATCAAAGTCAAAGCTTCCAAGGCATAGATCCCCAATTAAGGTCCAGGAAATTGAAATCTAGATTCCAGTTTAATAGTAACAAAGCTTTAATCTAGAAATCGTAAAAGAAAGGAAAATGCCAAAATTAACCATTAGAATATATACATAGCATTGCAGTCCAGAAGGTAAAATATTATTAGCATAGAGAATTCAATAACAAACCAACGCAGTTGGCCTTTTGAATTTTTTGGGTGTTGGACCAGAGCATAGAAGCCATAACTTTGGCAGTGCGATTGAGATTTTTCCAGAGTCTATATAGTAGGCAAGAAATCATAAAGTAAAAATAATTTTATATTCATTATAATAATGAATAAAAATGTATATAGCATGTAAAGGATCCTTTTCACAAGCCAGATATGAACAAGTGGAAGCATAAAAAAAGGTCACTCCACACAGCCATAAAACTTAAAATAAATGTCATTACACAACATATAATTTTATGAAAGAGTAAGATGAGAAGATGCAATCATCTACCATGTCAGATCATCAACCTCAATTCCTAGAATCCATAAAATATCAATTGTGTGACCTCAAAATATTATGGACCATAAAAGTGCGCATATAAAGGTGACACCTAGGCATGGCCAGGCATCAAGGCACCCAACCTTGGAATCTTCCTTCCTTAACAATTATGGATGGAAATAAAGAGAATTTGAAGTGTGACTGGCCCATAATTCATGGATAAGACATGGTTGTAGACTTTCAACTTGTAGAGAAATGATAGAGATTGTTTATAACAACATACAAAGCCAACTAAGTAATTGAACAAGTTACTCCTATACCTACTACACTCAGAAGGGCATGAAGAGACTCTACTACTTCAACCTTAACTGAGATCTTGACTTCCTACATGCTGCCTTGTGTACTATTTCGATCCCATTATGGTGGATGAGTCTATTACTAAGCTTCCTTTTCTTGTGAGTGTTTCTAGATGAATCCCCATTCCCTACCATAGAAGTCAATTCAGTTGGACTGCTATGAACATCACTAACCACTCCTAAGGATCATTACTATAAGAATCAACATCATTAAATGTGTTGGCAAACAACAAATATCCAAGGTAGGGAGGCATTCATGAAATTGATAATGTATATATTATAATATCCTAAATGAGCAGTTGTCATGAACATGCTTTCTGAATCATATAAAAAGAAAGAATCCAGAGCAACATTAAGCATGGTACAGTCATTAGCCTTTAGGAAAAGATTGCAGTTAATGTTGTTAGATAACACTACCAATATAGAGTAGCAACTTAGTTATGATTGAATAAAGTTTTTACCCTTTCAATGGGTACCAAAGTACTTTTATAGGATCTTATAATTTCTACAATGTTTGCAGCATGTGGCAATATTTGGACGTAGTAGAGAAGATCAAAATGTAGACATATGCCATAGGAAAAGGACCATGAGTTGTTTTTTTGGTAATTATAACTCATGACATTATATTGTTAAAAGAAGTAAAGACAAATGAATTAGATGTTGCATTGTTGATTATGTTAAGCCTCACTCAACATGTCACCATGATTCTATTAAAAAGTTAGCAGCAGCATACCATTTCATCATGCACCTAAATTTATTCAAGAAACAAATTCTAAAGAACCACCTTATATTGCACTGAAAAAAAACAAATATTTCCAAAATGGTGGCAACATTTTTTTTGCACCCCATTAACTTTCCATGGGATACAATCAGAGCACTTAAAAGTAAACTCAAACTGGCATGTTAACCCTTGTTGGAGGCATATAAACCTCCCATGTTACCTGAGATGAGTTGAGAACTGTTATTGAGGAAATCTAGTTTTTGGAAGAAAAAAAACTTGATTGAAATTTTTGAATCACATAAAAGCTACAAGCGAGGAGGAGGAAATCTACCACCTAAAGTAAACTGGAATGGTCGGCTGGGTTGGTAGAGTCGGTGAACTCAAAGTGTAATTGCAGACCATATGACCATCATGTATACAAGAAAAACATTGATTATCTAGGAGAAGGAGGCTCCCGCGATCGTTAGGGCGATCTAGGGCTAGTCGTTGCAGACTCTGCTCGGGGGGAGAGGAAGCTCGCCTACGACACGCTGTGAGCCCTTCTCCCTGGGTACTCTCTTTCCTCGGCTTCTACAGGGCTCCACGCAGGTCGGTGACTCTGCCTGTCTCTTCTCCGTCGTTCCTCACCTGTCCTCCTCAGTGACGCAATGACTCGGCGGGAGCTGGTGGAACGCTAGGAGTTGGCATCTCAACGGCGTGTTGCGCGTGTGGCACTTTCGTCGCGGCTCAGTTCACCGCAGGACGTTTTTCCCTAGGGGTCGAGTGCCCCTCTCTCCCCCTTTTTCTTTCTTTTCTTTTTGTGTCAGTCTGTTTCAGGTTGCTTGTTTGTTTGGTCATGATTGGGTCCCTCTTAGGCAGTCGGTGAGCTCGGGTGTCCCTTGGTGCTCCTGGTAGAGGAGGAGTAAGACGAATTTGTGCCTCGGGCGGGTGCTCCGCCCCCTGTTTGTCGTGGTGATCGAGAGTGGTGGTGGGATTCCCGGCGCCCTCTACTCCCCACCATTCATCCGCCCGAGCCCTACTTCCTCTATATCTGCATCATTTGGGTGTTGGCCTCCTTCCCGGTCCTCCTGGGTGGTGCACCCTTACTACTCGACGTTATTCCTATGTGTTTTGCCCTGTGTTTTTGGGAGGTCCCTTGCTCGGCCTGTCTCATTGTTTGTTCTATTAGTTGTTTAGTTGTGCTTTTCATCGTGTGTTGTTTGCTTAGTTTCTTGCTATTTGTTTTCCAAACGTTCTCTCAACTTTTCAGCTGGCCTTAAGCATGGATGAGATGATGATCTCTATTAGTTGTACTTCTTACTCCTTCCCTGATATCCTCAAGGGCTCGTGCAGGTTGATGGCTTCCCTCTTTGATAGCTGCTTTAAACAGACACTACGAAAGTGGGTTGGTACATGTAATTCACCTATCGCATCCCAATCTGAGTCTTTTGTTATGTCGGTCTTCCAAAGGAGTTCTTGGTACATTCATGTAAGAGTACTATCTTGTAGATGTCGTATGGCTTGCCTTTAATGATATCGAGATGTTTCCCTAAAAAAACATTGATTTAAGAGTTCCCTCCTATTTCAAGAAGTTGGCATTTTAAGATATCTTAAGGAAACTATAAGGTTACAATAAACATCAGAGAAATCAAGATTCAAGATGAATGTTAATGAGCGCACATTTTATGAACCAAAATATGTATGTTGCACATTAAGAAATGCTGGCAAGGATAGAATCCATGGAAGAGAAAGTTTAGGCAAGTCTAGACTGAAAAAGATTACTCCATTGACAAGAAATCTTATTTAGCTTGTCATAATTTAATTAATAGAAAACCTAGATTAATAATATAATGACACAACATTGAAAAGAAATCTGATTTGTACTTCAAAAAATGTAGTCCATGGAATGCAAGCTTTAGTGAAAATGCATAGTTTATATTCCATTGGTATTATTTAGGCTCGTGTCAATGTTCTATTTTTGATAATTCTATGGTACTTAATAATTACTTTTTATGATTTTCTTTGTGCACTTAAAATATTTTATGGCATCTCATCATGACATTTGTAGTAAAAATATGCATGATTTCCTCCATGCAAGTTACCGTAAAAATTAATGCCTTGAGGATTAAAAATGGAAGTATATAACAAACTCTTTATAGATTCTTCTTGGATTAACTCAAAAAATGACCATACATGAAACATTTTAAGTTCTTAACAAGTCATGGTAATAGACTTACACAAAAAGGAAGAATATGCATTTTCCACAGGCCATCATCACTTTTACTTGTAGCTTTTTTAGCCTAGTACGTCAACTATGCTATTTTATAGGTTATAATTATCTCTGTTCTAAGGTCCATGCTATCTAGATACTAACTTTATCTTTACCCCGTGCTAGTGTGAAACCTAGGTGTCCTATCTTAACCAGCTGCTATAATTTCTGGATGTGTTTGTCACGTATATCTTGAACATTGCAGTCTTGCATTTTTAGATTCCAGCATAGCTAAAGGATATCCCTAGGCTACTCTCATTTATTAGAAAATATTGATTTAAGGATTTTCTTACTGAATGTCAGTTTGTGACAAAGTATGTGTGTGTTTAAGGGGTCCTAGAAGGGTAAATTACAAATATATCATATAATTGGGTACACCTAACCAATCTGTCTTTTCCAAGAACTTGACCCGGTATAACCTTGGCCTCATTAGAATGCAGACTTCAATACTTCCCAGGCTCACCACCTCAAAAAGTAGCAACAAAATGGCTAAAATCCAATCCATTAGACCTAATGAGATCCTCACATGTTTTAGTGCACGTTTACGTATATCTACATGTGTTACAAACATGTTCAGATAATCTACATGATTTACTATTGTTATAATATTTATAATATAATTGAGCACGAAATTCAAGGTTCATCCACATCATTCTATAATTGCAAGCCCTTCCAAATATAAGTAAGCAAAGTATTATTGTGTGTGTATTCTGATTGGGATTGGACACGGGTTTATATACAAACAATTACCGATCTAGATATTGGCTAAAAAAGAGTTAGATATCTTTCCCAAACATTCAATGATACGTTAAGAGAAGGCAGTGCAAAACAAATGGTTTTTGCGCTCACTCATAATTCAATGAGGCATATTCCCATTGAATGACACGTTGAAAGAAGACATCCTATAATATTCTCAACTTGAACACTTATTTGACTAATTTCTTTCAGCCTGGTATGAATAGATCTTACTTTAACCTCTACCTCTAAGGTCTTCTCTTTGAAAAATTCCATCAAAGTATCGGGGTCAGTGAAATTTGATCTAATATTAGCATCAGCTTAGCTTGTCAAGTACACATTTCTCATAGAGGCTTTTCATCTATCATATATAGAAGACTGAGATGCTAAAAGAAATTAAAAGAAGCAGGACCAAAATAATGTGGCTATCAGAAATTCACAATTTATACCACGATTTCACATTTACCGAGCATCTATGGATTGTTATTATGTAATATACTAAACAAGTAGCAAGACAACAAACATGTCAGCACTTACACGATTAAAAGACACCGATATACCTGATGCATTCCAACCTAAGAACAAATCATATGTTCTATTGAATCAGTATGTGCAATAGATGTTATCGGAACCCAAAATGTCAAGACTAGCGGTAGCATAGGGTCTGGAACCTGTGATGCCCTGATTGTTTGGTGGAGCTGTCAAGAAGAAAAGTTGTTGGAGGATCCTTCAGGTTGCTAGATGGAGGCACTAGGTGGAAGAACCACCTGAAACACCTTCAAGCTGGGCGGAGGTGTTGGATGCTTTTGGGCAGAGGCACTGGATGCTTTTGGGCTGAGGCGTCGGACGCTTCTAGTCACAGACGCTTAGAAGAAACATTCCTAATGTCATTGAGAAGTGCGCAATGAGGAATAGAGGTTGTCGGGTGTGGTTTGGGGAGAATGCAGAGAGACCGGGAGATGAGGCAAGAGACGGAGACCGACTTAGAGAGCATGGAGGGTGAAATACGAGGGTTGGGGAGAAAGAAGTTTGATGGGAGGATTAAATTAGACAGGTGGGAGATCAATGGCCAAATGGCGCCATGAAATTCAGTTTTGTTTGAGATTAGATTGGGAGGGGTATACTTGGTGTCGTATGCCACTCTAGATTAGCTATATTTTTAATTTACATTTATAATGGAGAGGGGGGAAGTGTAATTATGTATAACTAATTAGACTAGTTACATTTATTTTTCTTACACTTATATTTATTATAACTAAACATCTATTTGAATACATTTGAAATATATGTAATTAGAATAATTTAGCTAAAGCATCTTTTTTTTGTAGTGCAATATGGACTCCATGTACATCAACAAAGTATGACCTTGGTTGATCCACCTAAAGGGATAAAACCCATAGGGTACTTTTGGGTCTTCTAGAAGAAGACTGACATGGAGGGTAAGTTGGTTGAAAAGGGTTTCTAACAAGTTCAAAGTGCTGAACATGGTGAAATCTTTTTAGCAGTTACCATGGATAAATCCATCTGGATAATGATTTCCATTGTAGCTCAATATGACTATGATATTTAGCATACGGATGTTAACATCACATTCCTTAAATGGAATTTTGTGCAAGATGTGTATGTAACACAGCCTTAAAGGTTTTATAAATCCAATAATGCAAATAAAGTATATAAAGATGCATAGATCAATCTTTAGATTGAAGCAAGCACCTTCGAACTAGATCTTCAATTTGACAAGATAGTCAAAGAGTTTGACTTGACTCAGAAGGAAGATGTAATTTGTGATTACAAGAATTTAGTGGGAGCATATATATATATTCCACATATTGATGGGGAGTATCATTCTTATACTACAAAATCTGGAATCGAAGTGCATTCTAAAAGGTTTTTAGAGAAGCATTCTATGTTATAGGAATCAAGATCTATCAAGATAGATCAAGAGGGCTTCTTTTCCTAGGAAAGAGAACATACTTTGGCTAGATGTTGAATGAGTTCAGCATAGTGAGACAAAATTTATCCATGTTCCATGGAGTTAGTCTCTCAAGAGCCAAGTGTCCCAATTCTTATGAAGAATAAGGAACACATGGATAGATGCCATATGCATTTGCAATTGAATCTATAACATATGGACTCATCTCGTTATCATGTATGTATTAGACATGACAAGAAAATATGAACTAATTATCTTGTATGTATTGAAAATGATTAGAATATACGAACTCATCATCTTGTATGTATTGGACTAACAAGAAGATATGAAATCACCATCTTGTATGACAAGATGATATAAATATCCATTTATCTCATATGTATTGGACATGACGAATGGATATCTCTCGAACTCCAGTAAGAGTTACTGGAATACCATGAAGGACATCTTTGTGTACTTGTGAAGTCTTAAAAGGATTAGTTCTTTAGTTATGGTAATAAGGAAGAGTTGGGTGTAAAGAGTTACATTGATGCAAGCTTCTGAAATGACAAAATTGTGTTTTGACCTTAGAAAAGGAATTATTAGTTGAAAATGTTCCAACATAAAACAATTGATTCATTTTACAATAAGAAGTTGAGTACCTTAGTGTTACAAACACTATAAAGGATATTTTATGCATGTAGAAGTTCACATGGATGAACATATGGGAGGTTTGGACCATTGGTAACTTAGTAGTAATATTGTGACAATAATGGAGCTATTGGTTAGGCAAAGGAATTTTAGATAGCATATTATGACACTTCCATCTCATATGAGTTGTCGTAAAGTGAGGGGATGTGAAACATGCTATATACCAACTTGAAGAAAATGTTGCTTACCTGCTATAAAAGCATTTGTGCAGCAAAAACATGATGGACATGTTAATATCACTTCTAATATGATTCGTGGATGATTAGCTCTAAGTGCAAGTAGGATTCTATTGGTCTAGTATTCTCATAGAGCCAATCATATGATGATTGCAATGAGGCATATGATACTTGATTTGATAATGATAAAGGAAATTCCTTCTATTATTTTGGTCTCACTATTGAGATGATGGCACATACATGATAGATGTCTAAAGAATGATGTGACTCGATGACATATGTATTTAGGTTGAAGACATGAACAATGAGACCATATGATTGATAAGAGTACATACATTCTTGTAATGTCCCTAGTGGATATTACTATGGAAGCAAAATAGACAACAGTAATACATAGGACTAGATTGTGTGTTGACTAATGATAGAGTCTCATTAGTCATGATATATGATATCAAGTCAAGCACACAAATATATGTTAGAGAACAGTATATCTGATAGACCCACCTTGAGAGTGATACATGGATACCAATGAATGGTAGTCACAATCGTCTCTCATAGTGATAGTGGTTCTTAGACCTAAAATCACTGCATTCATCACATGTCATTGGGTACACTTTGACATCATCAAACACATTCCTAAAATGTGGGTGTTATAAAGGTGATGGTTGGCTGACTTTGACACATGGGGATCGACTGTGAGTGATAGAGATGGGATTTGTCCCTCCTATAAGGAGTATGATATCCAGGACCCCTTGATAAGTAGGACTGAGAATTTTATGGCCATACTCATGTGATTCAATATATGATAGACAGTCTGCTCTAGCTCAAGGAACATGGATTTAATATTGAAGAGGATTATGTTCCATGCCTCGAGTTCAATCCGGATGTCAGTGACAAAGGAACTATATGATCATTGGAATACTAATCATAAATTGTAGGTTGAAGTTGTTCTCCAACTTTCTGAGTTACTTGGGTAGCAATGATGAGTTACTAGATTCTTTTCATTGCTTGTGATGTCATAAGTGTTATGAACATTCACTTCCAACATAAATTGGAACATGTAGGGTCACACACATAAGATACCCCTAGAAGAGGAGATTGTCCATGAATGATGTTTGGCTTGAGACTAAAGGTGTTTAGCTAATCAATTAAACATACAATTGACTGACTAGACGTAGAACTATCAAGTTCAAGTTTTCAACTAGCTGGTTAGAGTGTCAGGTTGATTAGAGACCGCATTAGCAATGTCATGACTGCCAACCGACCGATTCACCCAGGTCATCTGATCGGCTGGTGTGAGCGAACAGACCAGTTCACTTGGTGAACCAGGAAGCTCACAGTCCTTCAAATTAAGGAAATTAGGATTTGTGTGGTTGGAGAAAAACTTTCACATTTCACTTGTTCAATTTGATTGGAATAAGGATTAATCTTTGCATCAATTAGAAATGATTGAGGACAGTTAATTGTAGGCAAGTCAATTGAAGGTTCTACACACTTTCTCACTCATGATTTCACCTTTTAAGCAAACTTTCTCCAAATTTGATGAAAATTCACCCAAAGGCTATATTTATTATGTAGATTATGAATCCAAGATTATTTTCCTCTTTTTGAGTCATTTATTATTTTATTTGATATTTTAGGGAAAACTTAGATCTTCTCTTTCCAAAATAAATTTAAATCAACTATTATTATATGAATAATGTGAAACTTGACTCCCAAGGCAATTAGGACCTAAGGAACACGCTATTTAACTTATATTCCACTTTTGGGATTTATTTTAATGAGATATGTCATATGGCCCATTAGTGACCCATTGTCCAAAACTATTCATCCAATTAAGTTCTTTAACTTCTTATTACCTTCCAAATGAGTCATATGTGATTATTAAGAACGAATTATCATGTATTTCATTGTATACTTTAGGTGACACATTTTATGTTCCATTATTGGCATAAGTCTAATATGAGAACATTAGGTTACATTAGGGTGATTTGTTCATGTATTAACTCATTAGGGTTATACTAAACCTCATCTAGATCTATCCTCAACCTTGTTTGGCTAAGTCTAAAATGATCAAACTTCTAGGGTGGGGTTTGAGATCTAGTACGTTACAGTCAGATACTAGTGACGGTCTCTAGACTACCATTGTAACATCCCTGACCTGGGTTATGAGTTAACCCTAGGTGTTTTGCCTAAATATGTAATTAAATCTTTGTGATTAACTCTGAGCATGTAATTAAGTTCTCAGAAACATATATCTCAGTATTTGCTCCTTTTTATTTAAAGTAGTAGCATTGTTTTGATATACAGGGACCTATGTGCAATTTACCCAGTTAAAAGGGTTAGCTTGCAATTTGCACATGATGAGATGTTCCTCTGATGTTGAGACATCATGAGAAATCTTTTTAGCAAAGTTTGAGGGATTTCCCAAGCTAAGGCACCAAGGTGCAACTGTGGAAGCAATCCCGGTGCTTGAAACCCTAGTTTGGGGTAAAATGCAATTTACCCAAATTAAGGGATACAAATTGTGAAATATGTCATCTAATGTATCTTTTTAGACTCTTGCCATCATTAAGAGAAGAAATGATGAGGAAGTCACCTCAATTGAATTATCAAGTTATGAGATATGCCTTGTGATTGAATAATCAGGGTATATGTGCAATATTTCTTTATGTATGTACCTCATCATTAGCTTGCTCTCCTTTACCTTCTTTTCCTAAGACCTTAAGAGAATGTTTGTCCTTATAATAAAGAGGAAGGGACGATCAAGTAAAGAAGGAGGGACCTAGTTGGAATTATGGACAACTTATGAACTAATGTTGAAAATCCTACCCCATGTATATAAGCTCTCCTTCCCTTAGTTGCAAGGGAACTCACCCTTCGTTCCCTTACTGTTTCATTTCACCAAAGACGACCAAGGACTGCCTTGTATCTAAGGAGGACGACCAAGGGGTGCAAGGTAGGTTTAAACCCCTCTTCTTGCTTAGTTCCATGGTTAGAACTCGAATTCAAGGTCATCTTCATGGCTAACTCTTGAAACCCTACCTTTCTAGCCGTCTCTTTTCATCCTTCCTTGGAGTTTTCACCTTGGCCAACCTGTAAGAACTCAAAGACGCCATTAGAGCTTGGAGCTTGAAAGCTTGGAGCTCAAGAAGCAAGCTTTAGGCGGGTTTTATAACTCTAAACCCATGCTTTACTATGTGCATCTTTATATGCATTTTGATGATAGCTCTTAGTATTTCCCTACTTTTCCCTGCTATTTTGCAAGCAAATCCATGGGATATTCGTACTGTTCTTGAGCTAGGAGATGAAGGCGTGATTTCCAATAAAAATCCACCGCTTTCCACTTCCTTAAACGGTCTCAAAAGTTTTCTCTCTCGGTCTCAAGACCGGGAGGTGAGCAAACGGTCTCGAGACCGCGACAGGGAAAACGGTCTCCAAGACCATTTGGCCCCGTTGACCGGGCGTAGACCGTATAAGAAATCTGTTCCTAATTATATAGGCTAATTACCCTCAAAATGTGGGAGGCTAACTCCAAAGGAATCGTGATATATGACCTTTGTAAGTAACAACTTTATTTGCATTTTTTCCTGATTTTCAAACGGTCTGAAATTGCCTTTTTGGGCAAACGGTCTCAAGACCGTGTAAGGTCGTTGACTCAGCATTGACCTTATGAGTTTACTGTTCAAAATTATGTTAATTAACAACTCACCAAGTTTTATGGTCTAATTCCAAACGGGCTAAGAGTTGAAGGGTGAATACTAGGGCTAACCCTAGATAAAATCAATACTGAAATTATGGTGAACTAATTAGGGTTTTTAGGGTTGATTGACCTAAACGGTCTCCAGACCGTTTGGGGGTCACCAAACGGTCTCAAGACCGAGAGGGCAATCAACCAAGACCGTTTGGAGGTCTGGGGTCAAGGATAGTTGACCAATTGAAGGTACAATTACACCGAATTACATTGCAATTAAATATTGACATGATCATCAACTCAATGGGTCAGACCTTGATGAATCTGCACTAGAATCCAAATTGGATGGGCAAACGGTCTTAAGACCATTTGGAACTCATCCAAACGGTCTCAAGACCGAGAGGACAATTACCCAAGACCGTTTGAAGGTCTAGGGTTAAGTAATTTGACCAATTGAGGACCTAATTGCAAATAAGTTATCAATTTAATTAAAATTCTGTTTTATGGCTCAATCATGGTTCAACCCCTATCAAATCACCTTAGATTTTGATGAAACCTTGGTCAAACGGTCTCAAGACCATGTGGGGTCCACCCACATGACCTCAAGACCGTTTGGGCCAAGTTTGGGCCCAATTGGAGCTCAATTGAAGGGCTCAACCTTGTGTTGAGTCACATTGTGGAATGTTGATGGGTGAACATTGATAAACCCTAATTGAATCGATTTCAATCCTAATTGGACAACAATTGAGGGTCAATTGAATGACCAATTGGTTAAGCATAACCTTAGTTGACCCAATCCATAGGTGGTCAACATAACTTTTACCTTTTGAGGGCTTCAACATCGGTTAACATAATCGATTGTATCTTTGATTTTGTTGATGGACCAAGCGGCTGAGACCATGTGAGCCTCGCGGTCTCAAGACCGTGAGAGGGCTCGCGGTCTCAAGACCGTGAGGGGGCTCACGGTCTCAAGACCGAGAGGAGGCTCGTGGTCTCAAGACCGTGAAGGGCCTCGTGGTCCTGAGGTCAAACTAGCTAAACGGTCAACGTCTCTTCGCGGTCTCAACTCCAATTTGATCTTCGCGGTCTCAACATCAATTGAACCAATGATAGAGCTTCGCGGTCTTGAACCACTTGAAGAGGCTCGCGGTCTTGAAGCCTAAGGGACTCGCGGTCTTGGAGTTATAAATAGGCTCACGGTCTTGGAAAGTCAAAGTGGGCAAACGGTCAACACTTTCAACCGATTTCAACTCAATTGATGATTAATGATTGAAATCAATCAATGTGATTCCAAGTTGACTTCTTTCAATCAATTCATAATATAAATGGTCCAATGTTGCCCAAATCAAACCCTAATGATAATCTAGGATAGTAAGGGGTTATTTGACTAAGGTTTTTGACCATAATGATGATCAATGGGGGAAATTACCAAAATACCCCTGAAGGGTCAATTGAGTTATACCTTGCTCAATTCAAACTCTAATTACATGAGAATGATGTTTTTAGTCATAATGACTCTATCCAACTTGATCTAGTCTAATGTTATCATCCACCATTAGTATGATGAAAGAGAGAGTACTTCTAGAGAGAGAAAGTACCCTAGAGAGAGAAAGTAACTCTAAATCACATAATGGTGATGTTTTTGGCTATGTTAGCCTATGATGACTCAATCCAACCTATTTTAGAGTAATGTTGACATCACTTAACCTTATGACGAGAAAGAAAGTACTTATAGAGAGAGAAAGTACTTCTAGAGAGAGAAAATACCCTTTTTAAGTGGAAACTCAATTGAAGCATCCCCAATACACAGAAATGAGCATAATTAGGGTATGATCCACCTGTGTGAGATCATAGAAACCCTAATTATGATAAATGATGAACTTTTAACTAATCTAAGATCATCATTGAAGATGTTACTCATACATGATGATGTTATGAGTTCAATTCACCTTAATGTGAATAGTAAACCCTAATTCAAGGATGATGACATGTAATGTGAATAGTAAACCCTAATTCAAGGATGATGACATGAAATGTGAATAGTAAACCCTAATTCAAGGGTAATGACATGCTTTTGAATATTAAACTCTATTTGATGAGAAGTAGAGATTTAAACTCTTATGACAAGAGTAGGAGGGATATTCCTTATTTTTGTACTACCTTTATCAGTTGTATTAACCATGCAGGTTCTGATATGAAGGTAATCATATCCAGGTATGGATGATGATGTTATATTCATTAAAGGCATGTTGTTAGTCTTATGAATAAGTAAAGTAACCGGATGTCTTGTCAGTGGCATCCTATACTGATAATGGGCTGTGAGAGCCATGAATACCATCAAAGTCATGCCTTAGAGATGACTTGTGATGAGGATAATGAGAAATGATGATTGATATGAGTTAGGCCTGTTACATTTAGTATTCTTCTTTTATAGCTGCTATGCTATTGTTATTGTTTGCAGAACAATGTATGCTGTTAAAGAATACTGAATGTACCTAACTAATCAAGTATAATGTAGAGCCCTGATCATAGATCCATCATTGTCAGAAATTAAATGATGGTGAAACAGGTTTTCCTTAGGGAACTCCTGGAGCACATACTTTTGAGTATGTGGGGTACATGGATGTGTAGAACCTTACATCCTAGTGTAGGAAAGTGATGTAGATGTGTAATCCATCCATCCTTCACTATAATTCCATACCGTATCAGTGGTAGGTAAACATGAAACCTCCTGATGACGAAGAAAGCACAGATATCTGTATCAGTGGTAGGTAAATATGAAACCTCCTGATGACGAAGAGAGTACAGAACGCCACTGTGACTCTAGAATAGCGAAGGACCAGTTTACCCTGGTGAGCTATAGTAGTAGAGACACGAGATGTCCTACAAGTGATCCTCTTACTGACTGAGGAAGGTGAAGGTCATGAGAATCTGGCTCTCTTAATGACCTATGTATGATACTGATGCGGCTTCTCAGCGATCAGTTGGAGTATGAGTGGTAAGCCTCATCTCCACAGGGCATAATGTTGTTTGTAAAACATAATCAACCATGTAGTATAACTTGTTAGAGATGACTCCAAGTTAGTTGATTGATGTTACATTGAAATAATGTTTATATTCTCCATATCTCCTAAATGGTTGAGATCTTGTTATACTTGCAACTGTTATAGAATGCTTTAAAGGCTTTATTGTTTAAGATATTCTTTGATGTTATAATAAAGCTTCTGGCGAAGAGTTATAACTCTCGCTAGGACAATTATGTATAATTGTCTCACCCCGTAGGCTTCAACTTTTTAGGTGGACGTCGGAGACGAAGGAACCAGCCTACAGGTGATCAGTCTCAGCAGCAGCATCAGGGGCAGCAGTAATCTCAGGTGGAGATTGTCCTGCCATATGGTGTAGTTAGAGTCAGTCCTATGTGTCCTCTGTACTCTCAGGTCTTGGAGTCTTTTGCATAGTGATCTTGAGATTTTGTATCCTGATGTATATAATTACTCAAGAAGTAATTATCCTGAGATGTAAACAATTTACCTCACTTTATGAAAGAAGCTTTTATGGATTCAAGCTCTTGTCACGAAAAGTTTTAATTTCCCGTGATTTTTGTCTTCCGCTGATCACCGATTCGCTTCCGCTAAGTTTTAATCGTGTTTATGTCATGGTTTGGAGATCAGAGCCCACAACTAGTGGTATCAGAGCTCCAGGTTCAGTTGAGTCTACAGAGGCATAGGACTTAGGATGTCGAGTCTATCTTTAGTACTCCTTCCTCATCTAATAGAATCTTCTGCTCCTCAGGAGAAGAAGATACATAAGAATGTCAGAACATCGTGATGAGCACGTGGCAGAGAGTAGTGCTAGTGCACCTCGAGGCGGTGCAAGAGTTCCGAGAATAGAACCACCTGCACCTGAGTCGCCAAGAGAGCCACCCCAGTTCGACCCAGCTGACATGACTGATCCAGCTGTACAGACGATGTTCGGGCAGTTTATGACTGCCATGACACATATAACTGATAGGATGCCCATTCCTGCACCTAGGGCACCTGTCCAGCCTGAAGCACAAGGTATCGGTAAGACATTCGAACGACTTCGTCGTGTCGGAGCTACCGAGTCCTTCGGAACTACCGACCCTGCAGATGCTGACTTATGGTTGACAGAGTTGGAGAAGGCTTTCAGGATTCTTATGATTCCGGAAGCTGAGAAGGTTAGACATGCTGTCTATCTTCTCAAAGGCAGTGCTGGTCACTGGTGGAACATGGAAGAGCAGAAGAGACCTGGAGTAGAGTTCTCATGGGAAGAGTTTCGTCGGGAATTTATCAATAGATATTTTCCAAAGACCTTCCTAGATGAGAAGATCTCTCAGTTTGAGAAACTAAGGCAGGGTATGATGAACATTAGTGAGTATGAAGCTAAGTTCATGGAGTTGTTGCGGTTCTGTCCACACATGGCTGCTACGGATGAGGAAAGAATCAGAAGATTCGAGAAGGGTTTGAATTCTGATATGTCAACCCCTGTGTCTGCCTTAGAAAACAGAGAGAGATTCTCTACCTTCGTTGAGTCAGTCCGAAGGATAGAGAGATCTGTGGTTGAGAAAAGACAAACCCATAAAAGATATCCACAGTTCCAGGGTTCTTCATCTAGGGATTCTAAGAAACCTAGATTCTCTGCACCTAACCCTCCACCACCCAGATCGATTTTTCAAACTCAATGGACACCAAGCAGAGGTAGAGGGTGGAGTCAACCGCTTCAAGGGACGCACAGTTCTGCATCAGTGTCAGTTACTGGACCACCCAGACCACAGCAACAGGAGAAGAGTTGCTACAACTGTGGTAAGGTGGGACACTTGATGAAGGATTGCCGTTCTAGGCCTGTCGGTGTGACACAACAAACCCCGAGACAGAATCAACAGGGATCTCAGAATAGACAACATCAAGGAGCAGCTCGAGGACGTGGACAAGCGTCTCAAGCTGGATCATCAGCACCACCTCAACACCAGGCGACTGCAAGGTTCTATGCTATGAACCCACCTGAGGCAGTGGTCAATCCACGGGTAGTGGCAGTTCAGATGAAACTTTTATATTCTGATATGTCTATATCCTATGATGTATCTGTTCTGATTGATCCGGGTGCTACACACTCTTTCATCACTCGTGAAGTGATTCGTAACTGCAATGTGACTGTTAGTCATAGAGCAGATAGTTTGTTGTTAGAGACTCCTTTGAGTGGGTCTGCCGTTTTGCAGGAGGTATGTTCTCCCTGCATCCTCTCCTTTTCTGACCATCGCATTCAAGTGGATCTTATACCACTTGATATGCAGGGATTTGATATAATCCTTGGGATGGATACCTTAGAAAGGTATAGAGTTGTCTTGGATTGTGAGTCCAAGTTGGCTGTGTTTGCTGATGAAAGCAACACATGGATCTTTCAAGGTGAAAGAAAGATTCTGCCCACCTGTCTTGTGTCATCTATGGTTGATGATAAGCTGTTGAGGCAAGGATGTCATGCATTCTTAGCCCATGTGGTAGATGTTACCAAGGAAAGGACCAATCCTGCTGAAGTTCCCATAGTCAGGGAATTCGAGGATGTGTTTCCTGAAGAACTTCCTGGTATACCACCACCTCGGGAGATTGATTTTGAAATCAATCTGATCCCAGATACGAAACCCATAGCTCAAACTCCGTATAGGATGGCGCCTGCCGAGATGGCAGAACTCAAGAAACAGCTTCAAGAGTTACTTGAGAGAGGTTTTATCCGACCAAGTACTTCACCTTGGGGTGCTCCGGTCTTGTTTGTTAAAAAGAAAGATGGGTCAATGCGGTTGTGCATTGACTACAGACAACTCAATAAAGTAACAATAAAGAATAAGTACCCTCTGCCGAGGATTGATGATCTCTTTGACCAGTTGCGTGGTGCAACAGTCTTTTCAAAGATAGACTTGAGGTCTGGATATCATCAACTCCGTATTAAGGATAGTGACATATCCAAGTCTGCCTTTAGGATAAGATATGGTCACTATGAGTTCACGGTTATGTCGTTTGGACTAACCAATGCACCAGCTGCATTTATGGAACTCATGAATAGAGTTTTTCGACCTTTCCTTGATCAGTGTGTTGTTGTCTTCATAGATGACATTCTGATCTATAGTAAGGATGCTCAGCAACATGATCAACATCTTCGCCAAGCTTTGACCTTGCTAAGAGAACATAAGCTGTATGCTAAGTTTAGTAAGTGTGAGTTTTGGCTGCCAGAAGTATCTTTTCTTGGACATGTAATATCCGCCTCGGGAATTCGTGTTGACCCTACAAAGGTAGAATCTGTTCTACAATGGGAACAACCAAAGACACCGACGGAAATTCGAAGTTTCTTGGGGTTAGCTGGCTATTATCGAAGGTTCATTAAGAACTTTAGTTCTATAGCTTTACCTTTGACCAAGTTAACCCGGAAAGATGTTCCTTTTTCTTGGAGTGATAAGTGTCAACAATCTTTCCAGTTGCTGAAGGAGAGGTTGACAAGTGCACATGTGTTAGTGCTACCTGAACAAGGAAAAGGATATATAGTTTTCTGTGATGCTTCCAAAAACGGACTAGGATGTGTGTTGATGCAGGATAAACAAGTGATTTCTTTTGCTTCCCGACAGCTTAAGAAACACGAGGAGAATTATCCAACACACGATCTGGAGTTAGCTGCTGTGGTTCATGCTTTGAAGATCTGGAGGAACTATCTCTACAGAGAAACATTCCAGATCTTCACATACCACAAAAACCTTAAGTATATCTTCTCTCAGCATGAGCTCAACATGAGGCAACGTCGCTGGATGGATTTAATCAAGGACTACGACTGTACAATTGATTACCATCCAGGTAAGGCCAATGTTGTTGCAGATGCCTTGAGTAGGAAATCAGCAACATCAACCATGAATAGAGCACAACTAAACTCTTTAGTATGCTCTAGAAGAGATATGCTTATCTCTTTAAGGCAAGACAATGTACAGTTGAAAGTGTCATTGTTAGCCGGTTTGTTAGCTGAGATGCATATTAAACCTACCCTAAGGGAGCAGATTAAAGAGGCACAGCTAGGTGATGTTGCAGTCCAACATATAAGATCTGAGTATGGAAAGGAGAAGCAAGATGGTTTTCATGACTCAGAAGATCAAGTATCTTGTTATAATGAAAGGATGATAGTGCCAGATGTGGACAACTTGAGAAAGTTAGTCCTGGAAGAAGCCCATTCTTCCATGTATGCTATGCATCCAGGGAGCACCAAGATGTATCGGAATTTGAAAGATCTATATTGGTGGCCTGGAATGAAAAAGGACATTGCAGATTATGTTCTGAGGTGTCCTGTGTGTCAGCAAGTTAAAGCTGAACACCAGAAGCCTGCAGGTACAATGCAACCTTTACCCATATCACAGTGGAAGTGGGACCATGTGACCATGGACTTTGTTGTTGGCCTACCCAGGACAAGCAAAGGACATGATTCCATTTGGGTAATTGTTGATAGGTTGACTAAGACAGCACATTTCTTACCTGTCAAAATAACCTATTCTGCTGAAAGGTTATCAGAGTTGTATGTTCAAGAGATAGTACGTTTGCACGTAGTTCCTGTCACAATAGTTTCTGACAGAGGTCCTCAGTTTACAAGTCGTTTTTGGGAACAGTTGCACAGAGCCTTAGGCACCAAGCTAAGGTTTAGTACGGCCTTTCATCCACAGACTGATGGACAGTCGGAAAGGACCATACAAACCTTAGAAGACCTGTTGCGAGCATGTGTTCTCCAGTTCACCGGAAGTTGGGATCTACACCTAAGCTTGATAGAGTTTGCCTATAACAATAGCTATCAGCATAGTATTGATATGGCACCTTATGAAGCCTTATATGGTAGACGTTGTAGATCACCCTTGTGTTGGTTTGAGACTGGTGAGCACCAGTTGTTAGGTCTTGACCTGGTGCAGCAAACCACAGAAAAGATTAAAGTTATACAACACAAGATTAAGACTGCTCAGGATAGGCAGAAATCTTATGCTGACAAACGTCGTAGACCCTTAGAGTTCCAGGTTGGAGACAGAGTGTATCTTAAGGTCTCACCTTGGAAAGGAGTCCTTCGTTTTGGAAGGAAAGGGAAGTTAGCTCCTAGATTTATGGGACCTTATCCAATCATTGAACGGATTGGAAAGGTAGCATATAAACTAGAGCTGCCCCCAGAATTACAGAGGTTACACCTTGTGTTTCACATTTCTATGTTGAAGAAATGTCACCCAGACACCGAGTCAGTTCTACAACCTATGGAGATAGAACTGAATGATGACATATCCTATAAGGAGGGACCAATGTCAATCCTTGATAAACGAATTAAAAAGTTAAAGAAGAAAGATATAAGTCTTGTGAAAGTCCTCTGGAACCATCGTGGTATTGAAGAAGCCACTTGGGAGTTAGAGGATGAGATGAGAAGGAAGTATCCTGCCCTTTTCTCTTAGTATGTTTTATCGATTTCGGGGACGAAATCCTTGTAAGGGGTGGATAATTTGTAACATCCCTGACCTGGGTTATGAGTTAACCCTAGGTGTTTTGCCTAAATATGTAATTAAATCTTTGTGATTAACTCTGAGCATGTAATTAAGTTCTCATAAACATATATCTTAGTATTTGCTCCTTTTTATTTAAAGTAGTAGCATTGTTTTGATATACAGGGACCTATGTGCAATTTACCCAGTTAAAAGGGTTAGCTTGCAATTTGCACATGATGAGATGTTCCTCTGATGTTGAGACATCATGAGAAATCTTTTTAGCAAAGTTTGAGGGATTTCCCAAGCTAAGGCACCAAGGTGCAGCTGTGGAAGCAATCCCGGTGCTTGAAACCCTAGTTTGGGGTAAAATGCAATTTACCCAAATTAAGGGATACAAATTGTGAAATATGTCATCTAATGTATCTTTTTAGACTCTTGCCATCATTAAGAGAAGAAATGATGAGGAAGTCACCTCAATTGAATTATCAAGTTATGAGATATGCCTTGTGATTGAATAATCAGGGTATATGTGCAATATTTCTTTATGTATGTACCTCATTATTAGCTTGCTCTCCTTTACCTTCTTTTCCTAAGAACTTAAGAGAAGGTTTGTCCTTATAATAAAGAGTAAGGGACGATCAAGTAAAGAAGGAGGGACCTAGTTGGAATTATGGACAACTTATGAACTAATGTTGAAAATCCTACCCCATGTATATAAGCTCTCCTTCCCTTAGTTGCAAGGGAACTCACCCTTCGTTCCCTTACTGTTTCATTTCACCAAAGACGACCAAGGACTGCCTTGGAGCTAAGGAGGACGACCAAGGGGTGCAAGGTAGGTTTAAACCCCTCTTCTTGCTTAGTTCCATGGTTAGAACTCGAATTCAAGGTCATCTTCATGGCTAACGCTTGAAACCCTACCTTTCTAGCCGTCTCTTTTCATCCTTCCTTGGAGTGTTCACCTTGGCCAACCTATAAGAACTCAAGGACGCCATTAGAGCTTGGAGCTTGAAAGCTTGGAGCTCAAGAAGCAAGCTTTAGGCGGGTTTTATAACTCTAAACCCATGCTTTACTATGGGCATCTTTATATGCGTTTTGATGATAGCTCTTAGTATTTCCCTACTTTTCCCTGCTATTTTGCAAGCAAATCCATGGGATATTCGTACTGTTCTTGAGCTAGGAGATGAAGGCGTGATTTCCAATAAAAATCCACCGCTTTTCACTTCCTTAAACGGTCTCAAAAGTTTGCTCTCTCGGTCTCAAGACCGGGAGGTGAGCAAACGGTCTCGAGACCGCGACAGGGAAAACGGTCTCCAAGACCGTTTGGCCCCATTGACCGGGCATAGACCGTATAAGAAATCTGTTCCTAATTATATAGGCTAATTACCCTCAACATTTGGGAGGCTAACTCCAAAGGAATCGGGATATATGACCTTTGTAAGTAACAACTTTATTCGGTCTGAAATTGCCTTTTTGGGCAAACGGTCTCAAGACCGTGTAAGGTCGTTGACTCAGCGTTGACCGTATGATATTACTGTTTAAAATTATGTTAATTAACAACTCCCCAAGTTTGATGGTCTAATTCCAAACGGGCTAAGAGTTGAAGGGTGAATACTAGGGCTAACCCTAGATAAAATCAGTACTGAAATTATGGTGAACTAATTAGGGTTTTTAGGGTTGATTGACCTAAACGGTCTCAAGACCGTTTGGGGGTCACCAAACGGTCTCAAGACCGCGAGGGCAATCAACCAAGACCGTTTGGAGGTCTGGGGTCAAGGATAGTTGACCAATTGAAGGTACAATTACACCGAATTACATTGCAATTAAATATTGACATGATCATCAACTCAATGGGTCAGACCTTGATGAATATGCACTAGAATCCAAATTGGATGGGCAAACGGTCTCAAGACCGTTTGGAACTCATCCAAACGGTCTCAAGACCGAGAGGACAATTACCCAAGACCGTTTGAAGGTCTAGGGTTAAGTAATTTGACCAATTGAGGACCTAATTGCAAATAAGTTATCAATTTAATTAAAATTCTGTTTTATGGCTCAATCATGGTTCAACCCCTATCAAATCACCTTAGATTTTGATGAAACCTTGGTCAAACGGTCTCAAGACCATGTGGGGTCCACCCACATGACCTCAAGACCGTTTGGGCCAAGTTTGGGCCCAATTGGAGCTCAATTGAAGGGCTCAACCTTGTGTTGAGTCACATTGTGGAATGTTGATGGGTGAACATTGATAAACCCTAATTGAATCGATTTCAATCCTAATTGGTCAACAATTGAGGGTCAATTGAATGACCAATTGGTTAAGCATAACCTTAGTTGACCCAATCCATAGGTGGTCAACATAACTTTGACCTTTTGAGGGCTTCAACATCGGTTAACATAATCGATTGTATCTTTGATTTTGTTGATGGACCAAGCGGCTGAGACCATGTGAGCCTCGCGGTCTCAAGACCGTGAGAGGGCTCGCGGTCTCAACACCGTGAGGGGGCTCATGGTCTCAAGACCGAGAGGAGGCTCGTGGTCTCAAGACCGTGAAGGGCCTCGTGGTCCTGAGGTCAAACTAGCTAAACTTTCAACGTCTCTTCGCGGTCTCAACTCCAATTTGATCTTCGCGGTCTCAACATCAATTGAACCAATGATAGAGCTTCGCGGTCTTGAACCACTTGAAGAGGCTCGCGGTCTTGAAGCCTAAGGGGCTCGCGGTCTTGGAGTTAGAAATAGGCTCGCGGTCTTGGAAAGTCAAAGTGGGAAAACGGTCAACACTTTCAACCGATTTCAACTCAATTGATGATTAATGATTGAAATCAATCAATGTGATTCCAAGTTGACTTCTTTCAATCAATTCATAATATAAATGGTCCAATGTTGCCCAAATCAAACCCTAATGATAATCTAGGATAGTAAGGGGTTATTTGACTAAGGTTTTTGACCATAATGATGATCAATGGGGGAAATTACCAAAATACCCCTGAAGGGTCAATTGAGTTATACCTTGCTCAATTCAAACTCTAATTACATGAGAATGATGTTTTTAGTCATAATGACTCTATCCAACTTGATCTAGTCTAATGTTATCATCCACCATTAGTATGATGAAAGAGAGAGTACTTCTAGAGAGAGAAAGTACCCTAGAGAGAGAAAGTAACTCTAAATCACATAATGGTGATGTTTTTGGCTATGTTAGCCTATGATGACTCAATCCAACCTGTTTTAGAGTAATGTTGACATCACTTAACCTTATGATGAGAAAGAAAGTACTTATAGAGAGAGAAAGTACTTCTAGAGAGAGAAAATACCCTTTTTAAGTGGAAACTCAATTGAAGCATCCCCAATACACAGAAATGAGCATAATTAGGGTATGATCCACCTGTGTGAGATCATAGAAACCCTAATTATGATAAATGATGAACTTTTAACTAATCTAAGATCATCATTGAAGATGTTACTCATACATGATGATGTTATGAGTTCAATTCACCTTAATGTGAATAGTAAACCCTAATTCAAGGATGATGACATGTAATGTGAATAGTAAACCCTAATTCAAGGATGATGACATGAAATGTGAATAGTAAACCCTAATTCAAGGGTAATGACATGCTTTTGAATATTAAACTCTATTTGATGAGAAGTAGATATTTAAACTCTTATGACAAGAGTAGGAGGGATATTCCTTATTTTTGTACTACCTTTATCAGTTGTATTAACCATGCAGGTTCTGATATGAAGGTAATCATATCCAGGTATGGATGATGATGTTATATTCATTAAAGGCATGTTGTTAGTCTTATGAATAAGTAAAGTAATCGGATGTCTTGTCAGTGGCATCCTATACTGATAATGGGCTGTGAGAGCCATGAATACCATCAAAGTCATGCCTTAGAGATGACTTGTGATGAGGATAATGAGAAATGATGATTGATATGAGTTAGGCCTGTTACATTTAGTATTCTTCTTTTATAGCTGCTATGCTATTGTTATTGTTTGCAGAACAATGTATGCTGTTAAAGAATACTGAATGTACCTAACTAATCAAGTATAATGTAGAGCCCTGATCATAGATCCATCATTGTCAGAAATTAAATGATGGTGAAACAGGTTTTCCTCAGGGAACTCCTGAAGCACATACTTTTGAGTATGTGGGGTACATGGATGTGTAGAACCTTACATCCTAGTGTAGGAAAGTGATGTAGATGTGTAATCCATCCATCCTTCACTATAATTCCATACCGTATCAGTGGTAGGTAAACATGAAACCTCCTGATGGCGAAGAAAGCACAGATATCTGTATCAGTGGTAGGTAAATATGAAACCTCCTGATGACGAAGAGAGTACAGAACGCCACTGTGACTCTAGAATAGCGAAGGACCAGTTTACCCTGGTGAGCTATAGTAGTAGAGACACGAGATGTCCTACAAGTGATCCTCTTACTGACTGAGGAAGGTGAAGGTCATGAGAATCTGGCTCTCTTAATGACCTATGTATGATACTGATGCGGCTTCTCAGCGATCAGTTGGAGTATGAGTGGTAAGCCTCATCTCCACAGGGCATAATGTTGTTTGTAAAACATAATCAACCATGTAGTATAACTTGTTAGAGATGACTCCAAGTTAGTTGATTGATGTTACATTGCAATAATGTTTATATTCTCCATATCTCCTAAATGGTTGAGATCTTGTTATACTTGCAACTGTTATAGAATGCTTTAAAGGCTTTATTGTTTAAGATATTCTTTGATGTTATAATAAAGCTTCTGGAGAAGAGTTATAACTCTCGCTGGGACAATTATGTATAATTGTCTCACCCCGTAGGCTTCAACTTTTTAGGTGGACGTCGGAGACGAAGGAACCAGCCTACAGGTGATCAGTCTCAGCAGCAGCATCAGGGGCAGCAGTAATCTCAGGTGGAGATTGTCCTGCCATATGGTGTAGTTAGAGTCAGTCCTATGTGTCCTCTGTACTCTCAGGTCTTGGAGTCTTTTGTATAGTGATCTTGAGATTTTGTATCCTGATGTATATAATTACTCAAGAAGTAATTATCCTGAGATGTAAACAGTTTACCTCACTTTATGAAAGAAGCTTTTATGGATTCAAGCTCTTGTCACGAAAAGTTTTAATTTCCCATGATTTTTGTCTTCCGCTGATCACCGATTCGCTTCCGCTAAGTTTTAATCGTGTTTATGTCATGGTTTGGAGATCAGAGCCCACAACCATAAAGAACATTCTTAGTACTTGAGAAGCAATAAAAGGATTAGTTCCATGGTTATGGTAATCAAGAAGAGTTTAGTGTAGAGGGTTACATCAATGCAAGCTTCCAAAGTGAGAACTCACAATCTAAATTTGAGTTTAACCTTTAAATAGAACTGTAAGATGGAAAAGTTCTAAGGAAGAGACAATTTTAAATTTTAAAATAGAAGTTGAGGATCATGATATTTTAAAAAATAGTAGAGGATACTATATGGATGAAGAAGTTCATTTGGATGAACTTTTGGTAAATTTCAGTCTTTGATGACACAATAGAGATATTGTGACAACAATGGATATACATGATAGGAAAGGAATCCCAGATAGCATATTATGACATTTCCATCTTATACGAGAGATCGTAAAACAAGGATTTGTGAATACTTCAAAGTACTGACTTGAAGAAAATGCTGCTAGCCCATAGTAGAAACATGATGGACATGTTAAAATCACTTGGAATAAGATTTGTGTGTGATTGACTCTAAGTGCAAGTGGAAGTCTGTTGGTATGTATGCCTAGAGAGGCAATCATACGATGATTATAATGAGACATTAAATATATTGATTTGATAATGATAAAGACAACTTCTATTTATTATTTTTGTCTAAAACATGAGATGATGTCGCATACATAGTAAATGTGTAAATAATGATGTTACTCAATTACATGTGTCTTCAGTTTGAGGATCTAGACAATGAGATCATATGTATGATATGAGTCATGCATTCTTATTATGTCCATAGTTAGATAATAATGTGGAAGAAAAATACACAGTAATAATACATAAGAATGAAGTGTGTGTTAGTTGATGACAGAATGTCATAAGTCATGATATGTGATGTTAAACCCAAAATATAGGTACATGCTAGAGAACAGTGTATGAGATAGACCCACCTTGATAGTGATACATGAAGGTCATGGTGTGGTAGTCATAATCAACTATCATAGTGATAGTGGTGATGGTGGTGCTTATTCCTGAAGTTACTACACTCATCACATGTCGTTCAATGTATTTTGATGCCATCCAACTTGACCTTGAATCATGGTTGCCATAAAGGTGGTGATCAGGTACATTGTGACAAATGGGGATTGAGTGTCAGTGATGTAGATGGGATTAGCCCCTCCTATGAAAGATTGATACCTAGGCCACTTGATAAGTGAGGTTTAGAAAAGTATGGCCATACTCATGTGAGTCAATATGAGATATGTGAGCTTGCATGCATCACTTACATTCTTCTCTAGTTCAAGGAACATGGATTGGATGGTGAAGAGGATGGCAATTCAATGCCTCGAGTTCAATTCAAATATCAATGACAAAGGAACTATACAATCATATTAACACTGATCACGGATTTTAGGTTGAAGTTGTTCTTCAAACTTGGGACTTATAGGGTCACACACATAGGATGCACTTGGAAAAGGAGTTTACTCATGGATACAGTTTAACTTGATTACTAAAGTGTTTAGGTATTCAATTTAAACAACATTGGTTGTACATTGGTTGAACTGGAATCTGAACCAACCAATTCAGAAATGAACCACTCAGATTAGGATGTGGACCGACTGGTTTATAGGTTCAAAATGTAACATACTAGATCTCAGACCCTACCCTGGAAGTTGACGTTTTGGACTTAGCCAAACAAGGTTGAAGGTTAGACCTAAATAGATGTTTTGTATAGTCCCAATGAGCTAATACATTTATAGATCACCTTAATGTAACCTAATTCTCTAACATTAATCTTAGGTTTATAATACATAAAATATGCCACATAACTCATTTTGGTGGTAATATGAAGATAAGAAACTTAATTGGATAAACAATTTAGATAATGAGTCGTTAATGGGCCATATGACATATCTCATAAAAATAAATCTCAAAATAGGAAACCAACTTCAAATTCGAATTCTACATATCAATATTAGCCTACATGTCAAATTTCATCTAATTTGGACAACCTTGAAATATTAGGATAAGATTAGGAGAGAGAAAATGAGTAAAAGGCATAAGTAATAAATAATGTGATTATATAACTTCAAAATATATAAATAATGGCAAATTAATATTCTACACATCAAATATGACTTGTGGATAAAGTTTGGTCCAATTTGGATGTTGTTTGTACAAGTTATGCAATTTTAGGTACATTCTGGACTTTTATGCAATTTACCCAATTGGGATGTTTTATTTGCAAATTATCACAGTATTTATAATAATTAGATACCATCTTACCATTATCGAATTCTCAAACCATGGGAGCACCTAGTTTCACCTTGGTTTGATGGTATTGCGTTCCAAGGGCATTTTAGGGATTTTCTCTTTATAAGTGACCTTATCTTTAGAAGCCATCGACCAATAGGGTTATTTCTTTGATGGAGGTCGGTTGGGATGGCCTAGAAGGATCCAAAAACCGACCTTAGATATTTTAGAGCCTCTATGAGGTGTCCACTTGCATGGCCATGAAGCCTTAGCCTAAAGACACATGGAAAGTCACATATACACCTCATACTTGAACTTTTTCTATATATAGCCATACATACCCCTTTCCCAACTCACAAATTAGAAACTCATGGTCTCCTTTTCTTTCCTATATCTTATAGAATAGTTCCTTTTGTATTTGGCCATGAAGTTGCTGACCCAAGGTAATAGAGAGAGCCTACCTTGGTGAAAAAGGCTCATATGGTTTCCAAATTGCTCTATTAGGATTGCTTAAGCTCCTCCTTGGTGATTTTAACCAAAACTAGTAAGAATCCTCCTTCCCTTCCATATTTTCATATTGATAGTATTTCTCACACCTTCCTCCAGGTCGGAACCATGACCTTCCATGATAAAACTCCACTAAGAACCCTAAAACATCTCATCTCCATGCTCTTTTTCTAGGGTTTATCACCTCTAAGTTGAGAAGGAGATCTTTGTTCAAGAAAGGAGCTAAGCTTGGAGCAACCAGACCTTATAAGCTCATGATCCTTGCTGTTTGGACCTTATTATTTTCCCTATGTGTGAGCTTCATAACCCCCTTTCCATATATTTCTTATTACATGCTTAAAACTAATGATCTTATGTTAAAATTGACGATGTGTCGATTTCTAATTGATCAATTATCAATAATTCATAACTTTTGATCCGTCTGTCCACAAATTAAAGTAAAATATGTTAGAACTCAGAAAAACATATTCTTTTTAATAAAAATATTTCCAAGTATTGGTTTTCAGTTTTGTCATAAAGAATTTTTAGAAAATGAATTAAATACCTAAAAATCACCAAAAATACACTTTAACCTTCATAACTCCAATATATGCAAAATTATATGTTTTCTTAATCAGAAAAACCTAACTAAGTCAGTGGTGATATTTTTGAGGTCTGAATAGAGGTTTTGTGTAAAAGTTTCATGTATTAGGGTTTCAACTCTTTAATGTATATATGTTATTCTAATACATGAATATGAAATTAGAAATAGGACAAGTGGACCTTGATTTCAACTAAAGGTTTGGAAAAGAGGTTAATAGGACTCTAAGAAAGATAGGTATGGTGTATCCCTTATTCCTCTATAATGATGAATTCACCTATCTTTTCATTCTCTTGAATTTGACCTACACATTATGTCTTATCTCTTGTTATCAAGGTTCGTGTGAACTATCTTGCTTGTTATGAACTTAGATATTTTCTTGATAGCTTTTCTTGTGCCTTGGTGCATGTTGGTCTCTTATATTGGTATGTTCCACTTTGAAGTGGATGTTATATGCTTGTGTTGTCCATTGTGTGATGGAAACCTTTGTATCATCTTCTAACTAAACTATTTACTTGCCTCTATATTTACATGCAATGTGATTCAATAGCACTAGAGTAGTGTAAATTTCTTTGGTTTTGGGGCAGTAATCCCCTATTGTTTATTTTGGAGGGTGGCAGTAAACCACTTCTCTATATCCGAGTGTGGCAGTAATCCATACTCAATTTTATATATATTTTGGGAGATTGGCAGTATTCCTTTCTCTATCAGGTTCAAGTTTGTGCTTGGCCACCAATTGTATTTATATTGTTCTAGGGCTATGCTTATCTCACATGCATGCAAGTTATTTATGTGGATTGTGGGGTGTGTGCCCTACTTTCTTTGGTGCCAGTATTGCACAATCTTTATTGTTTTGATCATGGCAAGTATCTTCTTTTATTATATGATGATTCTTTTCTTTTATGCCTGATTGGGTAGTCCTTATCTCTGGTATGAGAAGCATTTTACATTTGAAGTCCTTATTGCTTAAATTGCTCAAAGTTTCCTTTAGCATACACATACCGGCTTTTTGCTGATGTATTTCTTTTCTTCTTCTCTTTTGTGGGGTATGCTTCCAACCCCAGGTTAGATCAAGAAGAGGCGAACTTCGACATCAACCTTGTAGCTGAGCTTTTGGGGAGACTTGAAGAGGTGGTTAGATGACCCTCATCTTGATCTTTGGCTTATATGATTAGATTTCCTTTTTGACACCCATATGCGGTGAAGTGTTGTATCATGTTATCAAGCATTGTAAATTGTTAGATAATGATCTTTTCCGCTGCTACTCCTTGTGTAGTGATACATACATGTTGAAAGAATTGGTCTCCATCCCTTTGACGAAAAATTTGATGTGGTGTTTGGTTTTAAGGGATGTGGTCTTTTCTTTTTAGTAGAGGAGTGGTTTCACTCCTTTACAGCATGGTATCAGAGCCACTAGCAGTCGATTATCTAACTATTTCAAACTCATCTCCCTTTAGGATGTTTACCTTTATCTTAGGTTTCTTACACCTAGTATCCTTGCCTTGTGCAAGAAAACCTTATGGATGGACATAACTCCTTTGTTAACAACCTAGGAGGCTTTGAGACACCTTAGAACCCTAAGTACGGGATGCCAAGACAAGACCCTCATGTTACCCCTGAGAGTCAAACTTCTTATCGAAATACTCCTGTTGCTACTAATCTTACTCCTGATCAAGAGCTGACCCATAGTTCCATAGTTAATCTTTCCTAGTTATGTTTCCTTTTTACATGTTGCATATGTAGTTGGATGTAAGAAGTATAGTTGAACTTTTGTATCTGAAGTTTAGTTTGATATAATAAGATGAACCCTTTTAAGGGGTGGTGGATAAGTTTACTTATGGATTTTTGATTTCGAGGACGAAATCCCTTTAAAAGGGTGGTGTGCTGTAACATACTAGATCTCAGACCCTACCCTGGAAGTTGACGTTTTGGACTTAGCCAAACAAGGTTGAAGGTTAGACCTAAATAGATGTTTTGTATATCCCAATGAGCTAATATATTTATAGATCACCTTAATGTAACCTAATTCTCTAACATTAATCTTAGGTTTATAATACATAAAATATGCCACATAACTCATTTTGGTGGTAATATGAAGATAAGAAACTTAATTGGATAAACAATTTAGATAATGGGCCGTTAATGGGCCATATGAAATATCTCATAAAAATAAATCTCAAAATAGGAAACCAACTTCAAATTCGAATTCTACATATCAATATTAGCCTACATGTCAAATTTCATCTAATTTGGACAACCTTGAAATATTAGGATAAGATTAGGAGAGAGAAAATGAGTAAAAGGCATAAGTAATAAATAATGTGATTATATAACTTAAAAATATATAAATAATGGCAAATTAATATTCTACACATCAAATATCACTTGTGGATAAAGTTTGGTCCAATTTGGATGTTGTTTGTACAAGTTATGCAATTTTAGGTACATTCTGGACTTTTATGCAATTTACCCAATTGGAATGTTTTATTTGCAAATTATCACATTAATTATAATAATTAGATACCATCTTACCATTCTCTAATTCTAAAACCATGGGAGCACCTAGTTTCACCTTGGTTTGATGGTATTACTTTCCAAGGGCATTTTAGGGATTTTCTCTTTATAAGTGATCTTATCTTTAGAAGCCATCGACAAATAGGGTTATTTCTTTGATGGAGGTCGGTTGTAATGGAATATAAGGGTCCAAAAACCGACCTTAGATATTTTAGAGCCTCCATGAGGTGTCCACTTGCATGGCCATGAAGCCTTAGCCTAAAGACACATGGAAAGTCACATATACACCTCATGCTTGAACTTTTTCTATATATAGCCATACATACCCCTTTCCCAACTCACAAATTCGAAACTCTTGGTCTCCTTTTCTTTCCTATAGCTTAGATAATAGTTCCTTTTGTATTTGGCCACGAATTTTCTGACCCAAGGTAATAGAGGGAGCCTACCTTGGTGAAGAAGGCTCATATGGTTTCCAAATTGCTCTATTAGGATTGCTTAAGCTCCTCCTTGGTGATTTTAACCAAAACTAGTAAGAATCCTCCTTCCCTACCCTATTTTCATATTGATATTATTTCTCACACCTTCTTCCAGGTCGGAACCATGACCTTCCATGATAAAACTCCACTAAGAACCCTAAAACATCTCATCTCCATGCTCTTTTTCTAGGGTTTATCACCTCTAAGTTGAGAAGGAGATCTTTGTTCAAGAAAGGAGCTAAGCTTGGAGCAACCAGACCTTATAAGATCATGATCCTTTCTGTTTGGACCTTATTATCTTCGCTAGGTGTGAGATTCATAACCCCCTTTCCATATATTTCTTATTACATGCTTAAAACTAATGATCTTATGTTAAAATTGACGATGTGTCGATTTCTCATTTATCGATTTTCAATAATTCATAACTTTTGATTCGTCAGTCCAAAAATTAAAGTAAAATATGTTCTGAACTCATAAAAACATATTCTTTTTAATAAAAATATTTCCAAGTATTGATTTTCAGTTTTTTCGAAAAGAATTTTTAGAAAATGAATTAAATACCTGAAAATCACCAAAAATACACTTTAACCTTCATAACTCCAATATATGCAAAATTATATGTTTTCTTAATCAGAAAAACCTAACTAAGTCAGTGGTGATATTTTTGAGGTCTGAATAGAGGTTTTGTGTAAAAGTTTCATGTATTAGGGTTTCAACTCTTTAATGTATATATGTTATTCTAATACATGAATATGAAATTAGAAATAGGACAAGTGGACCTTGATTTCAACTAAAGGTTTGGAAAAGAGGTTAATAGGACTCTAAGAAAGATAGGTATGGTGTATCCCTTATTCCTCTATAATGATGAATTCACCTATCTTTTCATTCTCTTGAATTTGACCTACACATTATGTCTTATCTCTTGTTATCAAGGTTCGTGTGAACTATCTTGCTTGTTATGAACTTAGATATTTTCTTGATAGCTTTTCTTGTGCCTTGGTGCATGTTGGTCTCTTATATTGGTATGTTCCACTTTGAAGTGGATGTTATATGCTTGTGTTGTCCATTGTGTGATGGAAACCTTTGTATCATCTTCTAACTAAACTATTTACTTGCCTCTATATTTACATGCAATGTGATTCAATAGCACTAGAGTAGTGTAAATTTCTTTGGTTTTGGGGCAGTAATCCCCTATTGTTTATTTTGGAGGGTGGCAGTAAACCACTTCTCTATATCCGAGTGTGGCAGTAATCCATACTCAATTTTATATATATTTTGGGAGATTGGAAGTATTCCTTTCTCTATCAGGTTCAAGTTTGTGCTTGGCCGCCAATTGTATTTATATTGTTCTAGGGCTATGCTTATCTCACATGCATGAAAGTTATTTATGTGGATTGTGGGGTGTGTGCCCTACTTTCTTTGGTGCCAGTATTGCACAATCTTTATTGTTTCGATCATGGCAAGTATCTTCTTTTATTATATAATGATTCTTTTCTTTTATGCCCGATTGGGTAGTCCTTATCTCTGGTATGGGAAGCATTTTACATTTGAAGTCCTTATTGCTTAAATTGCTCAAAGTTTCCTTTAGCATACACATACCGGCTTTTTGCTGATGTATTTCTTTTCTTCTTCTCTTTTGTGGGGTATGCTTCCAACCCCAGGTTAGATCAAGAAGAGACGAACTTCGACATCAACCTTGTAGCTGAGCTTTTGGGGAGACTTGAAGAGGTGGTTAGATGACCCTCAGCTTGATCTTTGGCTTATATGATTAGATTTCCTTTTTGACAACCATATGCGGTGAAGTGTTGTATCATGTTATCAAGCATTGTAAATTGTTAGATAATGATCTTTTCCACTGCTACTCCTTGTGTAATGATACATACATGTTGAAAGAATTGGTCTCCATCCCTTTGACGAAATATTTGATGTGGTGTTTGGTTTTAAGGGATGTGGTCTTTTCTTTTTAGTAGAGGAGTGGTTTCACTCCTTTACAGCATGGTATCAGAGTCACTAGCAGTCGATTATCTAACTATTTCAAACTCGTCTCCCTTTAGGATGTTTACCTTTATCTTAGGTTTCTTACACCTAGTATCCTTGCCTTGTGCAAGAAAACCTTATGGATGGACATAACTCCTTTGTTAACAACCTAGGAGGCTTTGAGACACCTCAGAACTGTAAGTACGGGATGCCAAGACAAGACCCTCATGTTACCCCTGAGAGTCAAAATTCTTATCGGAATACTCCTGTTGCTACTAATCTTACTCCTGATCAAGAGCTGTCCCATAGTTCCATAGTTAATCTTTCCTAGTTATGTTTCCTTTTTACATGTTGCATATGTAGTTGGATGTAACAAGTATAGTTGAACTTTTGTATCTGAAGTTTAGTTTGATATAATAAGATGAACCCTTTTAAGGGGTGGTGGATAAGTTTACTTATGGATGTTTTGATTTCGAGGATGAAATCCCTTTAAAGGGTTGGTGTGTTGTAACATACTAGATCTCAGACCCTACCCTGAAAGTTGACGTTTTGGACTTAGCCAAACAAGGTTGAAGGTTAGACCTAAATAGATGTTTTGTATATCCCAATGAGCTAATATATTTATAGATCACTTTAATGTAACCTAATTCTCTAACATTAATCTTAGGTTTATAATACATAAAATATGCCACATAACTCATTTTGGTGGTAATATGAAGATAAGAAACTTAATTGGATAAACAATTTAGATAATGGGCTGTTAATGGGCCATATGACATATCTCATAAAAATAAATCTCAAAATAGGAAACCAACTTCAAATTCGAATTCTACATATCAATATTAGCCTACATGTCAAATTTCATCTAATTTGGACAACCTAGAAATATTAGGATAATATTAGGAGAGAGAAAATGAGTAAAAGGAATAAGTAATAAATAATGTGATTATATAACTTAAAAATATATAAATAATGGAAAATTAATATTCTACACATCAAATATCACTTGTGGATAAAGTTTGGTCCAATTTGGATGTTGTTTGTACAAGTTATGCAATTTTAGGTACATTCTGGACTTTTGTGCAATTTACCCATTTGGGATGTTTTATTTGCAAATTATCACATTAATTATAATAATTAGATACCATCTTACCATTCTAGAATTCTAAAACCATGGGAGCACCTAGTTTCACCTTGGTTTGATGGTATTGCTTTCCAAGGGCATTTTAGGGATTTTCTCTTTATAAGTGATCTTATCTTTAGAAGCCATCGACAAATAGGGTTATTTCTTTGATGGAGGTCGGTTGGGATGGCCTATAAGGGTCCAAAAACCGACCTTATATATTATAGAGACTCCATGAGGTGTCCACTTGCATGGCCATGAAGCCTTAGCCTAAAGACACATCGAAAGTCACATATACACCTCATGCTTGAACTTTTTCTATATATAGCCATACATACCCCTTTCCCAACTCACAAATTCGAAACTCTTGGTCTCCTTTTCTTTCCTATATCTTAGAGAATAGTTCCTTTTGTATTTGGACACGAAGTTTTTGACCCAAGGTAATAGAGGGAGCCTACCTTGGTGAAGAAGGCTCATATGGTTTCCAAATTGCTCTATTAGGATTGCTTAAGCTCCTCCTTGGTGATTTTAACCAAAACTAGTAAGCATCCTCCTTCCCTTCCCTATTTTCATATTGATAGTATTTCTCACATCTTCCTCCAGGTCGTAACCATGACCTTCCATGATAAAACTCCACTAAGAACCCTAAAACATCTCATCTCCATGCTCTTTTTCTAGGGTTTATCACCTCTAAGTTGAGAAGGAGATCTTTGTTCAAGAAAGGAGCTAAGCTTGGAGCAACCAGACCTTATAAGCTCATGATCCTTGCTTTTTTGACCTTATTATATTCCCTAGGTGTGAGATTCATAACCCCCTTTCCATATATTTCTTATTACATGCTTAAAACTAATGATCTGTGTTAAAATTGATGATGTGTCGATTTCTAATTGATCAATTTTCAATAATTCATAACTTTTGATTCGTTTGTCCAAAAATTAAAGTAAAACATGTTCTGAACTCAGAAAAATATATTCTTTTTAATAAAAATATTTCCAAGTATTTATTTTCAGTTTTGTCGAAAATAATTTTTAGAAAATGAATTAAATACCTAAAAATCACCAAAAATACACTTTAACCTTCATAACTCCAATATATGCAAAATTATATGTTTTCTTAATAAGAAAAACCTAACTAAGTCAGTGGTGATATTTTTGAGGTCTGAATAGAGGTTTTGTGTAAAAATTTCATATATTAGGGTTTCAACTCTTTAATGTATATATGTTATTCTAATACATGAATATGAAATTGGAAATAGAACAAGTGGACCTTGATTTCAACTAAAGGTTTGGAAAAGAGGTTAATAGGAATCTAAGTAAGAGAGGTATGGTGTATCCCATATTCCTCTATAATGAGAAATTCACCTAACTTTTCATTTTCTTGAATTTGACCTACACAATATGTCTTATCTCTTGTTAACATGTTTCGTGTGAACTATCTTGCTTGTTATGAACTTAGATATTTTCTTGATAGCTTTTCTTGTGCTTTGGTGCATGTTGGTCTCTTATATTGGTATGTGCCACTTTGAAGTGGATGTTATATTCTTGTGTTGTCCATTGTGTGATGGCAACCTTTGTATCATCTTCTGACTAAACTATTTACTTGCCTCTATATTTACATGCAATGTGATTCAGTAGCACTAGAGTAGTGTAAATTTCTTTGGTTTTGGGGCAGTAATCCCCTATTGTTTATTTTGGAGGGTGGCAGTAAACCACTTCTCTATATCCGAGTGTGGCAGTAATCCATACTCAATTTTATATATATTTTGGGAGATTGGCAGTATTCCTTTCTCTATCAGGTTCATGTTTGTGCTTGGTCACCAATTGTATTTATATTGTTCTAGGGCTATGCTTATCTCACATGAATGCAAGTTATTTATGTGTATTGTGGGGTGTGTGCCCTACTTTCTTTTGTGCCAGTATTGCACAATCTTTATTGTTTCAATCATGGCAAGTATCTTCTTTTATTATATGATGATTCTTTTCTTTTATGCCCGATTGGGTAGTCCTTATCTCTGGTATGGGAAGCATTTTACATTTGAAGTCCTTATTGCTTAAATTTCTCAAAGTTTCCTTTAGCATACACATACCTGCTTTTTGCTGATGTATTTCTTTTCTTCTTCTCTTTTGTGGGGTATGCTTCCAACCCTGGGTTAGATCAAGAAGAGGCGAACTTCGACATCAACCTTGTAGCTGAGCTTTTGGGGAGACTTGAAGAGCTGGTTAGATGACCCTCAGCTTGATCTTTGACTTATATGATTAGATTTCCTTTTTGACACCGATATGCGGTGAAGTGTTGTATCATGTTATCAAGCATTGTAAATTGTTAGATAATGATCTTTTCCACTACTACTCCTTGTGTAATGATACATACATGTTGAAAGAATTGGTCTCCATCCCTTTGATGGAAAATTTGATGTGGTGTTTGGTTTTAAGGGATGTGGTATTTTCTTTTTAGTAGAGGAGTGGTTTCACTCCTTTACACAAAATGTGAAACGATCAGCTCAGATTATGACTTGCCTGATTCAGTGATCAGTTCGACTGGATCAAGTATTTAATATGATATAATGTTGCGTCACATTGAAAGTCAATATGTTTGCAAATAGGAAATATAGTGAACCATATGATTCAAGTGTTGAATCGATCATTTCACATATGAACCATATGGTTGTGGTGTGAACCGAGTAGTTCGTGATTTGCAGCATCTAGAAATTCATGAAAATCTGTCTCTTTGACTCCCAATTGATCTGGGAACATTGCCCATGACCCTCTTACTATAGAGGGGTAATCAAGGGTTTAAGAGACAAAACAATAAGCTTTGACAATTTTTATCCTCTCTAGTTGTGGTAACTAGAGAGCCCTAGCAAGTCTTACCCATAAAAGGGAGACAAAGCAAGGGAGATACAACAAGGAAGAGAAAGTCAACACTAGAATGTTGATGTTCAAGGGGCATCTCCTTCTCGTTGTCTCTGGTAGCGTAGGGTAGAATTCTTGTTGGTCTATATGGACTACATGGAGGTGTGGAGGATTTTTCCGCCACGTTAAGAGGACAACAATCACCTCCGTCTATGGTAGTGCACCATGAGGCCATCACTAGTTGTCTGTATGCGTCTTGCAAGAGTGCACGTCACCAAGCAAGTGTAGACATTGGACTTTCTCCAGGACTAGATATAACTCTTACTAACCCCTTTACTTGATACATCATTGTTGACACAATATCTATGACAATGAATAGGAGCAAAATTATTGTACCCTCATTAATTAATAATATTAGTACAATTTACATCGAAGTAGGAGACAAGAGGGCAACGAGATGCGTTGCTAGTCTTTTTTTAATGGAAAAACCAATCCTATAAAACACTACATCCATACACTTTGGTCCAATGATATTACTATTCATAACCTTTTGGACCCTCGTTAGAAGCCCCATAGCTTCTGGTTTTAAGAATCCAAAAGTATCAAATCCAAAAAGGATGAAGTCGAGTTGATTCTCAATACATGCTTTCTCATGCTTAACCATTTTGGCTGAAGCAGCAGCATGTCCTACCGAAACAGCCCCACTCCTCAATCCCCCCATTGGAGAAACTCCTGTTAGATCCATTCATGCATGCTTCCCTCTGTCCCATCTAGAAATCAAAACATAGGAAGGTCTAAGTGTCGATCTCTCCTCTTGTGGATCAGTTGAAAAGTCCACGGGTGCCTCTTTCTTAGCAACAATACCTGCACGTCTGGGTACATTAAAGAGAAGATATCTAACAAAATCGTGTCTGTACTTAAACCTAGAAGCTCCCTGTAATGAATTGCATGCTCACCAAAACTGTCAAAACTTGCTTTACACAAACTAGACATATCTCATTGGCTGGAAATAAAGGAATCATGAGTTGATATCTGAAGATACTCTAGTGTTCTACTAGTGACATGTGTAGACCAAGTCCATCAATAGGAATAGAAAGGAGAAAATCTTGTGCATGATCAGCTTGCAGAAACCCAAAAACTACCTTTTTTCTAATGGTCATGTCAAAATTATCTTTTGTCCCTATTTCACAGCTCTCTTATCTATCGTCCCTATCCTCAGCATTTTCTTCATAGAAAAATTCTAGCATAGGCAATTTGATAATGATAAACTCTAATCCACTACTTCAACCCATTTCTATGGTATGCAATGACATTGACTTTGTATGGTTGAGTTTTCTTATTTAGCATGCAAAATTTCTTCCTTTATTGATTACCAACTTCCTTCCCATAAGTTCTAATCTCTTAGAACACTAATTGATAATATTTTCTATCATCCTAAATAGGCAAAAGATAAAAGTATAAGTTTTTTATGAAAATCTTCGAGGGTATGTGACCCTATTGGAAGACCTTGCAAACTAATTTTTAAGCACTCCAGATGAAATATTGTTGGGATGTTTTTTGTCAATGTTATAAAATAAAATACTACAATGTGGAATAATATAAAATTAATATATCAAAAAATTGTGACAATTGACATTAATAAACACAATACACTAGTTTATCATACCAATTATCATTTTTACATTTTAAAAATTGTGGTGGAATTTAAAGTTATGTATGAGATATTTGAAGAATCGACTGGAAAGTAACACTTTTTAGTGAACCGCCACTTGAATGACATTTGTTTTGCTCAATGTCCACCTTAATGTTTATCTCTTTTAAGGTACAATGCACTCATAAATAAATTTCTAAAGTATACAACAATATTCATATCTTTTAAGTGCATTTTAGGAAATGTAAGACTTTTTTTCTTATTTTGGCATTGTTTTGTCATTTACGATACAAAATTTTGATGTAGTTTCCCATCACAATGAATAGATAACAATAAAAATCTTGCAGCTACAAATGAAAATTCTTGTTTTGTCATCCCATTAGATCCACTATAAAAAATATAGCCTTTAGGTTTGCCTACTTATTCTAGATTTTTTAATCAATTTAGTCATTAAAATAAAGCTTTTTTCTTAACGAGAGACAAACAAGGCTCAATGTTATCATTCTCATTAAATTAGATTTTTTGAACTATAATGGTGGAACTAAGCCAAAATTATCCTAATAAGTAATAAGTATTCCTAAAAACATAAATATGTAAATTGACATTTACATAGTGTATTACTCATTTCAGATTCTTTGAACCCTGGTTCAAAAAGAAATCTCTAAGCCTTTTGTATTATTACTAGATAGCCAAAAAATATAAAATTTTGGTTTAATTTAGGTATTCTTTTAATCTACTGCTATATAATTTCTTGATTACTTTTACCTAATTTTTCACGTACATAACAAAAAGATCCCCTCAAGTATCAAGTGAAGCTTATAGTTCATTTTATAAAGGGAGATATTTTAAAAATATCACCTTCAGTTTGGTTTTGCCAAACTATCAACATAATCATTACGTTCAAGTAGAAATCTTCTTACAAACTAGATTCATGGCCATAATTAAATCTTTCTAAAATACTTTGTAACAAATTCATGTATTTTTTATAGGATCAATGAATTATAATTAAACTCATTACAATTCCTCCATAATTGAGTTTCTAAGACATTTGATATCTCTTTAAAGAACTAGTGGATAAATAATATATGATGTCTTCTCTTAGAATCTAATGTCACATATTTCTTTCCATTATTTACATATCATGACCTCTTTTAAAAAACATTGTCACATAATAACTTCCTCCATTACAAGAGAATCAATATTGGACCTATGAATATGTAAGTGTCTTTTTTTATAATCATACAGATATGTAGACAAATGCTTAGTTCTTTTTTTTATTCAGATGTGTACATTCATGATTCATTGATAGCAACTGACAACATCCAAATCATAAAATTCCATATTCATGTCTTCTTCATTATAAAAAATTAGGTTATAAGGATCATAGTTGAAAATGTTATACAGTTGCAAGAAAAAGAGACCCCTAGTATCAGTACTTATAATGACAACCCATGGTTTAAAATTAGGATACCTATTATAAACTAGGGAAATTTGTAGAAAACATGTTGATCCTCTACATCACCTTCAATGTTCATATTTTAAACCAACATAATGCAATTTTATATATTTTGTATTTTTATTCACACAAAAGAAGAATTTTCTTATCATTTCAATTGCATTATCTATCCCTACATACACAATTAAAGAAACCATATAAGTAGTCAGAGACTTTGATTTCATGAAAACAAACCGTGTAATCAATTTGACAAAATATTTTTCTAAAATCAATAGGAGGATGTAAATCATAAAAAAAGCATTGATATAGCAATAAAAAATCAAAAAAAAGAATTTTAGAAAGGAGGTGTTGGTTCATAAATGTGTGTAATGTGTGTTGAGGGAAGTGAGTCTCTTATTTGGTCTCATTCAATGACATAGAGTTTCATCTCTGACCTGAATGATTTAAGTAGTTGGATTTAACAAAGCATTGAGGAATTCTAAACTAATAATCATTACTAACATCTCTATTTTAGCCAAAAGGTAAATTCCATATATGTTTCCTTGCATCATAATGTCTAAATACTTGTTCTCAACCATGTACTAGTAATGAATCAACAATCACAATAGAAATATAGTGACAATTATGTTTAGTGGAGAATCATAAGCTCCACTTCAAGCATTGGTGTAAAAAAAAATATGACTGGTTCGTTACCTAATCTAGACATGTCTGATTTCTCATTTGGTCAGAAGACATTTTTGGGTTGTATACCTACTAAGAACAATATCTCATAGGAAAATAATTTAGAACCTCTTTAAGTGACACTAAGGGTTTTGCTGGAAGTACTTTTATAGTCAGGCACTCCACATCAAATTTTACTGATTTAGCCCTTCCAAACTCTTTGGTAGCCACTGTCATTTGTTTCCTTGGCCTTGCCTCTTATTTCTTGAACTTCTCATTGCTCATGACACATTCTTTTAGGTGTTGAATTTTAAAATAAAACATTCATTCATTATAGAATTTAAATGTAAAAGTGTTTAAAGTTTGAACACACAAATCTCATATATGCACACCTCTGCATGCATCAAATTAAGTTTGTTGTAGAACGAATATATGCTATGTCGCCATTTGTAAGATCACATTGCTGGAAGAGTGGAGTGTTGTGAGTAAGAATATTTTTTCAAATATAGAAGAATTGAGGCATGGAAATGTCAAAGTTGTATAAAATATTTAGACATGTTTATATGTACCTATTAATCAAGACCATTAAATGCATTCATATTGTTACCAACACCAATTTCACCATTTTCTCTTAACAAAGGTGACAAACCTTTCTTTTTTCTCACACAAGTTAATCTTATCCATAATCATATAACATGAGTCACACAGACGAAGAGCTCTAGAAGAGTTAGAATATAATATCACTTGCAAGGCCTTCCTAGAATTGCATGAATGGATATACACCAGTCCACAATTATGGTAATGATGCCTCTTTTTTATAATCCAAAATGTTTATCGACAATAGGAACAATGGATATTGGAAGGTACATATACCCATTAGCAATAACATGTGGCAATTGTAAAGCTTGAGCCACATGTAGTGCTATGAAAAAATCTATCCTCTGATATCTCACACATGTTGGAGTGTTCATACATTTTTGAGATAGTTACTCGTCGTCAAGTAAGTCAGTGAATGGATCATGCTCATTGACATGTAATTTTGTGTTTGTACTTGTATGATTTTTGTACATGCTTGAACCTGTTGGTTGGGTTAGATCAGGATCTAAAAGGACAAAAGTAGAAGACAACACATATTGCACATCATAAAATCAAATTATTTAAGTTCATGGTCCTAGTATAGATCTAAGTTCTTCTTTTAGTCACACACTCTATTGGGTGTCAAGTACGACACCTCTATCCCCACTCCACAAATTTCAGTAAAAAATATAGTTTTCATTTTAGGTTGAACTGATAGAATTGATTTTGGCTGAGAGCGGTTTGATATCTCAGTTTCTTTATGGGAAATTTAGAGTTAATCTTAAAAATAGTACTCTTGTGCTAGAAAAAAGTCAACTCCTTTACAACCAACATTTTCACGTTCAATAGAAGTCTATAACAATAGGAATATACTTGTCAATCCAAAAGTTTTTCTGAGTCATTGGGAAGCCAATATGCCATTGAAAAAGCCCCTTTTATACATAATACAACATTTTAAAGCATGGGACTTAATGTGGTCTATATACTTTATTGGTGGATGATTTTCCCAACCTTCATATTTTCAAGATTCAAGTTTGTTCTTGACTTATAGGTGAATTTCCATTATAAACTTTTCATTCTGTTACAATACCTTTAAAATTGTATAAATTATAACTAAATATTAGCGACGCCAATACATTATGCATAGAGTCTAGTTGTTGATGTAACGACACAAGCCAAGGCATCCCACTACTGTTGTGCAAAACAAATGTAACGACATGCACTACACATTTTGAAATCATCATGGAAATTTACTGATAACACATCCTTAAGTATAATTATGATGTTATATTCACCCGTTTGCAAGATTCCATGTGTGTGGTGATGGTTACCATTTGCAATGCTAGCTTGGTTAAATTGAATTTTAGTAGCATCAATGCAGGACGTTTTCCATTGTGTTCACAGATCTGATTGGTTATCTAATTGTAATTTTAAATTTTGTTTTCCTTCTTTAAATTCTTAGATAATCTCTTAGTTTTATAATAGACTTACACAAAGATTCATAAATATAAATCACGGTAGTTAGTTAGTTCTACTAAAAGATTGGTGCATGGCAATAGAGGATTGTGTAACTTGTACTTTTTTTATTTTCTTATATACCATCATTATATCCCAAAATCGCAACAATATAAATCTGAAGAATAATATGGAAAAGTAGATACATATGCAATGCATATAGTATCTTACCCTATCAGACTATAAATTTGTTTTGAAACGATTCTTCTAGTCAGATCCTACTCTGAAACAGAGCCACAATTGGCCTTTTCTTGCTGATTCGGTCTAGGATCGGTTCTAGCACGTTGCCCGCCACTAGGGTCAGATATGTCTGTAGGGATCCGTCATAGCAAATTTCAACTCAAAAACGAAACGCAAACTTTTATTTACAGCACAATTTTTATATTAAAGAGCCATGTCGGGAATATATTGCTTGACGTACCCCTATTCATCTGCGTTGCTTGTTGACAATGGTCAGGAATCAAACATTTTAAGAGGAAACGTGAAGGAAGCATAATTGTTTAATGGACGCAAAGTAGGCCTACATTTTAAGAGGCAACGTGAAGGAAGCATCAAATGTTGGTGCATATATCTATATATACAATGTAGCCTTGCTCTACATTCATTTTTTTATATTAAAGAACCAAGTTGGGAATACTGTGACCAGGAATCAAACATTTTAGAATCAGTGCCTACGTCGTCCATGCAAGGAAGGAATAATTGTTTAATGGACGCAAAGTAGGCCTGCATTTTAAGGTGAAAAGCTTAAGGGCAACGTGAAGGAAGCATCAAGGGTTTCTATATATACGCTGTAGCTAGGAGAACAGCAGCAACTCGGTGACTTGAGTCGAGAACATGATGGCTTACAGGAGTTGTAGCGAGATATAGCTAGCCAGTTTATGAAACTAATTAAGGGAGTAGAAGAGATCGATCGAGTAGTCCTTGCGTCATGGCAGGAGCCTTCACATCACCTAGTTCCATGGAAGATGTCGTCCTTGGGAGCTGTAGACACTACGGGGCCTTGGATGACTCCAAATTTGGAGCTCCGATGCCTTGGGTAGGCATGTACGTAGCTCTTGCCTCCTTTTTCTGCGCTGTTCTTATTGTGGCGGACATCGTCGACGGCCTACGGATGAAGAAGTATTGGATACCCAGCAAGTGGTTTACATTTAATTCGGCTACCTTGACTATTCTAGGCGTCGCAACAAAGTTGCCGTCGGACCTCAGCACCGCCATGCCTGGGCTTGGGGACCAGCTTACGAAGCTCGGTGGCCTCGTACTTGTATGTGTAGCCATTGGCCACGCTTCCCGATCCATGGTCGCCATGGAAGGTGTCAGCGGCGCCACCATCTTCTCCAACATGACAGCACTAGGAATCATAGTGATCACGTTGTTCGTCGACGTTTGGATACAAATAAGCACCGGTGTGGTCGTGGAGTACGTCGGCTGGTACAAGGTATACTCTGTCCTCATGTTGGTGCTCTACGTTATTGCCGTCTGGTACTCCTTGTCAGGGACTAGTATGGTAATGATGTTTGGGAAGGAATTATACGATAAACTGCGCGCTACCTGCCATGCTACGTTAGTCAGTCACAAATATTCTACCGATAAACTCCGAGAATGCATCACACGCTACTGGTTGGCGGCTTTATTTTGCAGCCCCGGGAGTCCCAACTACCGGATAGCTTCAAGTTCAATCTCTGCGGCTATTAGCGCCGGAATGGGCATGGTGTTTATGGTTGCAGCAGCAATTCAGACTTTCCAAGCCCAAGGTCACTCAAACAGCTGGCAGTGCTTCATGAGATCCGACTACAAGTGGTCTGGTGCCTTCATTTTGGTCTTTCAGTACATAGGGATTCTTGCAGGTACCGCATCTTGTTTACTCCACAGCATCCCTAGTCTTTTAAATCCCAAACCTGTCGAATTCGGTGATGTTACGAGTTGTATCGTCTTTTGCGGTGGATACCGAGAATTGATGAACTACCCTTTGCCCTTTACTCTTAGAAGGAAATGGGTGGCTAAGGTAGCACATGCCATCAAGAAAGCTGTCATGACAGTATTCATCATAGTGCAGTGTGTGACTCAATGCCCGTTCATGACAATAATAGCGGTCCTTCTCTTATTAAAGAGAGGTGTCTTAGTTCTTTGTCATGGAAGAAATTCGCTTTCTGCTACTAGCACTGGAGCTGAAAATTTCCCAACGAGTGTAGTTTCGAGGAAGAGTTTAGACAGTCTGTTAAAGAGTGCAAGTGACCTCAATCACAAATGGTTTCGAATTGGCACTCGATATAAGTCTGCTACACTTCTCCGTTTTCTTGACCAGTATTTACCTCCATCGAGGAAGGGTTTCCCATTAGTAAAGCAGGCCATACATAACCACCACCATCTTGGCGAGGATCCACAAGATGAAAAAACATGTTGTTGGTCCTTAACGATAGCAACACTAGCAACCATTGTCCGTGCAACCACACCAAGCGACCAATTGACACATTTCATGGAGGCTGTCGAGGCAGCGATTGCATATGCATTCATTGTCGATGAAAACTTCCCGTTGGAACATAACAAATCAGCCGCTTTGATGATGTCAGCGAAAGTTGTGTGGGATGCATTGAACCTACATGATGTATGGTTTGGTTTGAATCTGAAGAAAGCAACAATAACGGCTAGAAATCCTATACAGGTCATTAAACTTCTTGCCGAAAGAGCTGATATTTTAATCGGAAGAGATGGGCAGATTGACTCCGTTCCGGATTGGTGGCTATCGACTACAGCAGCTGCAGCATGCATGCGTGATACAACCTCTAAATTATTAGTAACGGTCCCTTGTGAACAAAAAACCTCCAATGGCAATGGAGCTGACAACAATTATGTTCCACCGGAAAGGGTTTTATGGGACGTTGTTGGGGCTTGCTTGTTGAACCTTCCTGATGCAATCATGAACAAACTCAACAAAGGAATACCGCATTCAAGGGATAAGAAGGCAAGAGATGCTATATTTATTCTCGGTCAAGCTGAGAATATCATTGATTGGTTGCAAGTCAGAAACAATATTCATTATTCTCCTTTTATTGGTATGGAATATATCAATAATTGGGCAGGACAAACTGCTTGAAAGAACATTGTTGGTTAGGATCATGGACTACATGCATATTATCTGAACCTATGAAATCAGCCAATAAACAATTAAGTTCCTGAAATGTAGTGCATAATTTTCTCATCATGGTGTATGGTATAACTTGGTCTTTGATTTGTGTTGGTCTTAACTTCTTTAATTAGTGTGTAACATAGATGATTGAAATGGAAGCAAAATTTCATAGCAAATCGTGTGTAACTAATAGATAAAATATGTTTGTATATATTTCTTAACATATTGTGCAAGATTTCAAAATAAGAATAAACATGTTTCAATATTCTATGAGAGTCAAGGTGTATTTGTGTCTACAAAAGAGCACGCATACACATGCAAATGTGTTATAATAGCCTTCAACCAGACATAATGTGAACATGGAAGACATAGGGGATCATTGAGGTAAAACATAAAAAGTATAGTGCCACGTTACCATTTATTGCCAGAATCCCTACTCTAAATGACTAGAAAGTGATGGAAAACGGACTCAAGCATTCATCCCCAGAATGGATGAAACCACTAAACATTACAAATAAACCAAAATTGCTATTCTTTATAATCATTAACCATAAGGTTACGTTAGAAAAAAAAACTAACTTGGTACCTAGAGATATGAAAAAAAAATCTCATTTGATATACAAAACACCATGGATATTTTGTTGGTGTAACATGATCAGAGTCATCAAAATATATCATATTAGCATTGTGGAAGAACAATCATAGAAAGAGTCAGGGTGTACCCATTATACCTAAAATAATAAAATCAAACACAATCAATGCAAACACATGTGTACGCTATAAAAAACATATGAAAACTTGTAGGACAATAGAATCATGTTAGCTTTTCTAAAATAATATAAAGGTCAGAGTCAAAACAAAGAAAATGACAATGTCAAGGATTTTCTTATTAACACAATATGTAATTTAAGTGCATTTCCATTATACCATACAACATAATCATAAGTGTAAGACCCCTAACCTTGCTTTTTAGTTGAACGTGCATGCTTATCACAATGAGATGCTTAAAACTCTAATAAAGCTTGGTGGTGTACATTTATATCGTCTGAAAAGCTTAAGTTTAAGGTTTGGTCTAGTTTGAATGATGTTTGAGCTATTATGCGTATATATGCTTATTTTGGACCCAATTGCAATTTACCTATTTCTAGGGGTTTTCTTGCAATTTTTCACATGCTTGTTGTACCCTCACATGTTTTCACACCATGTTTAAATATGGTTGAGCTTTGGGGTGCCTTGTTTCACCCATGTTTGAGTGGCGGCATCTTGTGTTGGGATTAGGGTTTGCATGAATGCCCTAGCTCATGTGGTTGACCTTGAGGTGAGATTCCTAGAGTTGGTGGTTACCAAGTTTTCTTGAGCTCTTAGGGTTAGTGATCTATGAGTCTCTTTAACTGACCTTGTTCGTCAACTTTTCCTAGTCTTCATGGTTGATGAGTTTCTACGCGGTTGTTAGCTTTTTTGACTCTCGTGGTCTCCATAGATGCTTGGTGGTTGCTATGTTTTCTGATGCCTCTTGGTTCATGAAAGTCGTTAGCGGTCTTTTTCTTTTCTAAACAAACTTGTTCTATGATTTTTCTTGGTTTGGTCACCCTAGTTGCATGGTTGAGTGTGGTGCTTGCATGGCCGAGATCGCTAGGACACATGGCAAGCTTAGCTTGACACCTAATCGCCTATCCTATCTCTCTCTAACCCTATGCTATATAATCCTCTATCTTGTCATGCAAATAACATCTTTAAACACCTATCTTTCTCTCTCTTTCTATCTTCTTAATCTTGGATCCCTCTTTCTTGGTGGTGAAGGAGGAGCTCAAGGTTGAAGAAGCTTAGTAGATCTACCTTGCATGTTGATCTAGGTTCGAATCTACCCTTTCCTTGTTCTTGTGGAGCTTCCTTTCTTAGTTTCTTGGTCTTGGTAAGTGATATCTCCCTCCCTACCTATGTTTTCCCTACTTTTCCTCCCCACTTCTTTCTCCTCTAGACCAAACCCATGGTGTTTCATTGTAGTGCTCGAGTTAGAGCTTGAAGAACATCTCTTTCTTGCTTCCTTGACCTAGGGTTTGCTCTCTTTTTAGAAGAGGAGCTAGCTTTTCTGGAAGGAGTGCTACCTTGCTGTTGGGAGTTGCTCCATCTTCTCTAAGGTGAGTTATATAACTTTCTCCATGATTATTGCTTACTTCTCTCTTGCATGCACATTGTCTTGGATAATTTAGACAGTCTGTTAAAGAGTACAAGTGACCTCAATCACAAATGGTTTTGAATTGGCACTCGATATAAGCCTGCTACACTTCTCCATTTTCTTGACCAATATTTACCTCCATCGAGACAGGGTTTCCCATTAGTAAAGCTGGCCATACATAACCACCACCATCTTGGCAGGGACCCACAGGATGGAAAAACTTGTTGTTGGTCCTTAACAATAGCAACACTAGCAACCATTGTCCGTGCAACCACACCAAGCGACCAGTTAACACATTTCATGGAGGTTGTCGAGGCAGCGATTGCATATGCATTCATTGTCAATGAAAACTTCCCATTGGATCATCATAGATCAGCCGCTTTAATGATGTCAGTGAAAGTTGTGTGGGATGCATTGAACCTACATGATGTATGGTTTGGTTTGAATCTGAAGAAAGCAACAATAACGGCTAGAAACCCTATACAGGTCATTAAACTTCTTGCCCAAAGAGCTGATATTTTAATCAGAAAGCTGGGTGGATTGACTCAGTTCCAGACTGGTGGCTATCGACTACAACAGCTGCAGCATGCATGCATGATACAACCTCTAAATTATTAGTAACGGTCCTTACTGAACAAAAAACCTCCAATGGCAATGGAGCTGACAACAATTAGGTTCCACCGGAAAGGGTTTTATGGTATGTTGTTGGGGCTTGCTTGTTGAGCCTTCCTGATGCAATCATGAACAAATTCAACAAAGGAAAACTGCATTCAAGGGATAAGAAGGTAAGAGATACTATATTTATTCTCGGTCAAGCTGAGGATATCATTGATTGGTTGCAAGTCAGAAACAATCTTCATTATTCTCCTTTTATTGGTATGGAGTATATCAATAATTGGGCAAGACAAACTGCTTGAAAGAACATTGTTGGTTAGGATCATAGACTACATGCATATTATCTGAACCTATGAAAACAGTCAATAAACAATTAAGTTCCTGAAATGTAGTGCATAATTTTCTCATCATGGTGTATGGTACAACTTGGACTTTGATTTGTTTTGGTCTTAACTTCTTCTATTAGTGTGTACCAGAGATGATTGAAATGGAAGCAAAATGTCATAAAAAATCGTGTGTAACTAATAGATAACATATATTTGTATATATTTCTTAACATATTGTGTAAGAATTCAAAATAAGAATAAACATGTTTCAATATTATATGAGATTCAAGGTGTATTTGTGTCTACAAAAGAGCATGCATACACATGCAAATGTATTATAGCAGCCTTCAACCAGACATAATGCGAACATGGAAGCACAGTATGTAACCATTGACATTTGCATCAGGGGAAGTGCAACAAAAAAGGTGATAATGCAATAGCTTAAAATTCCAACACGGATACTCTATAACTCGTAGCTTCAACTGTATGATCAAGGTTCAAGAGAAGGTGATGAATTCAGATACTAAATTAAACTTAAAAAACGTGTTAGGAGTTTATATTATATCAAAATATAATTAAAACAAGTAAGGGAAAGGCGAAGTGAACAAACCACAATTGGACACAAGTGTTTGTTGTGGTTTTGGCTTGTAATATCGTACTTCCATTATTTAGATTAATAAACCACTAGGGTTTCAAAAAAAGTTAAGTACCACCTTGTATTTCCTCAATAACAGTATTCACTAAGTAAACCTCTTTTTCTAGTTTAGACTAATTGGCTTCCTTCTTTCAAAATGGAGCCAAATCTTCAACTAAGAGTATGCCTACCTTACCTAGGACCATCATCTCTTCACATTACTTATCTAGGGAAGAGTTTCAATCAATCTTTGGCAAAGAGAATTTAAACAAAGACATAAGATCAACAAAAGATAACACATAGGGCTGGCTCGCTACAATGTCTTATGTTCATTCTAGTTGAAGTAAACAAGGAAGCAAGGTTAACAGACTGATAGCGGATCATTGAGGTAAAACATAAAAAGTATAGTGCCAGATTACCATTTATTACCAGAATCCCTACTCTAAATGACTAGAAAGTGATGGCAAAATGACTCAAGCATTCATCCCCGGAATGGATGAAACCACCCAACATTACAAATAAACCAAAATCGTGATTCTTTATAATCATTAAGCACAAGGTTACCTTAGAAAAAGAACTAACTTTCTACCTAGAGATATGAAAAAACTTCCCATTTGATATACAAAACACCATGGATATTTTGTTGTTGTAACATTATCAGAGTCATCAAAATATATCATATTAGCATTGTTGAATAACAATCATAGAAAGAGTCAGGGTATACCCATTATACCCAAAATCATAAATTCAAACACAATCAATGCAAACACATGTGTATCCTATAAAAAACATATGAAAACTTGTAGGATTATAGAATCACGTTAGCTTTTCTAAACTTATATAAAGCTCAGAGTCAAAACAAAGCAAATGACAATGTCAAGGATTTTCTTATTAACACAATATGTAATTTAAGTGTATTTCCATTATACCATACAACATAATTATAAGTGTAAGACCCCGATGTGGTCATGGAGTACGTCGGCTGGTACAAGGTATATTTTGTCCTGATGTTGGCGGTCTACTCTAATGCCGTCTGGTACTCCTCAGGGACTAGTATGGTGATTTTCAATGTGAACGATATATACGATCAACAACGCGCTATCTGCCATGCTCGCTGATTTAGTCTGTAACAAATATTCTAGCCATAACATCCGAGAATGCATCTGGCGCCAGTGGTATTCGTCTTTACTCAGCAGCCCCGGGATAAATACGTTGTACCAGATAGCTTCAAGATCAATCTCTATGGCTGTTAGCGCCGGAATGGGCATGGTGTTTATGGTTGTAGCAGCAATTCAGACTTTCCAAGCCCAATGTCACTCAAACAACTGGCAGTGCTTCATGAGATCCGACTACAAGTGGTTTGGTGCCTTCATTTTGGTCTTTCAGTCCATAGGGATTCTTGCAGGTACCACATCTTGTTTACTCCACAACATCCCTAGTCTTTTAAATCACGAATTGGGTGATCTTGTGAGTTTTATCGTCTTTTGCATTGGACGCCAAGAATTGATGAACTACCCTTTGCCCTTTACTCTTAGAAGGCAATGGGTGGCTAAGGTAGCACATGCCATCAAGAAAGTGGTGATCAGACTATTCTTGATAGTGACGTGTGTGACACAATGCCCATTCATGACAATATTAGCAGTGCTTTTCTTATTAAAAAGAATTGTCTTAGTTCTTTGCCAGGGAACAAATTTGTCTTCTACTACTATCACCGAGGCTACAGGTGACACAGATTTACTTTTTACTGAGAAGTGTTCTGAAAGTCTGTCAAAGAGTGCAGGTGACCTCAATCACAAATGGTATTGAATTGGCACTCGATATAATCCTACTACACTTCTCCGTTTTCTTGACCAGTATTTACCTCCATCGAGACAGGGTTTCCCACTAGTAGAGCACCATAATCACCATAATTCTTTAGATGGTACATTGAATTGAAAAGCATGTTGATGGTCCTTAACCATAGAAATACTAGAAACCATTGTTCGTGCAACCACACCAAGTGACCATTTACCAAATTTTATGGAGGCTGTGGAGGCAGCATTTGCATTTGCGTTAGTTGTCGATAAAAACCAAAATCACAGATTAGGCGCTTTGATGATATCAGCAAAAGTTGTGTGGAATGCATTGAACCTACATGATATATGGTTTGGGTTGGATCTGAAGAAAGAAACAGCAATGGCTACAAACCCTATAGAGGTCATTAAACTTCTTGGCCAAAGAACTGACATTTTATTCCACACAGTCCTCCCGCTTGAGTTCATTCTGGATTGGTGGTTATCGACTACGGAAGCTGCGTCATGCATGCGTTATACAACCTCCAAATTATTTCCACAACAAATCTCCAATGTCAATGGACCTAACAACAATTATGTTCCACCAGAAAGGGTTTTGTGGGATGTTGTTGGGGCTTGCTTGCTCAGCCTTCCCGATGCAATCATAATTAAATCTAACAGCGGAAAACTGTACTCTAGGGATAACAAGTTAAGATATGCTTCATTTATTACTGGTCAAGCTGAGGATATCATTAATCGAGTGCAAATTAGAATCGATCTTCAGGACGGTGGTTTTATTGGTATGGAATATATCAGTAATTGGGCATCACAAACTGCTTGTACGAACATGGACTGCATGCATACCTCAACCTACCAAATCAGTCAATAAAAAATTATGTTCCACAAGTGTGGTGCATAATTTCTCATGATGGTGTATGGTATAACTTAGCCATTGATTTTTTTTGGTACTCTTTAACTTCTTCTATTAGTATGTACTAGTAATGATTGAAATGGAAACAAAATGTCATAACAAATCATGTGTAACTGATATGTTTTTTAAGATTTCAAAATAAGAATAAACACGTTTCATATATTCTCTGAGACAATTAGTGTGTCTAATAAAGAGCGCGCACACACATGCAAATGTGTTATAACACTCTTCAACCGGACATAATGCAAACATGGAAGCACAATATGTAACCGTTGACATTTGCATCAGGGGAAGTGCAACAAAAAAAAGTGATAATGCAATATTTTATGATTTCAACATAACATGATCATTAAATTTTATTCTTACATAATAGAAACTAAACATAAAAATTCTATTAAATTGTCCTAGTATAATTGATGTGGTGATCATCATACAATAAATTTCTGAGCAACAAAATCCCTACATTGTAACTAAACTAAGTGTGTAGCAATCTCATGTTGGTATATGCCCATGGATCCATCTCTAGCGATTGCATGGAGTCGGATATAAATTAATCAACTAATATGATTAATTGGTTAATTAATTAATTCCAGACTATTCTAATTAATCCATGAGAATTTTAATTAACACGGTCTTTCTATTTACCGATGGGTTTAGGAAATCCTGCTTCCTTTCATTTTTTATTTAAAGGGGATTGACGGCCGATGTCTTTTTAAGATATTGAGAGAGGCTTTTCATTTTATGTTCATGTATGTAAATCCTAGTTGTCATCGTCTTTAGGAGAGAAAGGAGAGCACCGCAATGCTAGCACTTCATTGCACAGAGGCTGCTCCTTCCTGTCAGCTTAGGAAACGCGATGTGGAGTTCCAGTCCATCTGCATGGATGAAGTAGAGAAACCCAGAAGCTGAGAGGCATGCATTTGGAGGACGTCAATGATCTTCCATACATGCTACGAGCGGCGTAGATCACCATACAAGAGGAGTGCCACCGGATCTTCCCGTGACGCATTCGGAAGAATGGAAAGAAGTATCCTCCGTGTAAGCTAAGAGTGTTGCATACCATCGTGCAGCGAGACATCGTCGGACTTGCTCCGTGATAAGGTATATCCCACTATTAATCTTTTTGAATACGTTGTTGTCGATAAGATGTTGTTGCGGGTTGCGTGGAAATATATTTTTTTATTGCTTCCGCCGCACATGTTTCCTCCACAAAACCCAACAGTGGTATCAGAGCAGAGTCAATCTACGACATATTTTGATTCATTTCAAAACGATCAAATTGATGTATACTATTTTCTATATTGCATATGATGCGACTTAAAACTGCTAATGTGCAAATCTAAACCTAATTCTACATCCCCGCACAGGGGCGCTGCCCCTGTGTACCCCGCAGAGTCTACGTGGGAGTCAAAAAATTATTTAATAGGGAATTTCCCGCATTAAAAGGACTACATTTTAATATATATATATACATATATGTAAATATACCTATGATATCATACATGTCGTCTTTAAAATATGTTTTGTGTGGTGAATGCATATACGGTTACGGCCTAGAATCCCCTTTTGTGAATGTTGTGAATGAATGTGATTGTGAATGTTATGGATAAGTTTGTTTGTGAATCTATGGATGTATAGTGGTTGTACGTGGATCCTTTGTGTAAAGTATTCGGCTTGCATGTCGAGCCTCATCTCTTATTTCAAAGTGTAATTAATTCTTTCTCTTTATATTTGGACTCATATGATGTAATAAAGATAGGATTAGTTTTAGTCTTTGTAACCCTGATGTAAGGAGGCCAGTTGAAGATCCAACTCCAAGGAGCGTCCATGGAGAAGTAACCTGAAGATCTAATTCCAAGAAGCAACATGAAGATCGAATTCCAAGAAATAACTAGAAGATCCAACTCCAAGGAGCATCCATGGAGTAGCAACTTGAAGTTTCAACCTCACAAAGCATCCATGAAGTTGTTCATCGTAATGTTGATCCTTACAGGTTGATTAACAGGTGTTGTTGCATGAGATGCATAAGACCTTAGGTGGACCGTAATCCTTTTTGGATCCAAAGGATTATAATAAAATGGCCATAATCGATGTTTTTGTGTTTTTGATTGCATGCATATCATTTGTGGTTGTGGATATAGTAGTATATGATATGTATTACAAGTATGTGGTGTTTGGATATGTATATGTATTAATAAAACCCCTCAATTAATAATATTAAGTTTTAGTTGCCTTCTATAAAGCAACACACATGAAAAGCTTGATCAAATATGTGCGGGCAATCCTCCACATGGTACATTGTCTATGTTGTGGAAGTGTGATGGTGGGTGTGTGGGTGCCTATGTAGGGCGCACATTCATCGTGTTGACTTATGGGATAGACTTAACTAGGAAACTTTGATAGGATCAAATACCTAGAGGCACACAGATGCATCATGGCAATGAGTTGTGCATGATCATTTATCCAAGAGTTGCATATGATGCAATTGGCAAAAGTTGCCTACCTTAGTATTTGGTCTTTGACACCGGCATTGGTTGGGAATTGATCAAATTATTTTGAATCTTAGCTCACTAGAAGGTTTTACACTGTAATTTTCTGAGTTGATAGTGTGAGATATCAATTTGAATAAAATAGTGGGAGCATAATTAATTAAAGGCCTAATTAATCTCATTTATCAAATCTTTACAAGTCAAAAATATTTTGGACTAAATGCAAACTTTTTCTTTTATAGCAATCAAATGGAAAACAACATTCACACATTCTCATTACGGTCAGTCTTTGAGAAGGACAAACTTATCAGAATCAACTTCCAAAATTGATTTAGGACACTGAGAATTGTTCTCATGCAAGAGTGTAAGCTCTATGTCCTTGAAACACCAGAGCTAGTGGAACCTGCCTTAAATGCGCCCAAGGCCGAAAAGGATGCTTAAAAAAGCACATTGATGATGTCGTAGATATCAAGTGCCTAATGTTGTTCTCAATGAACTATGAGTTGCAAGAGCAGCATGAGAACATGAATATCATGGATATGGTAACACATCTCAAGAACATGTATCAACATCACACAAGATAGGAGAGATATGATGTCTCTAAGGCTTTGTTCAGAATCAAGATGGAAGAGGGAGACTCAGTTGGTACCTGCATACTCACTTTGATTGGGTACGTGGAAAGCATATCCAAGTTGGGATTTCCCCTAGGTCAAGAGTTGGCCACTGATGTGATTCTGCAATCGTTTCCTGAATCATGTAGTCATTTTTTTATGAACTACAACATAAACAATCTTGTCAATCCGTTGTCAGATTTGTTGGGCATGTTGAGGACAACTGAAGCACAGATGAAGAAAGACAAGTCCACGTCTGTGATGGTGATCAGTAGGACAAAGACAAAGTCAAAAGGCAAACACAAAACTAAGAAAGGTTCTCAAGCCGGGCATAAGCCAAAGTCATCAACGCTCAAAGTTAAAGGTGGGATCTCCAAAGAAGGCAGTTGTCACCATTGTCACTGGGCTGGACATTGGACAAGAAACTGTCCTCTCTACCTGGAGGAACTAAGGAAGAAGAAGTAGGGGATAGAGATCTCCACTTCAGGTACATCTGTTATTGAGATAATGTTAAATACTTCTTCATCATGGGTACTGCATACAGAATGTGGATCTCACATATGTTAAAATATGCAGGATCTCATAAGAAGTGTGTCTTTATGTAAGGGCCAAGTCGAGTTGCGGGTCGCTAATGGAGAAAGAGTTGCTGCCACCATAGTTAGAGTTATTAGTTTGTCTTTGCCTACGGGCCTTGTAATAGAATTAGCGAATTAATATTATGTGCCCGCCATTAATAGAAATATTATTTCTGTATCTTGTATGGACAAGAGTGGATTTGAATTTCACATTAAGAATGGAATGATTTTTATTTTTAAAGATGAGATCTTTTATGGAAATGCCCCTATGTATTATGGTATCTACTTTTTATAACTTGAGACTAGCATATACAACTTAAATACCAAAAGGCTAAAACTTAAAAACTCAAACAAAACATACTTATGACATTGTCGTCTTGGGCACATAAATGAGAAGCGCATATCTAGACTCCATAAGGATGGTTATCTAGACTCTTTTGAATTTGAATCATTAAAGACATATGAGGCTTGTTTATTAGGCAATATGGCCAATACTCCTTTCAGTGGACATAGTGAGAGAGCTAGTATCTGCTAGGGCTCATACATACCAATGTATGTGGACCTTTTTGATCAAATGCTAGAGGAGGCTATCAATACTTCATTACCTTCGTTAATGACCTCATTAGGTATGTCTATGTATATCTTATGAAACACAAGTCAAAAACTCTTGAAATGTTCAAGACATTCATGAATCAAGTAGAGAAGCAACTTGGTAAGAGTATCAAAGCACTTCGTTCAGGTCAAGGTGGCAAATACTTAAGCCAAGAGATTGAGGATCTTCGGAGAGACTGTGGTATTGTATCACAATGTAATCCACATGGTACACCACAACATAATGGTGTATCAGAAAGAAGGAATTTTACATTATTAGACATGGTACGATCAATGATGAGTTCAGCTGAACTTCCAATATCGTTCTAGGGATATGCTCTTGAAACTGTAGCATTTACACTTAACCGTGTACCTTCCAAATCGGTTCAAAAGACACCATGTGAGATATGTAATGGGAATCGTCCCAATTTGTCTATGTTAAATATTTGTGGGATGTGAAGCTTATGTTAGGAAACAATTTCCTAAAAAGCTTGAACCCAAATCTGAAAAATGCTATTTTGTTGGATACCCCAAGGAAACTCAGTGATACTACTTCTACACACCAACTGACAAGAAAGTGTTTGTTGCTAGGACTGCTATATTTCTTGAAAAGGAATTTATTTACAAAGGAATTAATGGGAGAAATGTAGAGATCGAAGAAGTTCGAGATCAATAAGAAGGCAGAGAACCCAAGTAGGTACATAAGGAACATGTAGACTCACAAACTGTTGTGGAATTTCAAGTTCCAAATGTAACACACGAACCTCATAGGTCTAGTAGGACATAACTTGAGCATGAGAGATTTGGATTTCTCGTGACTCAATATAGTGACAAATTGGGCATAGTAGATGCGCCAACTTCCTATATAGAAGCTACTAAGGGACCAGAACCTGAGAAATGGCCCGAAGCCCTGAGATGTGAGATGGAATCCATGTACACCAACAAGGTATGGACCTTGGTGGATTCACCTAAAGGGGTAAAATCCACAGGGTGCATGTAGGTCTTCAAAAAGAAGACTGACATGGATGGAAATGTTCAAACCTATAAAGGTAGATTGCTTGCAAAAGGATTCCATCAAATTTAAGGTGTTGATTATGACGAGACCTTCTCACCAGTTGCCATGGTTAAATCCATCATGATCATGCTTGCCATTGTAGCTTATCATGACTGAGATTTGGCAGATGGATGTTAAAATAGCATTGCTTAATGGGAATTTACGCGATGATGGGTACATGACACAACCTTAGGGTTTTATCAATCTGAAGGAAACCAATAAAGTTTGTAAGCTACAAAGATCAATCTATGGATTGAATCAAGCATCTCAGAGCTAGAATCTACATTTTGATGAAGTAGTCAAAAAGTTTGGCTTTAATCAAAATGTAGATGAACCTTGTGTTTACAAAAAGGTTAGTGGGAGCATAGTCATATTTCTCATATTGTATGTGGATGACATACTATTGATGCAAAATGACATTCGTACTCTTCAAATAGTAAAAGATTGGCTGGGGAAGACCTTCTCTATGAAGGATTTATGTGAATAATTCTATATACTAGGAATCAAGATCTATAGAGATAGATCTAGGAGGCTTCTAGGCCTAAGCCAGAGCACATACATTGATAAGGTGCTAAAGAGGTTTAGCATGGAGGGTTCTAAGAGAGGTAACTTACCCATGTCCCATGGGGTTATGATCTCCATAGACCAATGTTCTAGTTCATGTGATGTATGGGCACACATGAGTAAGATTCCATATGCATCAGCAATTGGATCTATGATGTACGCGATGCTATGTACTTGTCCTGATGTGTCGTATGACTTGAGCATGATGAGTCGGTATCAGTCATACCCATGTGAATGTCATTGGACAGTCGTAAAGAACATCCTAAAGTACTTGAGAAGGACTAAGGATCAATTATTGGTATAAGGTGGTGAGGAAAAGCTCATGCAAGGGGTTACACCGATGCTAGCTTCCAAACTGACGAAGATGACTATAGATCGCAATCCGAATTTCTATTTTGCCTGAACAACAGAGTTGTGAGCTAGAAGAGTTCCAAGCAAGAGACAGTTGTAGATTCTACAACAGAGGCCGAATATATTGCTGCATCTATTGCCGCAAAGGAAACTGTGTGGATCAAGATGTTTATTTCTACACTCAGAGTGGTTCCAAGCACTAGTGATGTGATTGAGTTGTTTTGTGACAACAACGGAGCAACTGCACAGGCTAAATAACCATGATCACACCAATATTCCAAACACATTCTATAGAGATCCCATCTCGTACAAGAGATCGTACAGTGAGGACATGTGAAGATTTGCAGAGTACCTATAGAAAGTAATGTGGCTGACCCGCTCACAAAAGCACTTTCACATCATAAACATGACAGACATGTTTGATCACTTGGGTTTAGATTCATGAGTGATTGGGTATAAGTGCAAGTGGGAATCTGTTGGTATGTATTCCCATAGAGGCTATCATTTGATGGTTGTAATGGGATACTATGTAAATTATTTGTAATACTAAATTGATCATATCAATAATGGAAATTTTCCAATCTATATGTTTGTGTTTATATTGTGAGATGACCACAAAACTTATAGATGTCTATAGAATAATATAGTCAATGACATAATGTCTTCAGGTTGATGACCAAAATAGTGAGATCATATGTATTCTAAGAGTATGTATTCATGTTTTGTCCCTAATCGGTTGTTATGGTGGAAATATCAATAGTCATCAACAATGCATTAGATTAGAATGTATGTTGGTTGATGGAAGAATCTCATTAGCCATGATATGGAGATATCAAACCAAATACATAGATACTTATTAGAGAACAGTGTATCCGACAGACCCACCTTGAGAGTGACACATGGATACTATGATTGGTGGTTAGAGTCACAACTCATAGTGGTGGTGGTGATTGTGGTTCTTAGACCTAAAGTCACTACACTTATCACATGTCGTTCGGTGTACTTTTCCATCACCCACCATGGTCCTAAATAAGGATTGTCATAAAGATGGTTCTTGGGTGCACTGTGACACATGGGAATGACTGTGAGTGATGTAGATGGAATTTGTCCTTCCTACAGGAGTTTGATATTCTGGCCACTTGATAAGTGAGACTGAGAAGTGCATGGCCTTGCTGATGTGAGTCAATACATGATATTAAGCTTACATATATCTCAAACAGTGTGCTCTAGTTCAAGGAACATGGATTGAATGTTGAAGAGGATAATAGTTCCACGACTCGAGTTCAATTCGAATATCAGTGACAAAAGAAATTTTCAATCACTGTAACACCAGTCATGAATGATAGGTTAAGTTGTTCTCCAACCTCTCCAATTACTTGGTGGCAATGAAGACTTTCTAGATACCAATCATTTCTTGTGAAATCATAATATGATTATGGATATCACTGCCAGCATAATTTGGAGCCTACCGGGTCACACACATAGGATGTGTTGGAATAGGAGTATAATTGTGGGTTTTATTGGAATGGTTCCAAATCACATTGATTACTAAAATGTTTATGTAATCCATTAGAATAATATTGGAATATGTTAAAATGTTTAAGCCAATTAATTGGAGAGACTGGTTCTATATACAAGTGGGAGTCTATTAGTATGTATGCCAATAGAGCCATCTCGAGAGATTGCATGCAGTTAGATATTAATTAATCAATTAGTAAAATTAATTGGTTAATTAATTATTTCTAGAATATTCTATTTAATCCATGAGCATTTTAATTAATGTGGTCTTTCTATTTACCGATGGGTTTAGGAAACCATGTTTCCTTTCATTTCCTATTTAAAGGGGATTGACGGCCGATGTCTTTACAAGATTTTGAGAGAGGCTTTTCAGTTTATGCTCATGTACGAAAACCCTATCCATCACTGTCCTTAAGAGAGAAAGGAGAGAACCACGATGCTAGCACGTCATTATACAGAGGTTTCTCCTTCCTTCCATCTTAATAAGTGTGACGTGGAGTTGTAGTCCATCCGCTTGGGTGAAGTAGAGACACAGATGTTGAGATGCATGCGTTCGAAGTACGTCAACCACTGTCCATACGCGCTATGAGCGGCATAGATCACCGCACGAGAAGAGCATCGTTGGATCTTCCCATGATGCTTTCGGAAGACGAGAGAGAAGTACCATCCATATAAGCTAGGAGTGTTGCACACCATCGTGCAGTGGGATGTCACCGAACTTTCTCCACGACAAGGTATATCCCGTGAACACTCTTTCTGAATGTGTTGTTGTCGATGAGATCCTGTTGCGGGTTGCGTGGAAATATATTATTTTTTTGTTGCTTCAACGACATATTTTCTCCAAAAAACCCAACATCTCACCAACAAATGGACAAATCTTATCAAAGTTAGTTCATGATTGAACCCAAAGGATCATGTATTTAATAACTATATAATCAATGTCCTCGAGCAAGAACTAGCATACAACATCAATGGTTGATTGGTTGATTACACTAAGATTGTAATAATGAACAGATGGATTAAGCTTTTAATTATCAGATGATGGAAACACTAGGGTGGATGGGTTTCACTAATGTTAACTATCATTCATTCTCTCACTTCATCATATTAAGTATGAACATACATATGTTGACGCTGAGGAAATCTCCCTCCCAGTGTTAAGATTAAATCCTGACAGATATCACTCCAATCTTACCTTTGTGTTACATAATGATGATATATTTGTCACCTTACAAATACCTATCCAAAGTTCTAATCAAGAACTTAACCAGAAGCAAATGATATCCTACATCTTAGGTTCAAAGATCTCAAGACCCAAGATTTGATGAAATATTGTAAATAGGGCAAAATATGGTAACTGGGATACTCCAGACACCCTAACAAGATGACTACTAGCTCATGACAATAGTTACAAAATTAAAACTTGAAAAGGGAAAGAAATCCATCATCATCTTACAGCTCACCTAGTTATGTATTTGGTCTTTGGAAGAAAATACATCATTGTGTTATAGTAGCATAGGTGGATATACCTAAACGTATCAAATCATGTCAAGAATCATAAGTGTTGGAAGTGTAGTACATAACTTCCTCATTATAGAGGGGATCTATTTGAACAATATAATTTGGTCTTTATTTTCTTATGATATCTTTATCCATAGATGTATATCACAGAAAACTAAAATAGAAGAATGCATTTTAAAATCTTATGAAGATATTTGACATATTTGACTAGATGTTTCTTCACTAATTTTGTCATATCTAGAAATAATAATAAGCACATTTCAATGTTCTTTGAGAGAACTAGTTCCTTGGTAGTATGTGTCTACAAGAGGGCACACATACTCATGCAAATGTGTTATAATTCCCTTCGACCAGACATAACTAAACATGGAAGAACAATATATTTATATATTGCATTTGGAGGAAGGTAATAGGAAAAATGAAAACCAATTCAATTATATTAAAATCCGTAAAGGACATGAAGTTGAAGATATTTCTCAAATTTTATTTCTAGATAAAGGAAACAAAATATAAAATACTATTGTATGGCTCTTACATAATAAACAAATTATATTGAAAAAGGAAATATAAATGTCTAGAGGAGTCATTTATTAGGCACCCCAAAAAAAAATCCCATGTATGCCTTGATTTGTGTCTCTTTATGTTAACCTCCGGTTACTACTCACATGTGAACATATATTTATTGACATGAACAAATAAGGAATATATAGTTAGACAAACAGGAATTGATCATTCCTATTACATACTATAACTAATGAAAACACATACATTAAAAAAAATCAAATGATTCTTACATCATGAAAACAACAATCTGTATATATAATATGTACCACAACAATCTGGGAATATATACTTTCTTTTTGACTAACACAAAACTTTTCATCTCTTTCTCTTCATATATGTACTCTAGAACATGGATTACAAAGTATTGTCGTTAGCATACTGGGGTTATGTTATGAGTTGACCAACTGTTTGGTTCTTGAGTCTTACTATGTAAATGACAATATGTGTTTATTGATCTTCTTTCTTAATTAAATGATATATGAAGACATGATAACTTATAGAATGATCTACTAATATTTGTAAATTCAATCATTTACAAAAAACATTACTTTGAGCACAAATAAGGATACTCTATAACTAATAGCTTCAACTATATGATTGAGGCTAAAGAGGAGGAGTTGAATTCAACTAATAAATCAAACTTGAAAAAAAACTTGTTAGTAGTTATATTATATCAAAATTTAAGTAAAAACGCAAGGGAGAGACAAAGTGAACAAACCACAATTTAAGATAAGTGTTTGTAGTGGTTTCGTCTTGAATATCATACCTCCACTCATTACATTTATAAACCTCTAGGTTCCACAAAAAGTTTAGTGCCACATTTTAGTATGAGTATTCATTAAGTAAACCTCTTTTCTATTTTATACTAATTGGCTTCATGGTTATAGAAAAGAGCCAAGGACTTTAACTAAGAGTATGCTTACCTTACCGAGGACCATCTTCTCTTCACCTTACATATATAGGAAAGAGTTTCAATTAATCTTTGGCAAAGAAAAATTTAAACAAAGAGACAAGATCATCAAAAGATAACAACTAGGGTTGGCTCTCTACAATTTCTCATGTTCATATTGATTGAAGTAAGCAAGTCAGAGAGCTTAATGGACTGATAGGGAATCATTGAGGTAAAACATAAAACGTATCGTGCCACATGACCATTTCTTACCAGAATCCCTACTCTCAACTACAAGAAAGTCATGGTAAAAGGACTCAAGCATTCGTCCCTAGAATGGATAAACCACCCAACATACATATGAGCAAACCAAAATCATTATTCGTTATAAACATTAACCATAAGGTTATATTGAAAAAAAACTAACTTCTTACCTAGAGATATGGAAAAATTCCCTTTAGATATACAAACACCATGGATTTTTGTTGGTGTTACATTAGTAGACTCATCAACAGATGTCATATTAGCATTGTGGAGGAACGATCACAGAAAGAGTCAGGGTTTACCCAGTATACCTAAAATCCTAAAATCATACACAATCAATGCAAGCACATAGTATGCTATAAACACATATGAAAACTTGTAGGATTATAGAATAACATTAGATTTTCTAAACATATATAAAGGTAAGCGACAAAACATAGAAAATGAAAATGTCAAAGATTTTCTTATTAACACAATATGCATTTTAAGTGCATTTCCATTCTACCATACAACATAATCATAAGACCTTTGAACATCTTCCCAAAGGAAGGGTTAATGAGGGACATTCAAAGCCAACAATAAGAACAAGCCTTATCTATGTGAGGGATTGGAAGGCTAGAACCCAAGGGATTAACTCTATTTCGAGTTATGTGCACTTACTTTATCAAAATAAAGTAGGTGCGTTGACCTTGTTCCCTTACCTCAAGAGTCAAAAGATAAAACAAGGATTTTGTCTAATGGAGAAGTGTACTAAGTTTGCTTATTTCTCAACATACTATATGTAAGGAAGAAGTAGCTCAAAAAAGTATAAATGGCCAAGTGTAGGGACTCATACATATACATAGAAGCATCAATATCATGATCAAGTTCAATAAAGAGGTAAATCTTACCTTGAAAACAAGAGAACTAGCATATACGTGAGTAGCTATTGCAAATGAGTCAGACAAGGGTCTTGACAATTAGGGGTGGTTTCATTTAATAAAAAAGATTCTAGTTATGTGATCATTTTCATGAAGATTGGATGTTTGCCCTAGCCCATGTGTAATTTCTTTTGACGTATTTAATTAATCCCATAGTACAAGCATTTTCATCACGTTTCCATTTAATAGTATATATCCTTAATGACTAAGGGTAAAACATCTCACTAAGGGTAAAAAATCTCAACTAAGTCAGGGATTTCAAGATTAGGGTTTCATGAATAAAATAGGAAGATCAGAGGACTGAATTAGATATAGTGACTTAATCATAAACGTATACACATAAGTATTATTTCATGCAATAATCACTAAGAGAAAATAAAAGAGATCAAGATTTGACTTTCTTATTACAAGTCACCAAGTTTACAAAGTTACATAGTTTAGGATGGGGCATCATTAATGTAAGATTTGTGCAAGATTAGAGATGTAATCATCAACATGTACATTTAAGCTCTATTTTACATCAAAAAGGCATTAAAAGATAATGATAGTGATCAGGTTTATTATCACATGGAACTAAATATACTTATCTAGAGTTGTGAAATAGTGTTGAGTTATTACTTGGGGATATTTTCCATATTATAAAGGATCCAACATACTTGACTTGGACATATTCTAGCAATTTTAGACGATTAGGTGGTATTCAACATATATATTTTGACTTATTTACCCCCTCTAATGACTGATTGAGAACTAGAAAAAGGTAGAGCAATTATACATGCGGTCTAATTCCCTCATAATTTATTAAGCCATAAATATCAATTTGAGACATAGCTTTCATCAGTCAATTGAAAATTTAGGAAGACAATTCAGCAAGTAAGACATTTTGTATCAAGAAAATTATTGGTTGGCTAAATTTTTGGAAATGAGAATTTTTCCTACGCAGATATATGAGAAACCCTCACATAGTGTGGTCATCTAGATTTTCTCCAGAAAAGGTCATCTCACTTAGTGGTATTTCTAGGGTTTCTCCATATACTCATGGGATTATCACAATTTACCCAACTAATTCTATTACAAGTTCGACTTTAATAACAAGTCATCGATAAATTTAAAATAATTTACATAGTAGTTTATCTAAGATAATTTTAGTAACTATTTGATACTTGATGTTTGAGTATGATTTGACATAATTCACCATTTATATCATTTTGAAATTTTGCAAGTAACAAGTGTCTGGTTATATGAAATAATGTCCATACAAGAGACATACACACATGCATGGAAGAGTGAGATCATCATAAATATATGGACAATATGTACATTTGGAGCTCACATTATCGCTATTTTATATATGAATAACCATTCCTAAATATATAGGAAATACAAATATTGAGATCCCATACATCAAGTACCATTGGGTCTAAATTATTTGGTTCAAGGACTTCCACATCGTTCATTATCACAATTACATTAGTTATTTCTTAAATAGGACCACTAAGACTTGAAAGAAAAGTGTTTCAAATGACTTTGGGATATGAATATAATAAATTTTCAATTAAGAAAAATAGTTCACTTCTAGAAACATTTCTATATATGTATATCAAAAGTCCACTTCCCATTTCCATATTAAAGAGTGTGGGGATGTTAACAAGAAAGATAAAGAATTACATGTTTAAACTACAAAATGTATAAATCAAAATTAACAATCCCTTAAAGTAACTCCACAAACTATTTAAACATATGCAAGTATTTACCTCAAAGATAAGCAATTTTCTGAAAGATTTGACTCATCAAGTTTTAAAATACATAGTGTAGAAATCAAAGCACATAAATGTACATTAGTTTGGCATAACGTAGATGCCTAAATTACAAGTGTCCTTAGTATTACATCATTTCCCTCACAAAATACATAATATAATGACATAAATACTAGATAAAAACAATAATCACTAGTATGATCATAGTCTTCTTTATCAAGACGTCCTTTCAAATTTGAGGATGTTTTGGATTCAGTTGAGATTCTTCTATATTATCATCCTCAACTTTTCAACTTCTGATTAATATCCTTCTCATAATCAACATCTTGTATCCTTTTGTACATGGTTTGGAACTTCTCTCTTTTTCCATTGTTCCTTGACGATACACTATTTCATGAACCCATGGGCCACAATCATTTGTGCTTCCTCAAAAGTAGGAGCTAAAATTCAGTCGTATCCAAAAAGAGTTGTATAATTTGGGAGTAAAGAAAGTTCTAAAGGATTAAAAGGTATGGTAGAGACAAAAGGTTGTGAAGAATTTGAGTATGGAGGTGAAGCATCATCCATGTATGTAGGGTAGTACTAATCATATGCATAAGAATAACTGAAGTGGCATGAAATAAGGGATGCTATGGACCTAGGTAGTCGGGATAGAAAGAGTAGAAACATAGATTCATGTTTTGCATGAGTTGAGAATTGTCACTATGGATATCAATGGTGCCTTGGTGTAGATATTCAGTGTTTTTCCCAAAATTATCATGACGTTGAATATTTTAGCCCATGAATTGTTCATTGGTATAGAAAAGTTATTTCTACTAAGAGGAGGGGGAGGTGATGGTTGGGATAAAATATGACAAACCTCAAGGGGATAAGCAAAGGAAGGCCTTGAATATAGCTGTGAAATTCATAAAAGAGGTGCCATTTGTTAATGTCCCTTTGTATTTTCTTTTGTATTAACCTTCATCAAAAAAGTATCTTTTTGTGACATGCTCAATGTACCATAAATCAAGTTGGGATAGGGAGCGTTTGTATGGATGGTGTCTTTCTCATTGTCAAATCTAGTGATATGGTGAAACGTGCATTCCCACTTCAACCTAACTTTGTGAATAATACAATGTAGAAGAATAGATGTATTTTTGAAATGGTAGTATGGTTGTGCTTAGGGTAAAGATATGAATTGTTAATAGGAACAATGGCTTGTTTTGTCAGGGTGAGAGAATACATAGATGGGGTCCCACTCATATGGTAGGAAGCCCTAGAATTCATAGTTCCTTTAGAAAATCATTGAATCTAGTGTAACACATGATAGTTATTATAGAAACTATCAAGATGAGTTAACTAATATGCATTGGTGCATATCCTACTCCAAGATGTGAATTTATTCAAGCCAATAAAGTATTGATTTAGGATCTCTTAGGATATTTGAAAAACACCTTATAATGTGGATTAAAGAATGCTTAAAGTGTTAGTAGGGGCATATAAGATATGTAATTACATGTTAAAGTATCATAGAAATAATATACAACTTGTTAGATCCAAATATGGTTGTGAATAATGGGATTTTGGAGAAAAAAGCATCAACTTCATAAAATTTGAAATTCTTACAAACTCCAAGTTGATTCAAGTTGGTATCCTCATATGGTGAGGGGAAATTAGAGTACAATCTTGTATCTTGTGATGGCTTGTGTCCTGATGTATATCATTTCATGAAAAGACACCATCCAAGGTGTAGGTTCTGTCATATTTCCTTTTCTATATTTCCTAGTGCTAGATGCTTTCCTCTTAAAAAGGTTTACCGTGGTACAAAGTAGGAAATGACCTTGAAAGGTTAGAACTAAAGTTGGGAAGTAGAATCTGATTGGTAATAGAGCTTCTTAGCCAGTATTTAGTGTATTGAAATAGGAGACGAAAAATAAAAATGCCTAGGAGCATTGGTTTCGAGTGAGAAAGCCTTAGTTGAGTAGAATTCTGTCACTTTAATCTGATTTTTATAAAAATGAGGCATCATTGGCTAAAATAAAATTATTTTCATTGTAGATATAGGTCATTGATTGACTTTCCTTAAAAAGTCAACCAATGATAAGAACATCCAAAATAAGGGAAGTGGATGAGGTTTCCAAGATAAACTCAATGTGATCACACTGTTCGTGAAGAACCAATAACTTTTTGAGATCCTAATCTGAATTTCTCTAAAACAATATACATATATATATATATATATATATATGAGCTTAGTGAATATATAGGTTTTGGGAATAAAATTTTTTGTCCAATTAGGAAACATAACACATATAGTAGATATAAATCATGGCAATGTGCCATGCGTACATTTTCAAAACAAAAGGAAGCATTTTTACAATATAATTAAACATCTATTTTTCACTTCAAAAAATCATGATAGAAGCATAAGATACATATAAATAGGGGGCATGAATTTATCATGAAGAGTAGTAATAAAAAACTTTTATGTATAAAACTAAATTTCTCCATATGTAAAGGCTTAATAAAAATGACTGAGAGTTGGTTTTCTGTGTCAATGTGTGTGATGTAAAAGTAATCCTTAGTAATGTGTTGATGGAGGAATTGATGGAAGAGCTCTATGTGTTTGGTTATACTATATGATATAGGATTATAAAATATCGTAATTGCATTCATATTATCACCAAATAGAGGACAAGCATAAAAAAAATACATCTAAATCATTAACAAATTTAAAAATATATAGTTTTAATGCAAGTGATACATCTTATTAGGAAGCTTTAATGAATAGGGGCAGGGACATAATGACTGTGATAGTATCCATCGTCAGTGTGGCTACATCAAGCCTCCATATCATGATCCCAATGCATATCAATCTTACTATAGGACTAACGAAGCAGGACTCAACACCCTTACCATGATAAAAGGTGTTAATGAAGAAGAAAAAAATCAACTAGAATAAGAATACGTATAGAGACACTTTCATTGGAAAAGGTCACAAAAAATAAAATGTAATATTGGTGGACCTTATAAAATAAAACAATATAATTTCATATCAATGTGGTTCTATATCATGATGAGGGAATAAGTCTACCTCCCATTTTTATAACCTTGAAAGTTCATGGTGATTATCAAAATGGTTGGCATTAATGCAGGCTTCCAAGCCTTGATCAACAAGCGATCGGTCATTTGGGTTCTTAAATGTCAATTTCAGATCATTCATCTAGACATGGGATATTATGTGGTTCAACTATTAACAAATGAAGATTTGTCGAAGTAATGACAATATAACCTTGAATGATGTTCAATAACTACTTATCAATTTAATCTTGGTGTCCTCACTTTTTTCCCTTCAATCCCATACAAAGGAAGCTTATGGTTTGTATTAGAGTGCCAAATATTCCATTGCAATTGTACCAGAACCAACTTTCACAATTTGTTGGCAATCGTTAGGAAAACATTCAGGACAAATTCCACCAGAATGATGGATATATGTTGTAAGTTATTTAGGCTAGTTGTTGAAGTGGATACAACAAAGATGTTGATTCTAGATTTTCTTATTAATTTTGAAGTTTAAAAATAAAATACGAGTATATGTCGTCAATCTACATGGCTTCTAGAATATTAGGACATGAGGAGGGATGGTACACTCATTGTCTGTAAAAGGTGGTGGATGATACCACAATGGTAGTTGTGACAACATATTTTCCAAACCATGCAACATAATATAATAATAAAGTTCCCAATAACATCAATAAAGTTCTCAACATAATATAATAACTAGTCGAGTCCCCTTGTGTGGGTGTTGAAGCTCCCCTCTCACAGTCGTAGATGTCCTCCTGTCTTTGTGATGGTTGAGTCCCCATACAGAGTATGGGTTTCGATGCTCCCCTCTCACAAAGTGGTGCCATATATATATTCTGGTTTTGCATGTTAGTGCTTTAGGTGCAGATGATTGGTGCAGGGCTTTCTTAGAGTTTTTCTAGCGATAGTTTTAGTCCCTTTTGTTTAAAGGGTGTTGAAGATGATGGTGGATGTTCTGGGTGTCTTTCTCTGGAGCTTTGGTTCTATTTTGGTGAAGTTCTTTTGTAGCAGGGTTTTTCTGATGTGGCTTCTTGTGATGGTTGAGTCCCCTTCGTTGTAAAGGGTGTTGATGCTCCTGTCGCACTAGTCTTGGTTGGTTTGGTGGATGGTTTTCTTTGATCTTCAGGTGTTTTTTTCTCCTTTTTTCCAAAGTTGCATTATGTTCTTTTTGAAAGTGTGGGATACTAGAATGTTGAGCCGATTCCCTGCGAGGTTGCTAGTTTTTTATTGGGTGTTCTATTGATGATGTTGGGTTCTTTTACCTGTGATGGTTGAGATATGGTTAAGCATCTTTGGTTGACTTTTATGCAGATAGTTTGCTCTCAATGTGCTGGATGATTATGTAGAAGTTTGGATTTTCAGTCATCTTCATCTTGGTCTTTTGGTGTTTCCTAAAGTTTGATTTGGTTCTGGTTTGGTCTTCTAAAGAGGTCCTCTGAGATTCATTCTTTTAGGGGAGGTTGTGGCTCTGATTGATATGCTCTCCATATTCTTTTTTCTTTACACGATTCTCAGGCTGCTTCTTCTTATGATTTCTTGGAAGAGGGTTTGTTCCTGTTCCTTGTTCTTTTCATAGATACCCCTTTCAGATGTATAGAAAGATTTCCCTTTTAGTTGGTTCTCAATTTGGGAACTAACAAGCATTGTAAATTCAAAACAAAAAATGGAAAAAAAAAAGCAACAGAAGTTTTGACCGACCAAAAAAAATAACATCAATAATATCGAACACGATGTTTGTTTCCTCAGCATACAAAAGATAAAATAAAAGAAAGATTATTTTCCACAAAGGGCACCTTGTCATTATCCTATCATGATCTTAGTACTCCATAATAGAAGAGTCCATATGAGTAGGTCCTTCTGTTCATGCAATATCCCAAAGGGACAACAATTCATGAAATGGACCAAGAAAAAATGGGGTCAAAATTTTTTAGTACCACATTCTTATATCGAGCTATTTGTAATATATAGGTACTAATTATCATTCAAGGTAATTTCAAAACTCAGAAGGAATTATTTCTTGGAGTAAATTTGTCAAAGTTAGGATACCAATATCTCAAGGTTTGTATTTAAAAATACAATTCCCAATAGGCTATGTAAAATGATTCAAGATATCAAATTATCAAAAATGTTTGCAAAATTTAACCATGAAATATTTGGATGTTAGGATTTTCATATCATTTCAAGGGCTACAATGTCTTATGTTCAATCATCTAAGGTAGATCATAACTGAGCCTAATACTATTTTAACCATTCGACTGGGGGATGACTAATCCATTATAACCTATGCATAGGGCATATGGATGTACCCTACCTCAAGTGAGCCAAAGATCTAATGGGTACAAATCCCAAAGGGAATAGAGTCCAGGGAGTCAAAACTCCAACTATATCAAGTTAAGTGCTTATCATAATACTTAAAAAATCCAATAACTGTAATGGGAGATGGTGACTTCAGCTAGCTTATAACAGGTTTATGGTTCACCACCCAAACAAGAGTATAGAACTCAAGAGGGATAAAATAACTCCATAAGTAAAATAGAGAATCTAGTACCTTAGAATCCAAGAAAAATCCAACAATTCCACACCTAGGGTTCATCAGGCTCTGAAGGTTCAAATCCTAGAAAAGGGAAATATCTCATGTCATTAGGCAATCCTTGGCTTTGAAATCACCTACTAGATTCATGTTAGTAGTAAATTAGGGGATATAAATTGTTGAAATTTCACTCAAAAATAGCTTAAATTGAGTCTTAAATCGTGGTCAAAGCGGGTTGACCCGTCTCCAATCTCGCAACCCTAGTCGAGTCGTTGTTGGAGAAGTAAAGTCGAATATTATCCCTTGTTTATTGACTATTTTCCTTGATTCAAAGCACACTGGATTCATCCTTCAATGGCATATAAGGCCAAACCAATTTCAGGAAAACTCCTCACCCTCTTCTCTCCTCCCCCACAGTTATTTCTCTGTTGGAGTAAACAATGACCACTGACTTACAAAACCACTCACTGTAGTGCCCCACATCAAGGGGAAACACCCAGAGTATCATGCTTAGTTGGGAATGCAAACCCTATCTCTCACAACTCTATTTATAACCCAGCTATCACACCCCAAGCCTGCTCACTCACAACCACTACACATTTGGTTTCTCCGATTCTTCCTCCTCCTCCAACCCATCAGACACCTTTACAACCTCCTATTTGTCTATGCCAAAGTCAAGAGTGCCGCCCTATTGCACTGGGACAGTGAGTGGCCTTACACAATTCCATCTCTTTCCCACCTCCAATTCCTTCCATTTGATTTGACTACTTCTGTGTGGAAAGAACTACAGACCACCTTTCTACCACCGCCACCCCGTCACGTCATAATGCAGCCACTGCCTCAATGATGTCGCATGACTACAAGGAATGATGACTGTCAGATACTATGACACCTCATCCCTGATAATCCCAATAGACCTAAGCACGGAGGAGGTAATTGACTTGACCCTCTGCTAATTATCTTGTTTCCCTAAGTTACATTTATCTTTAAATCAAAGAACCAATAAGATACATGTTAGTAATATGAAGGAAGAGAGTAATGAAATACTATGTACTAATATAATTCTTCACCAATGGGTGACAAGTGAGGGAAAACCTAATGTATATTATTATAGATCAACAACTTGGTATATGGTGCATATTTGACATGTAATCATAATTGCAGAGAAGTAAGTATCATAATTTCTAATGGTGATCATAAATGCTTGGAACTTCTTATTTAACCCCTGAATATAATTAATTGTGTGCTAGTACTAAGTAATGAAACTACCATTTTACCCTTTATGGAGTTTTACATTGAATAGTCACTTGTTTTTTGTTCTAGTGTATTAAGTTCATTCCCTTAAATGTAGTCGCATACATTACACAACATACTAATCGATACCCATGATCATACCACATGATTTATAAGCTCATATATACCTATGTGTATAATCCTTAAATTTGATTTCCATTTATGAGGTAAAAATTATATCCTTATGTGGTTATGGTTTATATTGTAGAATAGCTTAAGACCCATCATCTTCCATAGATCCAAGCATTACATCTCTTTGACCCAAAAAATTTCCAACAAACTTAAATGACATGAGTCTAAATTCTAAAAATACTAACTCCCATAGTCACAATTCAAATGAAGAAATTAAATATATTCTCATAATTTATACAAATGTGAATGTCTGAATGTTTATAATTCCTTTTTATGAAATTGAAAAGACATGAGATGCTAATGGGTCCAATTTATCCAATTTTTTGTCCTAAGTGGATAAGTACGCCAAAATAAGGGCAATTTGCACTTTGATGCTCAAATCTCAAGATATTTCAAATGGAGTGCACATATTAATGAAATTTTAGAAAAAGAAAATTTCAATTTTGGATGATTATGAATAATTGCTTGATATTTAAATTTGGCACAAATAATAAGTATGTTACAACTCACTTCCCCTAAAAGGGGATTCTATCCCAAAATTTGTGTCCAAGAAAAACGTTGGGGGTAACTCGTCATCGTCTTGAACTACAGTTCTCAAGTTGCTTCCTCAAAATCATGTTGATTAAATAGTACCTCCACTTATTGGATATCCTTATTTTTCAACTATTTGATTCTCGAGTCAAAGACATTAACTAGATACTCTTTTTAGGTTAGACCTTCATGAATATCTATAGGTTCAACGATAAAGACATGAGATGGGTCCTTGATGTGTTTCTTCATAATAGAGACATGAAATACAACGTGCATTTTCTCATAAGATGGAGGTAAGGCTAGACTATATTTACATTGCCCAACTTATTGAATGATCTCTAAAGGTCCCACATATCTAGGGATCAACTTTCCCTTTATATTTGACCTAGAAATGCACTTTTAGGTTTTCATTTTTAGAAAGACTGATTCATCCATGACAAAACTTCTGTCCAGTCTATGTTGGTCAACATACATTTTTTCTATCTTGAGCTGCCTTTTTCTTAATCAGGTCAACTTTCTTAATGTAGAAGTATAGTTGTTCTAATTTCAATAAGACCTTTCACCACATTATTCCAATGTAAGGGTGATCAACATGGTCTACCATATAAAGCTTCGTATGAAAGCATCCCAATGCTAGCATGATAGCTATTGGTGTAAGCAAACTCAGGAAATGGAAGGTACTTATCCCAGGAGCCACTCTAATCCATGGCACAGGAATGGAGTAGGCCCTCCAGGATTTGTACCATATGCTAGGGATGTCTATTACTTTGAGGATGATAGGCAGTTCTAAAGGCCAATCGAGTACCCAATTCATCATGAATATGCTTCTAGAGTCTGGAAGTGAATTTTAGATCCCAATTAGAAACAATCTTTTTGGAATCACACACAAGTAGACTATCTCTCAGATATATAGGTTCCCCATGGTAGATACATTTATCATGGTTATGAAGGCAAAGAAGTGGGCTCTTTTTGTGAGTCATTTAATGATGACCCAATCTAAATCATAGCCTTGCTTCATCTTTGAGAATATGGTGACAAAGTGCATTGTAATCTTATCCCACTTTCCCAAGTATTTCAAAAGGTTTCAGAAGGCATCCTAATCTTTGATGCTCAATTTTTACTTATCGACATGTTAAACATCTAGACACAAGTTCAACGATGTCATTTTTCATGCTCTATCAGCAAAATGAGCATTGAAGGTTCTTATACATTTTTGTTGTTCTAGGATGAATAGTATATTTGGAATGATGGGCTTCTTTAAGAACTTTCTCTATCAAGTCAGCAATGTCAGGTACCCAAAGTCATTGATAGAAGTGGATACATCAATCTCATCCTAACTACATCTCTGTAAGGGGCATCTCTACTAGTTTTATGACTTGTTCTAATTCAGGACAAGTCTTTTGGGCTTCTACAATCTTAGAAATCCAAGTAGGAGTAACCGAGAGATTGGACATTTTGACTTGTATTTCAGATATCCTCTCAAGTTTCCATTCTACAAGTGTATTTAGATTATTCCACTCAGTCAGCCATAGGGAAGCACACGTTGCAACTTTCTTTCTACTCAGGGCATCTACAACTAGGTCATCCTTTCTAGGGTGATAAGAGATTCTAAATTTGTAGTCATTTAGGTAATCTACCCATCAATGTTTTTGAAGATTTATATCTTTCTATTTGAGAAGGTACTTGAATCTCTTACGGCAAAAGAAAAGTATAGATTTTTCACCATAGAGATAGTAACTCCAAAATTTTAAAGCATAGACCATAGATACAAGTTTGAGGTCGGGAATAGGTTACTTTGCCTCATTTGGCTTCAAATGACATTATTCATATGATATCGCCCATTTATTTTGCATGTAGATGCAACCCAGACCATGTTGGGAGGTAACAGTAAAGACCTCATAGATATTGACTTCAATGGGTAAGGTCAATACTGTAGTGGAGGCTAGGCACTTTTTTAGCTTTTAGAATCTAGCTTCACATTCTAGTGTTGATATGAATTTCACATATTTTCTATTTATCTTGGTCATAGGGGAAGATTGTGGAGAAGTTCTTAATGAATCATAAATAGTATCCTACCAAGCCTAAGAAGCTTCAAAACTCAAAAGAGTTACGGGGAACCTTCTATTTCTTAAGAACTTCTACTTTTGTAGGGTCCACAATTTTATGACCCACATAGATAACATGCCCCAAAAACATTACGTCAGAGAGCCAGAACACACATTTAGACAATTTTCCATAAAATTGATGTTCTTTGGGTGTATTCAACGTGATCCTCAGATGTTTTTGATGTTGCTTGAGTGTCTTGGAATATATGAGGACATCATCAATGAAGAATGCAAGTGAGGTTTGAAGACCCTATTCATTAGGTCCGTGAAAGCAACAAGTGCATTAGTTAGCCCAAAAGTCATTACAAGGTATTCATACTGCTCATATTGAGTGGGGAAGGCAGTTTTTGGGATGTCAATTTCCTTGATCTCACTACAGCAAAACTGCCCATTAGTGGCATTTATTTAAGTGGCATTTATAAAAAGAAGCCACTATCTTTCTAATATACATGCATTTTTAATTAAAATGCCGCTGAACCACCTATTATAGGATTTCTGAAAAGGACATAACATTAAAGGCATTTTTAATTCTAATTAGTGGCAATCTTAAATTGCCATACCAAATTAGGAAATATTTTGACTTCCCACTCCAAATTCAATTTTCCCTTTGCGCTGCACTCTCCGCTCATTCAACATGACGTTTCCGATCTCCCCCTCTCTCCCTGCGTGACTTCCTCGCTCCCTGGCCCATCATGCCCTAGGTCCGTTGGTGGCTCGTGATCGTCTGTAGACTGGGAGAGACTGGTGGCGCCTGCTGTTCACCAGTTGCCGTCCATGGTGCCAATAGTTGCTGGCTATGGAGTGCCAAGTTGTCGGTGCCGCAGTGACACCTTGCATGTGATCACGAGCATTAGTTCTTCCTCCTCCGCCTATTTGAACCGAGCCCAACCGAAGCATACTCAGGCACTGTTCGTTCTTCCTCATCTGCCTTGGCGGACCGAGCCGAGCCGAAGCACCGCCACAGACTCAATCTGCCCCTCCGGCGTCAGCGAGCTTGAGTGAGGGACTCTGATCAATCCTCTTCAGGTAACCATCGCCGCACCCTATTCTGTTAACTAAGATGTAGCTTACATACCTCCTTCAAGGTCTCTTTCGTGACCGGTGGCTATTAGGCATGTAAAGTGTCAACAATTCTCATGCTTGGACAAAAAATATGTAGGTATCGAATGCCATGCCACTTGGAATTTGGTGTTCATCTGCAGGTTATCCTAAATCATCAATAACTATTAATGGGAAACCTTACAACAGAATAAAAAAAATATTCCGACTAATAACTTGTTTACCATAGTAGTCCACTCTTGTTTCCAGCCATTTCAATTGACAATACTTAAAAGGTATTTGCCTTGGATCCGACTTTTGTTCTACATACATTATTAGTACTTTTTATCTGTAGTGTTATAATATTGAAGAAAGACAAGAATGAAGAAACTATAGCACTTCAAAGATGTTAACAGAATATGACTTATAGAGTTCATGTAAACATCACATGTAATTAATCAATTCCCTATTAAGATGGTGGATTGGTATTTTCTATTCGATGTTTACATGGTCTTCCCACAAAATCGTTTGAGAAACTAGGTGATGTAAAATGCAGCGATCAGTATAATTGAAAAGCATAATGTAGACATAATAATTCATAAGTGATCTCCTTAAAACATACAAAATAATTAATAATGTAGACTACGATAATTGTTGGTATAATGACACTCGTCTTACTTTCCATCGAAGTCTGATTTGTATTTCTCAAGTTGTCTATGAAAATATGTAACATCATTATATATACTTATTGAAAATATATAACCTCATTATATATACTTACAATTGTTAGTACTAATATTTTGTAGTCTCTTTCCACCCACAACAATCACAATGGCCTGGGCCTCGACCCCCCTGTCCTTTTCCCTGAAACAAAACAGCTGGACATCACTCTAGACCATCGTACACTAGCACAACTCACCATTACTAGACAGTGGTGTCATTTGAACAGAAGACACTACACGGCTGGTCAAGTGACTTTAAAGTATGGAACCTCGAAAACTGTAATCCACGTTTAGTATGATGGCAAATGCGCTTTAAGGCATCCACAACCAGTTGGCTTGTGTGGATTCATAACATGCTAATTGGCCGAGAGGACCAGGTGTGGCTTCCGAACATGCTAATTGGATTCGTCTACGAGGGACTCCCTCCACAACACAACATCATCAACAAAACAGCCAAGTCACTAGTCAAATGGGTGTCTCAATTCTTGATGCAATTTTGTTACTTTTAAATAAGGAAATCACCAATAAATATATTTTTTACTATTTTGTAGAATGAAATTTTGTTATTTTTAAATAAGGAATTACCAATAAATGTATTTTTTACAGTATTTGTCACAATTCACCAGTCAAACGGGTGTCACAATTCTTGATGTTATATTTTTTACTATTTTTGTAGAATGGATAAGTCTTGGATAGCTGAGGATGACCGAACGAGTAGTAAATACCTATGTGGAGTATCCAACATTTTGGATTTCGCTTTTCAACATTCAGCGATTGGAGACAAGATTGTATGCCCTTGTAGAAAGTGCACTAATGTATACCAGGTCGCCAGACAGACTGCATTGAGTCATCTATTGTGGAATGGCTTCTTACAAAGCTATATTTCTTGGGCTTTTCATGGAGAACTTGCCGATGTTGAAATGGATGCTCCAACTGATCAGGGTGATTGTGTAGATGATGAAAATTTACAAGATATGTTGCATGATGTTTTTCCTTATTTCAGTGAAGACGAAAATATGGAAGGAGTACACTCGGCTACTGATCAACATTTAAATGCTGACAAATTTTATATCTTGTTAAAGGATTCTGAGACAGAATTATATCCAGGGTGTAAGAAACTTACCAAACTTGCTTGCATCCTAGAATTCTATCACCTGGTTTGTCTTAATGCCTTGAGTAAGAAAGCATCATCTATGTTTCTTAAGTTCTTTAAAAAAATGCTACCATAAGGACAACAATTACCTAATTCCTTTTATGAGATGAAGAAGACAACAAAGGAGTTGGGATTACATTATGTGAAGATTCATGTTTGTCGAAATGGTTGCATGCTATTTTGGAAGGAGTTTGTTGATAAAGACGTATGTGCTACATGTGGAGAATCAAGATGGCTAACGACTTCAACACCAGATGATGATGAAGAGGAGCTAGTAAACAAACCCCGAAGAACACCTGCCAAAGTGCTCAGACACTTTTCACTTATACCATGGCTGAGGAGGTTGTTCATGTCATCAAAAACCCCTTCCTTAATGAAGTGGCATGTAGAAGAATATGAAAAAGATGACAAGTTAAGACACCCGGTAGATTCACCTGCATGGAAAACATTTGATGTTATGCATCTAGAATTTGTTGCAGACGCTAGAAATATTCGATTGGGACTTGCCACTGACGGATTTAATCCTTTTGGGACAATGAATAATTCTCATAGTACATGGCCTGTTGTAATTATTCCATATAATTTACCTCCTTGGTTGTGCATGAAGCAACAATATTTTATGTTGTCCCTATTAATTTCTGGACCATCTTCGCCACAGAATATAGATGTTTACTTGCGTCCATTGATTGATGAGCTGAAAGAACTATGGAGTACTGGTGTACAAACATAAGACGCTAGAGCCAAGGAATTCTTTCAGATGCGTGCTTCTTTATTATGGACTATTAGTGATTTTCCAGGATATGTACATCTTTCTGGTTGGAGTACTGAAGGCTACAAAGCATGTCCTTATTGTAATAAAGATAATATCTCACATTGGTTGCCACATAGCCGTAAAGTTTGTTACAGAGGACACCGTAGGTTTTTGCCAGCTGGCCACATAATCTGGAAAGAAGCTAGGGAATTTGACGGTGAGCAAGAATTTAGGATCCACCTAAACCTCCTTCTGGAGCTGAATCCTTGTCACAATTGGATGGCGGAAGCATTGTAAATGGTAAGAAAAGGCCGAGAGGTAAAGATTTAACATACAATTGGGATAGGAAAAGCATATTCTTCGAGCTACCATATTGGAAATCTAACATTGTAAGGCACAATCTGGATGTCATACACATTGAGAAGAATATATGTGAGAGTATTGTTGGAACATTGCTAGGTCTGAAGGATAAAAGTAAGGACAACTTGAATGCAAGGAAGGATTTGGAGGATATGGGAATTAGATTTTCGCTTCATCCACAAACTATTGGCACACATTCCATACTACCTCCAGCTTGCTATACGATGAGAAAGAAAGAAAAAATATCATTTTACAACCTCCTAAAATCTGTCAAAGTTCCATATGGGTATGCATCTAATATATCTATATGTGCACGGCCGACGGATCAGAAGATGCTATCAATGAAAAGTCACGATTATCACATGTTTATGCAACAACTTCTGCCATTAGTTGTCACTATGTCTTTTCCCAGTAAGAACGCTAAGTCATGTATTATTAAATGCTAAGTCATGTATTATTAATCTTTGTCACTATTTTTAGAGGTTGTGCACTAAAGTCATAGATCCAAATGATTTTGCTGCACTGTAAAATTCAATAGTTCTGACACTTTGTGAGATGGAGAAGATTTTCCCTCCATGTCCTTTTGACATAATTGTGCATCTATCAGCCCATCTCATTTTTGAAGCTAAGATATCCGGTCCTGTTCAGTATCGTTGGATGTATCCAACTGAAAGGTAACTTTTCATATGTCGTGATGACTTCACCTATTGGAATTCAATTTGTCATAATATTTTTGCCAACTTTGTTATCAGGTATCTGCAGACCCTAAAAGGATATGTTCGTAATAAAAGATATCCAGAAGGATCAATAGCAGAAGGATATATAGCTGAAGAGTGTCTTACTTTTTATTCAAGATACTTGGATGGAGTTGAAACAATATTAAATCGGCCAAATAGAAATGATATTGACGAAATAAATTTGGAAAACGAGCCAACACATGACAGTGATGATTGGTCGATTTTCTCGACAGTAGGTCGTGGTGTTGGTAAAATGATAGCATGCGTCTTGGACGAACATACATTGCAACCAGCCCATAAGCATGTACTATTCAATTGTGACGCAGTTGAACCCTACATTAAGTAAATTAGTGACAATTGTCTTCTATTATTAAAATATTATTACATATTCCAATTACATATTGCACATATTTTGTTTTCAGGAAGCACTATGATATCATTAGGCTAAAACATCCTCATAAGTCCTTAAAGGAGATATAGAGAATACATAGTAACTCATTTGATTGATGGTTTAAGGAACATGTAAGTTAATTTGTCATAATTAAATTTGTTATGCTTCATGATTAAATACTAACAAACTTTTCTTGTGTTAGATTGAGACACTCCTAAGAACAAAGATGGTGGATGATAAAATCAAGTTTCTTTCTCAAGTTCCACATCAAATGACCGTTAAGTACAAGGGCTACATTGTCAATGGTCACAGATTCCATACCAAAGCAAAAGATCGACATCTAACTACACAAAATAGTGGAGTCTTTCTGGTAGCTAAGACTGATTGTTATGCTAAAACCACTGACTGAAATCCAATTACTAGAGATGTTACCTACTATGGTGTTTTGAAGGATGTTATTGTGCTATATTATTATGAACACTTTAAGGTGACATTATTTAAGTGTGATTGGGTGGACATCTACTCCAAGAGGACAATCAAGCATGATGAACATGGGTTGACTCTTGTTAATTTGAGATGACTTTAATAAACCAGAGAACTGCATGTAGTGGCATCTAAAGTTGGATAATTATTTTATGTAGAACATGTCACTGCAAAAGGGTGGTATTTTGCTGTAAAGATTCCCCCACGAGATACGTTCAACATGGAAGATCCATCTTGTAGTGAGACTGTCAAAGCTTATGTGCAAGATGAACCTAGAGATGGGCCATCAATGACAACAGAGGATGAAAATGCAGACTGTGACATAGTTAGATTGGATATGGAAGGAATTACTGTTGATAGTTCAACAATTGAGAAAGACCAATCCCAAATTCAGTAGGATGATGAAAGTGTATATCAAAGTGATGAGGATGATAGTTTTGAATGAGAAAATTACAAAGTAGCAACAAATGTTTATTTTAGTTTGTCGTTATTATTTGACTTATATATGCCTGTTTCGTTGGCATGAAGTTTCCACTGTCTGAAATGTATCTGACATATTTTAGTCGCATGCTTCAATGTGTGTTGGATTATCTCGCATATTCTCGAGAGAGAAGGTTGTCTGATCAGCTCCTTTGATGTATTGCAGCCTAGCCAAAGTGGTATCTAAAAGTAGTATCTAAAGTAGTATGTTCTGCTTAGAATCTGATGTCCAACTTACTAACAATGATTATCACCTTTTGCCTTGCCTTAATGTAGGTGTATGCAATCAGAGTTTCATTTTTATGCAATCCTCTTCACTAACACTGCTGCTAGCTCTGCTGTTACTGATATGTTGACAATGACTTGGTGTACCTCTACAGTTTTGCATCCTAATTTCTCTGTAGAGGTACATGAAGTCATTTTCAATATGTCAGAACTATGCTCTAGTGGAGAAGTCTACAAAGAAGCCTCAAGGAAGAATGGTTTCTCCAAGAGATTAAAGGTTGTAAATGTCTTTTTGCTTCCTACTCTGGAAAGTCTTCTTGCATGTTTTGTAGTTACTTGTTTTTTACATGTGGTGGTTGCCATGATTGGTGATGGTGTCAATGATGCACCTGCTCTGAAAATGGCAGACATTGGTATTGCCATGGGAATTTCTAGAACTGAGGTGATTATATTTGCTATAAAATCTTTCAACTTATTATGCTTTCTTACCTTACTAAAAATCTTTCAACTTATTATGTATAGACTATAGTTTTATGAGAACCCTGGACGACATTGAGTTTGATAATCATCTTTTGCTTTTTACATAATTATCAAGACTGTCAGCTTTGCACCCTTTCTATCATGTGCTTAGTTGTGTGCTTTGTGGAATGTCTACAGCTTTGTTGCATGGCAAACTCTATTCAGCTGACATAATGTGAATGGTATAGTATAAATTATCACCACTATCAAACTTATTAGGAAAGGTGAGAAGGTGGGTTCTTATGAGGCACCCCTTCTTGCCAAGCTCGGCATCATGCCCTTCTCATATGGACTAGTTGTGCTGTCAGTTTATGATAGTGGATCTGTATTCAGCCCTGAGGTCCTTCACCTTACTGCAGATGACCTTATTGATAAATTTCACAATGGTGCTATCTTCCCTGATACTATCTTAACAGCATGCTAGTGTTTTAAGTGTTTTTGTCTTACATTTGCATGCAAGTGCTCAACATTTTGCTCACTTCATTGCAGGATCCTAACAAGTTTGCAATTTTTGCTTCCCCTGCTGCTGCTTTGGCTATGCAGCTGCACCTGGTGCTTCTGCTGCCAAGGTGGAAGAGAAGAAGGAAGAACCTGCTGAGGAATCTGATGACCATATGGCCGTAATGATATCACTCCAGCTGAGAAGAAGGATGAACCTTCATTGCAGTGTAGCTGGTCTACTCCTGTAGAAGCTCACAACTACTTGGAATGCTAGAATGGAGCTGTATGTTTTTGTAAGAAAATGAGTTTGTATTCCTTTGGGGGGTATCCAAGTGCAAAATGAGTTGTTATCTAGTTAGTGTTCATGTCTACAATATGTACCATATATAGTCATATGTGATGTTTTTGTATTCAATACAAGGGGCAAGGTAAAATGTCCTCCCCATGTAATTGTCATTTGATTATCAATAAAAAAGTTCAATACTTCCAGAATGTGTTCGGCTTCAATTGGCATTCAATTAGAAAACTTGATCATGAACTACAAATTGACTGACTAAAATCCATAAAAAATTAGTAATGCAGAACTAGTCTGTAATTAGTGGCTTTTTTCATATGCCACTACATTCAATCAAAATTGTTTTATACAACAACATTATACAAAATAGTGGCATTTGTATAAAAGCCAAATGATGGATAGTGGCTTTTCTATAAATGCCAAATGATGGTTTAGTGGCCTTTATGTGGCATTTATTCAAAGCCACTAAAGACAAACCTTTAGTGGCTTTTACAACTTAAGCCACTATCTTCCTAGTGGCTTTGGCGCTAGAGGCATTTTTCTAAATGTCAACAAATTCCGCTAAACCTGTTTCGTGGCTTTTTTTCAGTGGCATTTCTAAAAGGCCACTAATGGGTATGTTTGTTGTAGTGTCTTCATTTGGTGGTTTCCTCTAGGGAGACAAATCTTAGATGAGATTGTATTCAACTTCAATTGATGAAAGAGGTCGTCAATCCTTGGTAGAGGGTAGCATTTCTTAATTGTAACCTAATTCAGTAGGTGATAGTCAATGCACATTCACATGGATCTGTATTTCATCTTGATGAAAAGGATAGGTGCACCCCAAGGTGACACACTGGGTCTAATAAAACCTAGATCCAGGAGCTCTTGTAATTTCTTCTTTTAGTCTACCATTTCCATTGGCGCCATGTGATATGGGGACTTTTAGATGGGGGTTGTTCTAGGAAGAGTTTCACTATTAAACACCACTTCTCTTTCTAGAGGGATTTTGGGGAGTTTTTCAGGGAAGACGACAACAAACTCCCTTACGACATCTATATCTTTAATATGTAAATGTTCCTTATTTGTCACTACTGCCTCCAAGAATGCTTTGCATCCTTAGTCCAACCATTTTTTGCCTTCATCACTGATAAAAGGATTTTATTGTATTTTCTTTGTCCTATTATTACTAATTGTTTGTCATCAGGGTGGAAAAGGATATCTTGCTTCTTCCCATATAAAGTTTGGTCTTGGTGAATAGACAGCCAGTCCATTCCCAAGATGATGTCAAAGTTGGCCATGTCGAGTTCGAGAATATGAATGGGAAAATCTTTCCCAACAATATAATTTTATATCTTTACGGCACGTGAATTTCACGTGTCCACTAGAGGTGTTGATATTTAGGATGGAGTCCATATATGTTGTTTATAATTTCAAAATTAGTGCTATAGAGATAAAATAATCGGTGGATCCAGAATCAAAAAGAGCCTTCACAAGTTGTCCCATAATAGAAACCATACCTTCCATAACATCGTTGTTGTTTCCCGCCTCATCAGTAGTCATAGAAAATAATCTCCCACTATGCTTCTTAGTTTCCTTTTGCTTATTATTCTAGTAATTATTTCTCAGGGCCGAGTTCTTAGGAGGATTACCCTAACATGTGTGGGCATTGTTTCACCTTCGAGGTTCTGTGAGCTCCATGTGGCATTGTCCAAGTTTGAAACAATTACAGCAGAGAGGATAGGGATGGTAATAGTCCTCGAAGTGTTTTTTACCACCGATCTGACAAGAGGGATGGGTCCCTTCAGTGGGACACGCTACAGTTGAGGAGGCTTGTTCTAATCGCCATTGTTGTTGTTGTTGCTACCATGATAATGGTTGTTAGTGTGGAGGTGCTGACCATTTTCATTAGAGTGATATTGATGCACTCCATGGTTTTGATTTTTGTTTTTATTTCTCATGGGTGCAAAATATCCCGCCTCCTAATGGTGCATCTCAGTCAATTATGACTTCATCACTAGTTGATTGAAGGTGAGTGGAAATTGTGGAGCCAAGCTATCTTTCAGGTTCTTATTGAGCTCTTGCATAAACACTTGTATCTTCCTCTTCTTGGTAACATTGGTTGAATAACTCTCTTAAAGAGTAAAATAATGCAACAATTCAGCTAATGTGTTGTTTCCATGTCGCATTGAGTTGAATTCCATTCCTTTCTTGATCAGCACTAATTGGGTAATGCATTGTTGTTGAAACAACATCAAGAATTCATCCCAAGTGATTGTGGCAATTAACTCTGGATGAGTGTGGTTTAGATTTTGCCACCATACTTTTGTCAATATTTTAATAACAAAGGCTACAAACTTCAACCATAGGTGATCGTGGTATCTCATATCCTTGAGGATATCTTAGGTGGCTAGAATCCAATCCTCAGCCTTCTCGATTATTTCCCTTTCACTCTCACCCATAAACTCCAATGGTTTCATCTTGAGAAGTTGGTGATTGTGGGTTCCCTAGGGCTGTTATTCTTGTCAATGAGGCCCTTCATGGATATACTAGGATGGGTTGAAGGTGGGATAGTTGGGTGGCAGGATCACCCTTAGGAGTGGGAAGCCATTCAGAACACTCAGGAGGGGGTCTTGTACTTCATTTTGTATGAGGATTTTGTCTTCTTCTTTGTGCTCTTATACTCATGAATGAAACAAGATATGCTTCTTATCGCATAAGAGGGAGATAAGTAGGTGTAAATATAGGGTCCAGAAGTTTTTCTAGAGTGGATCAAGGACAATGTTGATTGACAATTACTCTAATACCATTTTGTGTGATGACATAGTTTCCAAACCATATGCAATGTACTATTATAATCAAATTTCTCAATAACATCAACAATATGGAAGACAATATTGTTTGTTTCCTCATCATATACAAGATAAAAGATAAGAAAGATTATTTTCCACATAAGGGACTACATCATCATCCTCAGAAAGATAAATGTACTATACCACACAAAGGGAACCTTGACATGCTCCTAACTTGATATTAGTACTCCAAAGTTGAAGACTCTAGATGATGATGTCCTTTTTTCCATGTAATATCCCAGAGGGATTCCAATCCATGACATGAACGAAGAGAAAATAGGGCCAACAATTTCTGGTACTACATTCGTATATAGTGCTATTTTCAAAATATAGGTACTAAGTATGATTCATGGTAATGTCAAAACTAGGTAGGAAGTATATGGTGGAATAAATTTTTCAAAGTAAGGATAGCAATATTTAAAGTTTTGTATTTCAAAATGCAACTCCAATAGGCTATGCAAAATGGTTCAAGATATCAAATTATTAAAATGATTGCAAAAGTCTATTATTAAATATTAGGATGTTATCACTATAATGTCATTTCCTTCAAGGGATACATTGCATTATGTTCAATTGTCTATGAAAGAACAACACTAAGCCTAATTACTATTTTAACTAGTCAATTGAGGGATGACTAACCCAATATAACCTATGCACAGGGCGGTGGGATGTACCCTACATAAAGGCCCAAATCTCTAATGGTGCAAAAGCCCAAAGGGACCAAAGTTCAGGGAGTCAAAAACTCCAATCAGATCAAATCAAGTGCTTACATTAATATTTAACAAAATCCAACAACTGTAAAGGGGTAGTGATTTCGAATGTAGGAAAGGGTTATAACAAGGTATGGTTCACCACCCAAATAAAAGTATAGAACTCAAGAGGGACAAAATAACTCTGTAAGAAAACTAGAGAATCTAGTACATTCGAATCCAAAAAAATTTGAATAATTCCACGACTAGGGTTCAATGGGCTTCAAGGATCAAATCCTCAAACATGGAAGTATCCCATGTCATTAGGCAAGCCTTGGTTTTCAAATCACCCCCTATATTCCTATCAGATGAAATTACCATTAAGCCCCTTTGGGAATTTATATTAAATAATCACCTATTTCTTATTCTAGTATATTAAGTTTATTACCTTAAATGTAGTCCCATACATTACATAGTATAGTAATTGATACCCATGGTCATACCATATGATTTATAATCACATGTTTAGTTATGTATATGATTCTTCAATTTGATTAAGATTTATGAGGTATAAATTACATCCTTATGTGGTTATGGTTAATGTCGCAAAATAGCTTAAGGTCCATCATCTTCTATAGATCCAAGCATTACTTACTTGCCACTTTATATCATTATGTACTTGGCTCTAGAACACGATAAATTAAATAGAGAATTACATATGAAATTCCAAGGATTTAGGATCACCATTAGAAATCATCATACTTACTTATCTTAAATTATGATAACATGTCACCTATGCACCATATCTCATGTTGTTGATCCTTAATATGATACATTAGGTTTTCTCGGACTTAGTCACACCTTGGTGAAGTATTAGATTACTATATAACATTTCATTACTCCCTTCCTTCATATTAGGAACATGTATATTACTGGTTCTTTTATTCAGAGATGAATGTAACTCAGGGAAACAAAATAAATAACCTAGGGCTGGGTCAGTTACATCCGCCATATTCATGTGTATTGGGATTCTTGGGGTTGAGGATGTCGTAGTATGTCACAGGCATAGTCCCTTGCCATCATGCGACATCGCTGAGGTAGTGGTAGGATGATGTCATGATGGGGCAGCAGTGGCGGCAAGGTGGTCCTTAGTTTTATCCAGATGGAGGTAGTCGGGTCAGATGGAAGGAACTATAGGTGGGAAAAGAAGGAAGTGCATGAGTCCACTCACTGTCCCAATGATAGGGCAACACTCTTGACCTTGACTGAGAGAAACGGGAGGGTAGAAGGCTGTTTGATGGCATGGAGGAGGAGAAAAAAGTGGAGAAACCAGATTTGTGGTGGTGGTGGGGGTAGTAGGCCTAGGGTGTGATAGTTGGGGTATAAGTAGGATTTAGGGAGATAGTGTTCATGTTCCCATTTGATGACAATGCTCTGGGAATTTTCCCTACATTCAGGGTGCTATGGTGAGCGATAGTGTTCATGTTCCCATTTGATGGCAATGCTCTGGGAATTTCCCTACATTCAGGGTGCTATGGTGAGCGGTTTTGCAGGTCACGTGGCCATTCCCAGCTACAATAGTAAAGTAACTGTGAGGGAAGAGAGAAAAGGGAGAGGTGTTTTGTGAGGTTGGTCTGGTATTGTAGGCCATTTAGGGATGAAGCCAATGGGCTTTTAATTAAGTAAAATAATTGATAAATGAGGAAGAACAACCGACTTACTTCTGCATTAACAACTTTTCATCAAGGGTTGTGAGGTTGGAGATGGGTCTACCCGCTTTAACCAGGATATAATGATCAACATAAGATATTAGGATAGAAATTTCAACAATATCTCCTAAGTTACTAGCCTGTTGACCTTGAAAATGATTCCTATGACCTTAAATTACACTAATCTAAACTCTAAAAATACTAACTCCCATAGTCATAATTGCAATGGGGCAATTAAATTCATTCTCATAATTAATACAAACTTGGATGTCTAACATTTATAATTCCTTTTTATGTGAATCAAAAGTGAAGAGTACTAATGGGGTCCAATTATTAGATTGTGGGTGCTAAGTGTGATAATTAGACCAAAAAGGACAATTTGCACTTCGATGATCAAGTTTCAAGATATTTCTAATGGTGTGCATATATGAATGAAATTTTGGAAAAAGAGACTTCAACTTTGGAGGATTATGAAGCATAGCTCAATATTTAAATTTGACACCAAAATTTTTGTATTTTATAATAGTGATTGTGATAGATCATCCTAGGTCTCCTTCACAACAATAATGCATGCAAAGAAATTAGCAAAGAGGCTTGTAATAGAAAATAAGGATAACTAAGTTGCAGGAGAAACTAACAAGATCAAGAATCAAGAAGACAAAGATGATGGTGGTGTAAAATTCTTTGAATCTAGTGTCAGACAAGGTAACAACATCTTCAGCATTGATTCTATGGGTAAATGGTGTGCATTACTAAATAGGAGGCCATACACAAAGCAATCAGGAACAAGCAATGGAGGTTAGATTAGTGCAAATAAAATCATAATTAACAACTCTATAGGAAAGAACTTCCAACAACAAGGTTCGGGGATTACCTTCACTAACCTAGATGGAGAAGAAACTATTCAAGGAAAGGTCATGGTTTTGAGTAAGGATCCAACCTTTTAATTTTATATGAATTTAGTCTCATGACCAAGATGAATCTTGGGGAAATAAGACTGAAGGTAGTGTAAAACCCTTAGAAATATAAGTATTGTCTAGAAAACGATCCCTCTTATCCCCGATCAAGTAAGGAACAAGGTCAATCTAGTTTTTGTTGTTACTTCCCAGAATTCTAAAGCTAAAATATTATTTATCTCTAGGGGAAAAGACAAAGGCATTGATTACATGGAAAAAGAGGAACTAAAATTGGTTGTACAATTACAAATAGTCATATAAATTATAATTACCTATCCTCCTACATCCTCTTTCTCAATGAATTACACAACCTGAAATATTTAGGGTGCCTACTCTGGAAATCTATTATGTGTGCTTCTTGAAGAGAACTCGTTGTCACAATTGCTGAACCTTAATGCAACAGAACATTATTGAATGGGATTATAAAATAGAAAGGGATTCAATTTTTCATACTATGTGGAAGCTATTAGATTCTATGGAGGAATCTAGTTCCTTTGGAGTGAACCACAATGTATTATTTAAGTCATGTTGACACATAGGAAATTGATTCATGTATCATATGAACCATAAAATCTCTATGGGATAGGTTAGGAAAAATCTCAACCACCATCTCTGAGGCATGGATGGTTTATGGAGATTTTGAAAGTTATGCTTTCTACTCTTGCGAAAGAAGGGAGTACTTACTTTGATTACAACTCAAGCATCAAATTCGGTACCATGTTACTTATTTTGGACCAAAAACAATTAGCTCCATTAGCCAATGGTTCACTTGCCAAATGGCCGCCAAATGGGAATAATCATTGAGAGAATCAACCTCCTAGTTTCTAAAGAAGATTGGTTGGACTGTAATGCCAAAAACCATGTACATTATCCCTAGAATTCATTCTAATCATAATTTTCTTGGTTGTCTACATATCACATATTTCTAACCACTACAACTTTCCTTTGAAAATACTATTGAGTCGTTTACCAAATTCAGAGTTCAAATAATAGATTGCATATAAATGGAACAACAATCCTTCATTCATGGGCAATCTATATTCTTTCAAACATAAAATAATACACATAGATGCACTATGTATGAAGTTGAAACATGTAAGAAGACAAATATCATGAATGAGTTTCATTGTCACCAGGAACCTACCACTTAATGATGACTATGTGAATGTAACTTTGACTCGTTAATCTTGAGGAAACACTCCAATAGATCCTGACCATGGAGGAAGAAGATTCACGATGAAAATCTCATGTGTGCTGGCACCATCTAGCCAAAGGAAATACAAAATTCTTTGTTTCATATGTTCATGAAACAAGACATTACAAGAAGAACTTATAACTCAAGGATCGTAAGGGAAATTGGATATCTAAGTTCAACTTCTTCAAGAAGCATGTCTACAAGTCCTTCCACAAGCTTCTCATAACACCATGGCATGTCACTTATGATAACTTGAACAACTAACTTGGTCACTTCCCTATTGTGAATGAGGACCAACATAATTGTATGAGTTTCATCCTATTAGCTGATGAGATTTTCATGATGAATCCTCTAAGGCATTGAGGTGATATGGCATACACAATGAATTCATACAAGCTTACTAGAATCATGTGGCCTTTTTTGAAGTCACAATACTTAAAAATGCCTTTACACTGAGACCATTGCTCTAGATCTTGAGAAATATCACATGGTACTCATTTCAAAGTCAAGAACTATACAATTGTGTAAAGAGTTGAGGTTGGTATCCTTGAACAACACTTGCTTCAAGCTCATTTCTGATATCTAGTGGAAGTCATAAATTCATACTTGAATGGATGTATTTGTCCACCCAATCCATCCTCATTGCTTGGTGGAAACTCACTAATAGTAACATATTTGTACAACAAGACATCCACTCAATGCAATTCAAGAAGGGCAACAAGAAGTGGAAATAGTGAAATTTGGAATATCTAAGGCCATTTATATAATTAGTTGGAATTTTATCCATGAAACTCTCCATATTGTAGGATTAACTATTAAGATTATCAACAACATGATTTCATTCATCACCTACGGCTCATGAACTATCCTATGAGAAACATGTTGGATTTCATGGGAATCAGAGAAGGCAGCGGAAACAAAAATTTTCTCCCCAAAACCCAGAACAAAGGAATCGTGTTAACATTTGTACAGTAGGAAGGATGGTTTGTAGAATCATACCTCATACCGAGGCTTGCTCAGTAACAATACCTTGTGGCTTGTGCGGTCTTCACCTCCGGTCTTGGACGGTGTCTGTGCAGCTCCTGGTCTCACCGGGGCTGACAACTTCTGGTCTCATCAGGACTGTCGGGATTGACAGCTGTCCTCTGAGCGGCAGAAGTCTCCCGCCTCTGAAGGAGTTCACACGGACCACCTGTAACTCCGATCTCCTTGTCCTACAAGGAATCGGAAGGAGTCACACCCTTCTGTCAGCATACTAGTCACTAACACACTCTCCTGCCACCAGTCGCTATTCTGCAGTTGTCTTTCCCTTGGTGTGCCTCCCTTATCGGGTAGCACTTGCTCGGGCTCTCTCGGTTACCACAACTAGAGAGAACGACAACTTTGCAGAGCAATTGGTTTTCTGAGTTGTACTTTGAGAAGCCCCCTATACCCCTATATATATAGGAGGGTCATGGGACAGGGTTCTCTATCTCGGGAAATGTGGGACTAAGTCGGAGTAGAAGGGTTTCATATTTCCACAAAATCTGACAAACTGCGGCAGTTGAACTGATCGTTTCAACCCTAAAACGATCGTCTGGACCCGCCGGCCGACCGTCTGGACACTCCAGCTGACCGGTTGGAACCTTAAGCCGATTGGTTGGCTGCTCCAACCGATCGTTTTGCGGTCCTGGTCCAACTTAAATTGACTTTCCATGTTCGTTTCTAACTAATCAATATTAGTCCTTGTCCAAATCGAATTTGAACAAGTGAAACAAAACAAGATCGTTTGGTCACCCAACCAGTTCACCAAAGTGAACCGATCGTCTCATGACCTGAGCCGGTCGGCTCACCTGCCTGAGCCGATCAGTTCATCACATGAGCCGATCGGTTGGGGCAGTAGATCAGTCAATTGCAGTTTCAATCAATCTGATACTCTAATCATTTGATCCAACACCTTGAATACTATGATTTCGAGCTATCAATTAATTGAGTGTTTAATTGAACTAGTAAACTCCTTTAGTAATCAATCTAAACATCATTTGTGGATAAACTCCTCTTCTAGGTTAAATCCTATGTCTGTGACCCTACAGGTCCATTTCACGTTGACAGTGAAATTCCATAACACTTATGACTTCACGAGCAAAGAGTGGTGCCTAGTCACACATCAGTGCTACCCAAGGGAAATAGAAAGTTGGAGAACAACTTTAAATCCTACAATCCGTGAATGGTGTTACAGTGAATATATAATTCCTTTGTCACTGATGTCCTGAATGAACTCAAGGCATGGTATAGTCATCCTTTCAACGTTCATCCATTTCCTCGATCTCAGAGCAAACTAGATGAGATGTGTGTGACATCAATATCACATATTGATTCACACGTGCATGCACATGCCTTTCTCAGTCCTACTCATCAAGTGGCCAAGGATATCAAACTCCCTTAGGAAGGATAAATCCCATATCTATCACTCACCCCTCAAAAGCCCCATCTGTCAAAGCCACCCAATCATCACCTTTATAACAACCCATGTTTCAAGACTGCGTTTGATGATGTCAAAGTGTACCCAATGACATGTGTTGAGTGTAGTGATTCCAGGTCGAGGAATCACACTCACCACTCACTGTGAGAGCTGACTGTGACTACCAAATCATGGTTCCATGTGTCACTCTCATAGTGGGTCTGTCCGGTACAATGTTCTCTAACAAGTACCTATGTGCTTGGTTTGATATCACTATATCATGACTAATGAGATTTTGTCATCAACCAACACACAATCTAGTCTTTAGTGTTATTGATGTCTATGGTTATTTCCACAATAACAACAGACTAGGGACTAAACAAGAATGTATACTCTTAACATCCGTATGATATCATCATTTAGGTTCTAAACCTAAAAGCATACTTTATCGAGTAAAACAATTCTTTAGACATCTATCATGTTACACTATTATCTCAGAAACAATTAAAACATATAGATCGGAAATTGCCTTTAATATTATTCAAATCATTTACAAAGTATCCCATTACATCATCACATGACTTGCTCTATGAGCATACATACCAACAGAATCCCACTTGCACTTAGAGCCAGTCACCTAGGAACCTCAGTCCTTGTGACCTAGCATGACCATCATGCTTCTGCTGAGAATGGGCCTTTGTCAGTGGATCAACTATGTAGTCTTCAGTTGGTACTTTGAAAATCTTCACATCTCCTCATTGTACAATCTCTCGTATGAGATGGAAGCGCCGTAGTATGTGCTTGGACAACTGGTGTGATCTGGGCTCCTTAGCTTGAGCAATAGCTCCATTATTGTCACAATAAAGCTCAATTGCATCACAGCTACTGGGAACTACACCAAGTTCAGTGATGAACTTCCTGATCCACACAGCCTCCTTTGCTGCATGTGAAGCAGTGATATACTCGGCCTCTGTAGTAGAATCAGCAACTGTGTCTTGCTTGAAACTCTTCCAGCTCACAACTCCATTGTTTAGGCAAAATACAAATCCTGATTGTGATCTGTAATCATCTTTGTTGGTTTGGAAGCTTGCATCGGTATAACCTCTTACTACCAATTCTTCCTCTCTGTCGTATACAAGAAATTGATCCTTAGTCCTTCTCAAGTACTTGAGGATGTTCTTTACGGCTGTCCAATGAGCATCGTCGGGATCTGACTGGTACCTGCTCATCATGCTGAGGGCATACGAGACATCTAGGTATGTGCACACCATAGCGTACATGATGGATTCGATGGCTGATGCATATGGGATCCCATTCATACGCTCCCTCTCTTCACAAGATTGGGGACATTGAGCTCTAGAGATGGTGACTCCATGTAGCATGGGGATGTTGCCTCTCTTTGAGTTCTCCATGCTGAACCGCTTCAGCACTTTGTCAATGTACGTGCTCTGACTTAGTCCGAGAAGCTTTCTTGATCTATCTCTATAGATCTTAATTCCTAGAATGTAGGGTGCTTCTCCTTTGTCCTTCATTGAGAAAGTATTTCCAAGCCAAGTCTTTACCTTCTCTAAGTTTGTGACATCATTCCCCATCAATAGTATGTCATCTACATACAATATAAGGAATGTGGTCGTGCTCCCACTAACCTTCTTGTACACATAAGGTTCATCTTCATTTTGAATAAAGACAAACACTTTGACTTCCTCATTAAATTTAAGATTCCAACTCTGAGATGCTTGCCTTTGTCCATAGATTGACCTTTGTAGCTTACATACTTTATTGGCATTCTTTGGATCTACAAAACCTTCAGGTTGTGTCATGTACACATCCTCATTTATATTCCCATTAAGGAATGCAGTTTTAACATCCATCTGCCAAATCTCATAGTCATAGTAAGCCGCAATAGAAAGCATGATCTTAATGGACTTAATCATGGCAACTGGAGAAAAGGTTTCGTCATAGTCAACACCTTGAACTTGTCAAAATCCCTTTGCAACCAATCTGCCTTTATAAGTTTGCACATTGCCATCCATGTCGGTCTTCTTCTTGAAGACCCACTTGCACCCTATGGGTTTTACCCCTTCAGGTGGTTCCACCAAAGTCCATACTTTGTTGGAGTATATGGATTCCATCTCGGATCTCATGGCTTCAAGCCATTTCTCAGAATTTGGTCCCTCCACAGCCTCTAGATAGGTAGTTGGATCATCATCTATGATCAACTCACTACCTTCCTGAGTCATAAGGTATCCAAACCTCTCAGGTTCAAGGCGTGTCCTACTAGATCTATGAGGTCCTTGTGTCACTTGAAGAGACTAAGATTCCACAAGACCTTGTGAATCTCCATGTTCCTCTCGTACATCTACTGGTTCAATGTTTTCTTGTTGGGCTTGAACCTCTTCAAGCTCTATTTTCCTCCCACTGCTTCCTTTGGAAATAAATTCCCTCTCTAGGAACGCAGCATCCCTAGCAACAAAAACTTTGTTGTCAGATGGGTGGTATAAGTAATATCCCTTCATTTCCTTGGGGTATCAAACAAAATAACATTTATTAGACTTGGGTCCAAGCTTGTCAAGAAACATTTTCCGAACGTAAGCCTCACAACCCCAAATCTTCATAAAAGACAAATTGGGACTGTTACAACCCATATCAGGGTTAGTTAATAAATACCTCGATTAGCGTGAAACACCTTGATTAGTTTTGAGTATCTTGTTAAACATCAAGGATAATCAAGATAAGCTAATATGTGAATCAATAGTTGAGATTGAATCATCTGAGGTAATTAATGATAATTTCAATGTTAATCGTAAGTTATATAATGCCCAAGAAGCGATTAGCATTTTGATTAGCTGAGACAAGCTAATTAGCATGGTTTCTCACTTCTAGGTTGTAGTGGATTCCGTGCTTGAATATTTGCAAAAAGAATCATTTTAATCGGACCCCCGAGGCCATAGTTATGGCATTTTTAAGAGTCTTGAACTTGAGATGCAATTTTCCCAAATTATTGGTTTTAATACCCCTATTTCCCCTTTCTTCACTTATCCCTTCTTCACCCGATCGCTTCCAGAACTGCTTAAAGCGGCGCCCGATAGAACAACAACAGGCTGCAACCAAGGGCGATGGATGTGGCGATTTGGGCACCTTAGGCCCCGACCAGCAGCGCCAACCCTCCATCCTTCTTCTACCTTCTTCTTCCTCTCTTTTCTTCCCCTTGCCCGAGACTAGGGCGGCGCCCCTTTCCCACTGCGCCAGCAGTGGCACCGGCAGAGCTGCAGCCAAGCAGCAAGGCACCGGCTAGAGCTCAGTTTGGTGCGGCTAGCTTCTTCAATCGATGGCGTCAAGCTCATCCTTGAGGCCCTAGCAACAATCCGCAGTCCCAGCCTCGATCCATCACCTAACCAAGCTTCTTATTCACCTGTACGTGGGAAAAACGGCTGCTTGCAGCAGAAGGTCCGAACCAGGACCATTCTGAGCAAAGAACAGTACCAAATCAACCGCTTTGAGTTCGTCCTTGAGATCCAAATCGGATTCCTCTGCTTCCTATCCCCAATCAGCAACCCAGGGTGCTTGATTTCAACCTGTACGTGTGAGCATGGTACTGTTGGATTACTGTAGATTCAAATCGGGGCTATTCGGAGGTTAAAGACAACCCCTGGATGCAATTTCAATCGAATCTGGACATCCTAAATCGATGTGAGTAGGAGTTCATTTAGTTATCATCATTTAACTCCTTCGTTGGAATTTTTTGGTAAACTATGCATTTTTCGCTGATACTTGGCTTTTGGACAGTATTTGGCGTTACTCGAATTTTATTTCATAAAATGCTTCCTTATGCCGTTATATGATTTAGTTTAGCATCTGATCAGTGTGGATTGAATCAGTGAATTTATATGGTTCATTGGAACTTGAAATACGAAATATGATTGATGAAAATAATAGAATTTCATGTATTACAACTGCAATGTATACGTTGAGCATAAAATGGATGTTTAGCATCGAAACTGGATAAGTTGATACTAAGTCATGTTTAAAGATGACAAATGTTGTATATGTGTTTTCTAGTGATGCGAAGAATGTGAAATAAGTATGAAATGTGATATTCCTATTTAAGTGTTTATATGTTAATCAGTTAATAGACTTAGGTGCCCCAACACCGTAGAACCCCATTGCGCGGTCTGTACCTTTGGGGTAAAATGGTCAGCCCTGGGGATACGCCCAAGCATCAGAGACTCGTGTCCAACAAATACTGAATGTCTCGGTGACACAAAGTCTGAGAGGTAGGATCCCGGTCAGCCCTGGGGATACGCCCAGGCATCGGAGATCCGAGAGAATGTCCCGGTCAGCCCTGGGGATACGCCCAGGCATCGAACACTTAGAGACCCTCCGACTGTGCACTACAGGTTGCGGGAGGAGTCCAGAGCACTCAAAGTTAGTGCAGTGAGGCCCTTGTGAGCCTGAGGCCCTTGAGCGCCTGAGAGTCATGTGCAGACCAGGACGAGAAGTCAGACTTAGCATTTCCCGGGTGTGTCGCTAAGTCTTGTACGGTGGGATCATAGTTCTCTACAGATCTTCATATGCAGAGTGCGCTGCATATGTTTGGGGCATAACTAAAATGTAATCATATAGGATCACAGTAAATTTAATATGTTAAGAGATTTGAACTTCTGTGCCAATTCTCTATAACTGTTTATTTGTTTAAAATATATGTTGTTGCATAGAAATGTGATTATTATCTGTAAATCTGCTATGTCATTAGAACTGCCCTGCTGAGTACTGCACTTATGCTTTATTTAAATTTATATATCTGATGAGTTGTTTAGTGATATCTAAATGAAATGCTATTCACTGAGCGAGTAGGCTCACTCCTCTACTCAAACATTTTCAGGTCAACAACAGCATCAAGAATCTGAAGGATCTTACCACCCTAGTCAGTAGAAGGTATATGTAGTTAGTTAGATAGTGGCCTCTTAGTCCTTTCCCCTCGGTCCTTGGGACATGGTGTGGGTGAGAGAGAGTATGTATGTGGAATGTGTATAAAGATGTAAATTAACTGTTATGTTTACTTTCTGTTAAACAATGTTACATGTTGTAAACTCTGTTTATTTTCTCTAGCCGGTTTAATTGAAATGCTTCCGCAATAGTTTATTATGTTTTAGTTTACAGCAATAATCCGGATATCATTACGAGGTTTTTTTAAAAAAAAGGAAAAAGTTCTCAGTGATTTGTTTATGTGATAATCCCTCCATCGCGCCCTAATCTCATGATTAGTGGTTAGTGTGAGATCGGGGCGTGACATCTTGGTATCAAAGCATAGGTTGAGTACATGGTTACTCTAAGTCAAGGTCAGGGGATGACAAGAGACCAATAGGATTAGGACTTAAGTGTCTTCCTTCTAAATGCAATTTTCTAACAGGAAGTGTTATGTTATACTATTGCAGATGGCAGGAAGAGGACGTGGTCACGAGAACCAAGTAAAGAGTTTATGTTGAATCGTCAGGGATCATTAGGGTCAAAAGATAGAGTTATAAGTGAGAAAGATAAGAAGTGATGTGTCTTTAGATCTGGGAAGTCTGAGTATTTAGGTACCCTGGCCAGGTATCTGAGTACTTAGATTGACCAGTATCGAGCTACTCTGTCCATTCTTCTCTGGATGCCCTGGCCAGGTATGCAGAGGAAGGATGGGCTAGAGACAAACCCTAGAAATCTTAGGGTTAAGAAATCGGAAATTAATACAGGAGTAAGAGATTAAACATAGGATGCGATGAAACTCTTGCTTTATATTGCTTATTTGATTGGAAATCATTAGAAATGCTCTTATATGTATGGATTTAGATTTTCAGTTTATAGAATAAATATGATTCTTTGATATTGTTGTGTGTCATGAAGTCATTTATTTATTGTTTATATTCTTTGTATTAAGTATACCAGAAGTTATGTTTAAATGAGTTTGCCCTAAGTGGATATTCTTTCCACATGTTTGAGATTAATAGGAGTTGGTTAATCCTGAGTAGCTCTTGGCTTCAGGACTACAGGTTCGGCCTGGTCCGGCTGGCAGGATGCGTTACTGAGATCTAATGACTTTTATTAACAGTATAATAAGAGTAGACTCTGGATAATTTAGGCTCACATCATAGTAAGAATGTACATACACTAAGATGTTGAGATATAAGAGAAAGATTTGAACAACTAAGAATTAGTTGGAACTGATATCGGATACCCAACATTGAGACCTCATATGAGCAATCCTTAATTAGAAATAAAGGAACACAATAAGGTTCAGATTAAATTTAATGATTAGGTGAGAAATACCCTTAAAGGTACTAATCAATAATGCATAACAAATGCATGGATCCAATACATGATTAGTAAACCCTAGTGGAGGGTGTATCATTGTGAACCCTGGTTGAGGGTGTATGCTTGTGAAACCCTAGTTGAGGGTGTATCATTGCGATTGTTTATAGGCAACTTTATAATAAAGTTATGCCTTAAACTAAGATAAGTCAATTCATGTGAGATAGCTGGACAATTCTAATGTGTGGCCTATGCATTATATGCTAAGGGTGAGTATTCTATGATGGAATGCATTAAGAGGGGAAATACCTTAATACAGGATAAAGTTGGTTAACTCAAGAGGGTCTGAATTAATGAGAAATGGGGAACCCTAACCCTAAATTGGGGAAAAGGGAATGATAAGCCCTGTTTGATAATGAACCCTAATTCCTGGTTAAGGAATGATGGTATTACTATTGTATCACATGATGTGATGAATATCTTGTATGACTGTTATCATGCCTAATAACCATGCAGGTATGATGAGATGACGAATATAGCCAAGTTTGGGCTGTGACATTTATATAATAAATGTTGATTGGCTTTTTGTGTGTTGATGTTGTTGTTGCTTAATAAAAGTAATAATGTGTACGGATTTTATGAGCCATGTGAATAAGTTGTTGCCTAGTGAGAGGTGACAAGATGTGAATGGCCTTGTGAGCCATGTGAATAAGTTGTTGCCTAGTGAGAGGTGACAAGATATGAATGGCCTTGTGAGCCATGTGTGATGCTTGGGTAACAACTATCATGTTTATTTGTAGCATTTGTGTTAATAAGTTCAAAGACTTGGCATATGATATTGATTGAAATGATTGTTCTTGTATGATATGTTGCATGATTTTCAATACTTATTGCTATGAACACATGAAACATAATATGTCTGTTCCATTATATCTAAGCACTTCAACTCTTTGGTAGTAAAGTGCTGGAGATAAGTACTTCAACTCTTTGGTAGTAAAGTACTTGGAAGTGATCCAACTCTTTGGTAGTAGATCACATTGTGAAATGATCCAACTCTTTGGTAGTAGATCATAAAGGCCTTAATGCATTCAACTCTGAGGTAGTAAATGCATGGATGATATAATGGAAAATGAGCTTAAAATATGTGTTCTCTTTTGTTAATGAACATCTTCGTGCAAGTATATGCTTTTCTTATATTCTTCTGTTACTGCCAAGTATATTAGTTTTATCTTATTGCCAAGATATGATGAGAGGTAAATAAAAGACACGTAGGCGTACTCAGTACAATATTCATGAAATATTGTGCTGACGTGTACCGCATGTAATCTTTTGTTTAGGTTGTGGTTATGCTTTTGAAGATCCAGGATAGTGAGAGTTGTGTAGCGAGTTGATGTATAGGTGGACCTGTTGTCTTAAGATCCTATAGTTTAGTTGTAGTACATGTATATGTTTAAGTTTGTCGTTCAATATGTAATATCAAATGTTGTAACAATTCATGTTGTAATTATATGTTTAATGGTGAACATGTGTGTATGGTTTTATTATTGTTCATGTACATGTGCTACTGTTGTTTCCTTCTGACTCCCTCGATTTTCTTCTTCTTAGCCTCGTGTGGGATGTTTAAATTGGGATTCTCGCTGAGGTGAGGGTTTCAATTTGGACGTCACACATCAGATTAAGTTTTAGAAAATCCGGGGATGTCACATTCATTCTCTTTCACTTTTTCTCCTCTTGTCTTTCAACTTCTCTCTTGTCTAGTGTGACTTCATGGGCTTTTATATTTCCAATAATATCTTTAATAGGAATATCACCAAGAGACTTTACTTCTTCAATGGAAGTCACCTTGAGTTCCCATCTATTGGGGAGAGTTCTTAGGATCTTGGAGTTTATTTCTCCTCTAGCCATAGGATAACCTAGAACTGTAAGACCATTCACGATGGTGTTAAGCCTTGAGTACATATTGGCTATCTTCTCCTACTTTCTCATCTTGAAGTTATCAAGCACTCTTTGAGCATGTAGACTTTGCTTTCCTTCACTTGAGTTGTCCCCTCATACGTGACACAAAACTTTCTCCAAACCTCATAGGTTGTTTCACATGAAGAAATCCAGTTGAACTCGGTGGGGATCATGCAGGCATATAGGATGTTCAATGCTTTATCATTCAAGGTTGATTTCTTTAAGGTAGTTTCATCCCATTCTTCAATCTTTGTCACCAGTATCTTGTATGGGTTGTTCACCATTTGCCATAGCTCAAGACTTGATCCTTGGATGTAGAATTGTAGCCTTCTTTTCCATTAAAGGAAATTGCTCCCGTCAAAGATTGGAATGTTTATCAAGTATCTCCCTCGTTGTTAGTCGCCCATCTTCTCCTACTTGTATAAGTATGATTGGAGAAGACACACTCTGATGCCACTTGTAGGATCCTAGGATGGGTGATTTGCTCTAGAGTGGGGGGTGAATGAGTTGAATGCACTTAAACAAAATCCATTAGATCTTCAAATTATATCACAAGATAAGGTTGCTAATTTGGAATTTGAGTACAACAAAACATAAATAGAAATGATGAGAGAGATTGAAACAACCTATGTGGAGTGGTTACAATCTACAAACTAGGAGACCATCAGTTCACTACCTAGAGAGGTCAACCTCTAGGATTTCTTAACCATTGCACCTTCCTTATATTCCATCATAAGAGAGATAATACATGACCTTCCTTTTTTGAGACAAGGACACCCAACATTCCCTTTGAGGAGAAGGGAGTCAAAAACCTACAAAAGGACTTACCTATCCAACCAAGAGTCTTCAACCTACCAAAAGATTTACCCACTTTACAAGAAGTCTGCTCCCTTCACCAAAGACTTACCCACTCTTGCACAAGTATTCAACCTTCAAGGAATTACCCACTCTTCTTGGATCTTCAGCCTTTGACTTCACCTTTGCCAAGGAGAAGCTTCCACCAAGGACTTACCCACTTGAGTAATGAGTCTTCTACCTTCACCAAGGGCTTACCCACTCTTTTGCTCCAAATCTTCAGCCTTGTCTTCTTCTTCTTCACCTCTCTTATCCAAGAGAGAGAACCTTCATCTTCATGGTTGAAATGAGGGATTGGTAGGTTAAGGAAGTGAGAGACTCACAAGATATACATGTAAGACTAACTCTCTTACAAAACTCCTACTCACTCTAATGGATGTAGCAAGTGATTAAGCTTAGAGAATGGAAGGAGGTGCTCAACTATACCATAGGGACCTTCATGGTGTTTTTACAACCAAGGGATGAAGCCCAATGGGTCCTATTTATAGTTGTGGATGCCTTCTATCAAGTGGGAACACTTAAGGATGAATTCTAGCCATTTTGGATGTTGCAATGGATATATTCTTGAGTTTTTCAACACTCCAATGACTAGAAACACTTTTTCTACACATTATGTATAGTGCATTCAGTTGAGTTCAATAAAGGTAACTCGATTGATTGCATTATGCGCCAAACCCAATTTGAACCATAAGTCAAGTTTATCTTGGATGAAACTTGTCTAATTGAAGAAATCAGATTTGCACAGTGCAGACTCGACCGATCCTGGACATTTTCAAGATCCATCAAGGGATCGGTCGACTTTGTAACTCGACTGACAAACAACCTGTGATGAATTTTGTAAAATATCATTAAAGTGTTAAAATATTCATTTAAGTGCTCTTTATTTTTTCTAAACTTAATTACAAGTCATACAATCATTACAAGTGATTACAACATTACTCTAATGGATTTACATCATTTTCCAAAAATGTGCACTTGTATTGATTTTGACTTATCTTTTCTCCAACTTAGGTGCACAAGTTAGGGCATTTGGAGTGTGTCTATACCTAATCTTCATTCACTCAAGTAGATACATTATACACAAATAAATGGAATGGTTAGTCATAATCACTATTCAGGAAATCGGTCTGCACGGCCACATATACTCTCGTATGTACCTATTCAGTCACCCTACCACACCGCATATTGCTAATCATCCCACTAAGCGGTCATGAGCCTCATATACTCCCGCTTGGCCAATTTAGTGGTCGATTAAACTCCTCTTTTTTAAAATCTCACAACTTATGTTCATGCAGTCCATGCATTTCATGCATACATGCATACATATACACACATTTCATTATATATTTTAATCTAATATATAGTCATTGATTTATAAATATACATTATAATACATATAAAAACTTCCACACACATATTTACATTTATATGCATACCGTTTGATATATAAACATGTATACATCCATATACAAGAAATATACAATCACATTTTTGTCCATGTATATATACATTTTGATTTATCCACATTTATACATATGCTCTACACATGTGTACATAGATTTACATACATTTTTGTATTTGTACATATATTACAAACGCATTGCATATATAAACATATATACAAATATAAGCATATCATACATCATATGTACATGCATATTAATGTTTATATGCAAATGTATATATGTGCCTACTCTATATATATTAATTTATTATCTCAACATATCATTTTATATATAATTAATTTATTGAAATAAAAAAATCCAAAACCGCATATCCTCTTGTATATACTCCCACATACCGCATATACTCGATGCAGTACCCTCGCCGACCGTACACCACATACACCTTTTCTGAACAATGTTCATAATCAATACAAGGGTTTAGTCAATTTAGACCTTGAGTCAACATTGACTAAATTGACCTTGAGTCAACAGACCTCAGTGCCAAAAATTTATAATATATTGAAGGAGGGCTAAAATCTTAGTGCATTGGTAAGAGGAATAAAGCCTCAGTGCCCAAAAATATCATCTCAAACCCCGCCCTACCTTTCAATAATAGAGCTCAAGTAACAAAACTTATCACATATTGGTACATCAATTTTATCAACCTTGTTCCCGCCATTCACAATTCTAGATTGACTAAAATTGCAATGCATATATTTAATTTTACTTCTACATATCATAAATCTATTAGATTCCAATGCCTTTCTCCAAATTTCAAATTTATCATTCAGTATTTCTTTTCTTTCACCAGTCAACACAATATCATCATTAAATAACATGCATCAAGGAATATTATTGTGAACATGCTTTGTCAACTCATCCATAACAAGAAAAAATAGATAATGGCTGGGTGTCGATCCTTGATGTCACTTGAGTCTCTTACATTACTCACGATATCTCGATTGAAAAGCTTATGAAAGTAGTTCCTCCATTAATTCTTTATATCGCCATCCTTCACCAACACTCTTCCATCTTCATTCTTGATGCATTTACTTGACTCAAGTCTCTTCCTTTCCTTTATCTTATACGGGCCATTTTATACACTCTCTAGTGGCCAACTTCTTATATATGCTATCAAAGTGTTTGGACCTTGCCTCTTGAACTGCCTTCTTAGAATCTTTCTTTGCTTGTTTGTATCTTTGAAAAGTTGCATCATCTCTAGGTTCAGGTAAGCTCCAATAGATCCCCCTTTTGAGTTTAATAGCCTTTTGTACTTCATCATTCTACCACCAAGTCTTTTTGGCTGAGGTCCAAGTAATCAATTTGACTATAATTGTGTCCACTCTTAAAAGTAATAAAATGAGGATCTCTTTTCTTAAAATATGTATTCACCAAGATCAATATTATAAGCAACTAGAAAATCTAAAATCCTCTCTCCTTCTCCATTTCTACTGCCACATCCAAAACCTCCACGAACTCTCTTATATCCAACATTGCTACTCCTCACATGGCCATTTAAGTCACTCCTGATAATGAACTTCTCCTCTATCAATATTTTTTGCATTTGTTCATCCATGTTATCCCAGAGATCCTTCTTTTCTATGAGAAAATAATATCAAGATTGTGAGAATCCAAAAAGCATTTTAACTTCAAATGTAACATATATTCTAAGAGAAATAAGTCTAGATGTGAAATAGAGTTATGTGAGATGGAAAAGAGAATCAAGGAAGGAAATTTAAGAATTTATGTGATTTTAAAAGAAAGATCCATGGAGGGAGGAAGTGATTTACAATAATGATAATATAAGACAATGCACTGAGTTTATAGAGAGATGAAAATATGAAAACTTAATTAGAGGACTTGGACAATACTTTTTTGCTGACCTCTTCCATTAATGGTCTCCTTAGTTGAGTCTACCCATGGGATCAAGTTGTTTAATTACCTAATTATATGTTAATGTCATGATAAATACATTATTTTTGCAAGAATGAGGTAATATAAACTAGGACTACTTTCATGATTCAACTTGTGGCATATTTTGCGACCGAATTTGGGTTAAAAATAAAACTAGATTACGTGACAATTAAAAGAGAAGCGCAGAAGGAAAAGAAAGTGACTAGGTGCCTTTATAAGTATAATTGAGGAATGAGGAAGTGGTCTTCAACCATGAGTGGAAGTTCAAAGAGAGCATTGAGTAAATGAGGGAGAAGAAGAATCATGATAATCCATTTTAAGGGTGAAGGATGTAATCGTTTTGTAATTCTCTATTATTAAGGGCCTCTTTGGTTGAATATACTCTTATGATCAACTTGATGGTTGGACTATACATCAATTGTATAAAGGAAAAAATCATAATGAAAGTAATTTACTCCATTCTTATTAAGGTAGGGGGTAATTTCAAATAGATATTAGTTTTACACATAAGTACCTACGTTGTGACTTTTTCTTGAGAAAAGTAAAAAAAAACTCTAGTATTCATCCCACGGTCCCCTTTCACGAGTCACGACACAGGTTGTGACATTTACTTACCATTTTGGAATAAATTTGGTCAGATATGTTTTGTTGATATATCAATAGTTAATTTTATTATTTTGGACACTATGTTGACTTCTTCGGGCTTTACGTCCCACTGCAACTAATAATCCTTTATCCAACTTAGGCATACCTAAGATACTTTTTTTAATGCCATATTATCAGCTGGACAGTCTCGCCCTCTACCACTTTTCGTGAGTCTATATCCCTATTATAAAGCAAAGTCTACCGGCCTCTTTTGTCTGTTCAGCTGTGCTGGCTGTTTGCTTGCTTAGTCAGGCTACACATGCAAGCTCTCAACTATGTACTTATCTATAACCGTTCCTGGCTCTACATTCAGTTGCCTTTGGACAATAAATATGTTCAAAAATATTGGCAAGCACCATCATGTTAGCCTTTGACAAAAATATGCTATAAAATACAGACACTATCACGTTAGTCGGTCGTGTGTACGCTATTGTAAACGAGCAGATATCACATGTCAAAATTAAAAATAATGTAGTGTTCACTTTAACCAGACTATCTAAAAGCCCATCTATAGTCCGCGTTACATGTTACTGGTTAGAGAAGAGAACATCGATAATTTTGATAATAACGATACATGTTAAAGGAGTCACCTTAAAGTAATAGAACCATTCTCTTTTGACATGTTATATTTCAATTATTGTGACTATTAATTATAAGTGTATGGTCAATATATAAATATTGAAGAAAGGGAAGAAATGTAATTTTTTTAATGACTTTTGTATTGTTAGAGGGAGTTAATTGTCATTTAATAGAATTGTCTTTTTCAAGGAGTTATATGTATGTTGAGAGTTCACGATCAATCTGCTTCCTTGCTTCATTACCGCTTCCTTTTCAATTCACCAGAAAAGCCGATGACATTGATGTAGTAAGATGCGCAAATATTCATACATGCAGTTGTGTGCTTCATCGCAATGAGTGCCACGACAGTCGAAGGAATAGGGTTCACAATAAATAATATAATTTGATACCAGTGTAAGTTTCTGTACATGATTTTTTTTACTACAATTCTTTTTTTGTCTAGCAAATAGGTATAAGGTAAAGATCTGCACATTAATTTTGTGCTTCAGCGTCAGACCATGCTTATTGCCTCATGCTTCTTTTTTTTTTAAAACGAGCATAGTGCACGTGCTAAGCACGTGCTTAACTTATAATTGTACAATCATGAAGTTAGAATTTAAATTTGGAGCTCAATGCAAATGTTGTGCTGTATATTCATATAGCATACTACAAAAAGTACATCAAACCCTGATGTTATGTTAAAGGAAAGTGTCACTATATCTTAAGTGTTCATACAAAAATATTGTCTTTCATATATACATAGAACATTACAAAAGAGATAGAAAACCTAATTGTATCATATAAAAGGGCTAACTATTCGCTTCAAGCTGGATCTTCAAGATTCTCAATTGGATGACATTTTTGTACTTATCAATTGTACTTTAAACATTGGATGCATGTCAGAGAAGTTATTTTGCCATTTTTCAATAAGATTGTATTGCTCCTGCATGTTACAAAAATAAAGTATGAGTCTTATCATGGTAAGAAAATACATTACTTGTACTTACCACAGGATCAAGTGTCATTAGAATGTTAGGGTCACGTGCAAGAAGGTTTTCTACTTGTTTTCCAAATAAAGTCAATTGTGTTATGTCAGTACAATCTTCTAATTGAAGCTTGAGAATACACCTGAAACAATATAAAACATATATGATGTGATGTATAAAGAAGTTGAATCTAAATATTAGATTTTTACCATGGTCTTGCAGTTGATTCCTAGTAACAATATTGACAAAGGTACTTTGTAGCATATGTTGTGTTGGTTTTTTATGGCACTTGTCGCAAGCCATGTATCAAAGATCTTGTTGGGTTAAGATAGTAACTTTGGTTGGTTTGATTAGATATATACTTTCCTATACAAATTTGCAAGTTAGCGTCATACGAAATATTCAAAAATCGAATTTATGTGGTAAGAAAGTATCCATTGCCTGATTTGTGGAAGTTAAAACCTCTGTAATTGGTGTAGTTGTAAGTATTTTCTTATTATACTCAATTATAGCATCTTCAAGTATATCAGAATGAGTTGTTTTCTTGTATAGAAGTTTTGTGTTAATATGTCTTGTAAACTAACAATGTATGAAGTAACTTACATACCATTCTTGTAGTTCTATGACTTCTATAGTATCAGGATTTATCAATATCTTTGTTTCTCTACCAGTTGATAAAGTTTTTTTTCTTGTACACATGTTATAAGTGAATGAAAAGAATAAATGAATTATAATATTTGTTGAGACTAATGAGTTTTACCATAAAAATATTTTGAAATCATTTTTTTTGCAACAATGATAGGATTAATGTCTACAAGTTATAGTAATGTTTCACAGTGGTTTGTCATGAAATTTCCCCATGTTGATAAACGCACCACCTGCAAGCTGTATATATGGCTAAGATAAGATAAAAGTTCACTTGATTAATACCAAAAAAAATCTACATTTACACTTACGAAGTATCTATTAGAAGAATATCCCAAAAGGTGACATCCTGTTGATCTTTGCTTTCTCTTAGTTTCTTGCTTTGAAAGAACTTTTATGACTATGGCAATTAAATCTGTGTAAATTCCTGTATTAGTATGGTCTAAGTAAAATAGATATATATGCTTGTGTTAGTATAATGGAATATTTAAATGATGTGAAATACCAAATTGTGGTGGAATTTTGTCCAACTTCAAGAAATCTGCCAGACATAAGCTCTCAAACTTTACAGGCTCTTCATATGCTATATTTTCTTCTACTTTTTCCACCATTGCAAATTTTTTTAGTATCATTTGACATTTGTGATCTGTTAGTTTGCCAGAATAATATTCTGGTTTAAGTAAAGACAGTGTAGCTCTTAAAATGTATTAAGTTTCATTGATCACAAATTTGTCTTTGAATCGTTCAATATCATCATTGAATATTACTGCTTGTATTTTCATTCCCTATAAATGTGAGGAGCCATATTTGATTACTTTGTTGTGTAAATAAAAAATATAATTTAAAATACAATAAATCATACCTTTTCATCCATGAAATATAGTCTCCAATATGAATGTCTACCGTCCTTTGATGATGTAGGATTTGTCATGTTAGTAACCTTTACCTTCACGGTCCAAAATGGTAGCCTTTGACTTATTTCATGTAGTAGCTTGTAAGCTTTTCCCATCTTTCAAAAAGTGCAAACATGTCAATGACAATAGGTTGCAGTGTATGATTTCATAAATAGTAAGCATGAGCTATCCCATCAGCATATTATATTTCAGTATACACTACATTTCTTGTCAATGTAAATTTATTTTGCATATAGGATGGTTTCATTAGAAGTTTAATATCTGCTCCTGACTTCACTCGAGATAAAGCCACATATAGTTGACCATGTGAGAATACAGGCTGAGGTAGGTATATTCCAACTTTATCCAAAGTTTGTCCTTGTGCCTTGTTAATAGTCATAGCAAAACATAATCGAACTGGAAATTGTAATCTTTTGAAGGAAAATGTCACAATCTTTCGGCATCAATGGAATTCTTGGTATGAATACTCTTTTTCCTTTTCTATGTCCCACTGATATGTCAGCATGGATGATGTTTTTGTTAAATTCCTTGCAAAGAAGTCTTGTGTCATTGCAAAGACCAGAAAAGGGATCAATATTTCTAAGTAACATAATCGGACAATTTCTTTTAAGTGCCAATTTGTGAGGAGGAAGCCCAGAAGGAGTCAATGAATTTAGAAATTCTTCTTCTTGGAATTGATTGGTGGCATCGATAGCTGAATCAAAGCTGAAGAATTCTTTCCTTTCTCCTAGAAATGCTTCGATCAATAGATCATTTACTTCATCAACAAATTCATTTCTATTGCGTGATTTGTAAGGGAATACATTATGTCCTCATGAATAGTAAGTTGTGGAAAGACTGCATGTATTAATTCATTCTTTGAAGACATTTCATCTATAAATGGAATCACCGTGTGCTCATGAATTTTGATTTGATCTCCAAGTATTGTCTTTGATATACCATTTTCAACAAAAAGTAAATATTTACTGAAAGAGGTATCTGACATGGTTCTCATGTTTTTTTCCAATTTTAGTTTTTCAACATGTTTCCATAACTTTGATTTTGTAAAACTTGTTTCAATTGTCTACTCTTTTCCTCCTTGTGGTACAATAGGTAGAATTTTTTCTAAAATCACAACTAAATACAATAATTTTTCCTCCAAAAAGTAATTTGCTGCTCATCATATCTTGTAATAGGAGATCTAATGACTCAATTGATTGTTTTTTTTTTCATAGATATTTCATCCCAAACTATAAGTTTAGTTCTTCGAAGCAGCTCATCTAAGCTACTCTGTTTTGAAATGTTACATACTTTTTGTTCATCACTATTCAATGGTATTTTAAACCTTGAGTGAGTAGTTCTACCAAAAGGTAACAAAGATGTCGCTACTCCTGATGATGCGGCTGTAAGTGCTATCTGACTGCGTGATCATATCGTAGCAAGTAAAGTACGATATAAGAATGTTTTACCAGATCCTCCTGGACCATCGATAAAGAAGACTCCTGGATTATTGTTGTTCACTCAGTCGATAATGATGTGATAAGCATAACTCTGGTCATTGTTTAGCTGTGAAATTGCCAACAAATCATCATCAGATTCAACTATTTTCAATTCTTCTTCCACTTCTTTATATAACCTTTCTTTTTCATCTTGAACAACAGATGGCAATTGAAAGTCTGATAAACTTTTTCCCATTGACTCTAAACACATACTTATGCGCTTTAGAGAATCATTATATGCTGTTTTTGGTTTGTATTGATGTAGTCTCAAAAAGTCTTCGCTCATCTGGTTCTTGTATTTTTCCCAAAGAGTTATAGGACTCACTGATGCAGAAAAGACAATTATGGTAGAAAATGGTTGTCGTAGACTTGAAGGCATATGAAATAACTCTGCCTCATCGAGACATTCTTCAATGTAATTATTGGTCTCCAACAAACCCATTTTTTCTATTGCTTCTTGATATGTGTTATATAGAACTCCATTTATAGTTCTTAGATGAGCAAAAGATTTAGCACCTTTGACACGATTCAATAAGCAACGCAAGTAATAGCGTTCACCTTCAATTGGTTTTGCAAAAATAACACGACTAATAGAGTACCCTTGCCTCCTTCTATTCCAACATTTAGACCTTTTGTCCCATACATAATGCTCAGGAAATTCCTTGTATGATACTTATGAGCTCCATCATCAACATTGTTGATTCTAAAATATTCTGTAAGCATAGTTCTGGAAAAATTCTCATTGTGTACAATGGTCGATAAATCTTGATTTTCATGGAATATAACAGTATGTTTGTCTTCAAGATGTAATTGCAGACTTATAACAAATGGATGCATTTCATTCAAAGGAAATTGATAAATTCTCCAAGTTGCTTCCTATGAAGATACCCATCGTCCAGACACAAAATGTGCAATCTCATCATGCATATCGGTAGACCGTTTGTCATCTACTTGGAACAATACACGATCATGCCCTTTGTATATGTACTTGTATAAGTATTTCACTGCTTTAATTGTAGAACATATTTCGACATTCATATGACAGTTATACTTGGCTAGTAAGTAAGGATTGTAAGGAACAATCCAACGATTATCATCCATTGTTGATCCAAAATTTTCTAATTGAGAAGTCTCCCTTCTTCTATAGAGAGGGTAAGAATTTTTTGTCTGAGTTGTTAAGGAATAGAAATCCTTCGGATAATGTTTCTTGCATTTTCCATTATGCATGCACACATTTGATGGATTCAAGATTTCACATGGACCATGGACCATATGTTTCAAAACCATGGCATGTAGATGTGGGTTGGAGTATTCTTCAGGTATTTCAGCAGATACATACTGATCATACACATCAGGTGTAGTTATCTTTTGACTATTTTCTAGTATAATAAGAAAATGTGCATGTGGTAGTCCTCTTTTTTCATATTCTATCACATAAACATAAGCAATAACATGTTCTAATATATCTCTTTTAAAAAGATCGACTTAAAACTCTTCTAATTTTGCTTTGAATATCCTAGAAAGTAAGTCGGGTCTATTTTGTGCTTCTTCAAATGTCAATAATTCTTCCTTTACTTCAGACCATGATGGATTGCATGTAAAACTTAGAAAGATATCAGGCTTTCTATATTTTTGAAATAATGACACTGCATCAAGATAACGTTGTCTCATATTTCTAGGACCACCAATAAAAGAAGCTGGAAGAATAACTCTTTTTCCTATTGTAACACCACTGCTTTGCCCTTGATTAAAACCATCAACAATTCCTTGATATAAATCCGCTCGAATCTTTTGTTGATCCCGTATAATGTAGTCCAAATGGCTACTTTCAAGCTTAATGTACATATTAACTATGTATTGTTGAAGAAATCTACCAGAGTGCAATAAAATAGATTTATCACCATCTCTAATTTGTAATTTATAACAATAGTATTCACGACAAGACACGTCCTTCCTTCGCTTTTGTTTACTTTCTAGAGCTAAAACATAAGAAAAATGATATTTAGTAAGATATATTACATATAAAGTAAATAGACACTTGGTGTAACATGTGTATTAACTCTTTCTTCTAATACAAAAAGTTTAGCTACATCATTGTAGCAAGATAGATCAAGCGACAAACCACCCATCATCCATTGACCAGTCTTTTATTTTTGTGTGGAATTCCTTCATGCCAACCAGTATCACCATGTGGAAATAATAATGGATATTGTAAAGGATCATAACATCCATAATAATAATTAACACAATGGTTGTTACTTGTGTGAGTGTAAACATGAATGTCCCTTTGAAAGTTTACAACAGTAGTGTTTTCATCATCATTTTCAATCCATATTGTGGCTACTTGTGATGAAGTCGGGGCATTCTGAATTCCTTGATGTACATTAGGGTTTGACTTGATATATATTTGAACATCGTCAAAACTCTCTAAATCCCTTAAGCTTTGAAAAAAGTTTGAGTATGGATTCTTCTGTAGTATAGTAATCAACCTTTTTACCACATCTTCTCTTAATCTTGATGGCTGGTGCAGTCTATGTTCTATCTCATGATCAATATCATAAAAGTATAATTGTAGATGTGACGGATTTCCATCTTCAGGTATTATCTTATTTATTAAATGATATATATTTCGTTGGACCTTGAAAGTATATATTCCTTTGTTTCTTTTTGAGAGTGTTCTATCTTCGTTGACACCCATGGATGTAAAAGCAAAAGTATTATTGTATGTTCTAATACATTGTCGGAAGTGAATAGATTCTTTATCAGATGAAGTGTATAGATGATGAAGTTCCAATGGGATATCATTTTCTACTAGAACAACTTCTCCATCATAGCAACAGAATGTTCTAACCTTATATGGAAATCGTTTTGCATGATAATGGACACAATGTCTACATGCAGTTAGGAAGTACATATGGCTCTTTAGGTATTACTAAATCCGTTGTGAAACTTTTCATCGCACGACCACTCCTTTTCTTCATATGTGATGAGCATGTTGAAGAAGAACCAATTCATGTACAGTTGATGTACATCTCACTTCATACATAGGAGATGGCTCTGGTTGTAAAGAACTTGTTTCGTAAATAGTTGATGTAGTCCCAACTTTCAATGGAGTAGAAAATTCTACCTGAGACTGGTGTGTTTATAAACATCTAAATGATGGAGTGACATGTGTGTCAACTAAATCAAGATTATTTATTCTCTTTGAATTTGTTTCTTCTAAGGTTTCATTAATTTTCTCTAATTTTCTCTTGGCATAATTTTGTCTATTTTTTCACGCTTTGCTATCTTTTTCTCCTCTGATAGGTTAGCATAATAATCTCTTTACTTTTTTCGTACCAATGCCTTCTTTTCTTCTGGTAGATTTGAGTACTTCATCATATGTAGATCAACGATAAACTACTCTGTTAACTTTATTTGGTTTAAAATTGCTTGAAGAAGTAAAAAAAAATTGCTTGAAGAAAAATCAATATAGTCACAAATGTAAAGAAATGAATACAAAATATTGTTAATCTAATATATAAAATAACATTGACATGCTAATCATATTATGTCAATATTGTGTACAACATATTGACAACATATATTTCATCTAGCATACATACCAAACTAATTCAATAGAAGTCCAAGGAAATATTTTGAAAAAGATTCTAACCTTCTACACAAAGTTGGTGGAGTAAGTTATTTGGTAGGATAGATGAACGGAACCTGAAAATGTTTGGTGTCATGATCAATAATAAGCATATTTTGTCAATGTTGTATACAAAATTTGACACAATGTGTATTTAAATTAAACTTATTTAAATTTGAAATAATACTTTTTTAAAACTATTTTTCTAGAAATAAACTATAACCTTATACAAAATGTGGGTAGAATATATATACCAACATCAAAGGCATAAATTTAATGATCAATTTTCTTATGCATTTAGTACATGTAGTAAATCTTGTTAATCAAAGAGTATGCAGGTGGAATATCTCAACTTTGTTATTTCTCGAGACCACCATATCAATGAAATCAAGATTGTTTCTTATTCTTGAATTTGTTTCTTCTAAGTTATCATTATTTTTTTGTAGTTTACTCTAGGCGTTATTTTGTCTACTTTTTTTAGGCATTGTTATTTTTTCTCCTCTGATAGATTTGCATATTAATTTGTATGGTTTTTTTGTAGAGTAGGTCGGGCCTAGGGTTTCCAATCCGATCGATTGGTGAAATAGTCTCTCTCTCCAAAAAAAATATAAAACATTGTAAGTATTATTTCTTAAATTATGTTGACATGATAAGTATATCATGTCAATATTATGCACAAAATATTACCAATATAAATTTCATATAACATATGTACCAATTCAATCGAAGTCCAAATGCAATATTGAAATAAATTATGACGATCTAGACAAAGTTTTAAGAGTAAATTATTTGATATGATAGATGAATCGAACCAGAAACGATTTGGTCTCATGATGAATAGTAAGCATATCTTTTTGATGTTTCACACAAAATTTGAGACAATATATATTTAAGTTAAATTCATATATCAAAAAAATTTTGAAAACCATTTTTATAACTAAAATATACCCTTATATAAGAAGTGGACTAAATATTTGTAGCAGCATTAAAACCATCAATTTAACGATCAATTTTGATATGCATTTATTAAATGGGTTGACATTATAATACAATATACATAATATTACATTTGATATTCAAATGACCAACTCAGTGTAACCCTGCCTATTTTTTAAATGAATTATCTAAATCAAACCTTCTTCATACAAATTGCATTAGTGGATTGTGCTTAGAATTTGACCAAGCGTAGCCTAAATAAAACCATATTTTAAAAGTAAATAAATAGTTTACGTGACAAATAGAAAATTATTACAATTTGGATATAATGATTATCATATCAGAAGACTCTGGTTTTAAAGCAATTTTTTTCTCAAACCATTGATGTAGAGCCAACTTGAACTGAACCTGAAAAGGTTTGTTGTCATGATCAATAATAAGCATATTTTGTCAATGTTGTATACAAAATTTGACACAATGTGTATTTAAATTAAACTTATATATCAAAAAACTTTTCGAAAACTATTTTTTCAAATAAACTATAACCTTATACAAAATGTGGGTAGAATATATATACCAACATCAAAAGCATAAATTTAATGATCAATTTTCTTATGCATTTAGTACATGTAGTAAACCTTGTTAATCAAAGAGTATGCTGGCGGAATATCTCAACCATGTCATTTCTCGAGACCACCATATCAATGAAATCAAGATTGTTTCTTCTTCTTGAATTTATTTCTTCTAAGTTATCATTATTTTTTGTAGTTTACTCTAAGCGTCATTTTGTCTACTTGTTTCAGGCATTGCTATTTTTTCTCCTCTGATTCGCATAATAATTTGTATGGTGTTTTTTGCACCAGTGCCTTCTTTTCTTCTCGTAGATTTGAATAATTCTCTATGTTAAATTTATTTATTTTAATTTTTTATAGAAAATCTAATATGGTCACAAATATAAATAAACGAATACAAAACATTGTAAGTATTATTTCTTAAATTATTTTGGCATGATAAGTATATCATGTCAATATTGTGCACAAAATATTACCAATATATATTTCATATAACATATGTACCAATTCCATCGAAGTCCAAATGCAATATTAAAATAAATTATGATGATCTACACAAAGTTTGAAGAGTAAATTATTTGATATGATAGATGAATTGAACCTCAAAAGGTTTGGTCTCATGATGAATAGTAAGCATATCTTCTCGATGTTTCACACAAAATTTGAGACAATATATATTTAAGTTAAATTCATATATTAAAAACTTTTTGAAAACCATTTTTATAACTAAAATATAACCTTATATAAGAAGTGGATTAAATATTTATAGAAGCATTAAAACCATCAATTTAATGATCAATTTTGATATACATTTATTAAATGGGTTGACATTATAATACAATATACATAATATTACATTTGATATTCAAATGAACAACCCAGTGTAACCCTACCTACTTTTGAAATGAATTATCTAAATCAAACCTTCTTCATACAAATTTTCATTAGTGGATTGTGCTTAGAATTTGACCAAGTGTAACCTAAATCAAACACGTATTTTAAAAGTAATTAAATAGTTTACGTGACAAATAGAAAATTATTACAATTTGGATATAATGATTATCATATCAAAAGACTCTGCTTTCAAAGCAATTTTTTTTCTCAAACCATTGATGTAGAGCCAACTTCTCATGTAGTAGAAGATTCTGATTAATATTTTGTTATTTTTTGGGATCACCATATAATACAGTCCTTTATAATATCATATTTCATGTTGCAATGATCAAAAAATTAATAGCTTAAATTAAACCTTATTCATACAAACTACATTGTTATCTTGCTCTTAGAATTTTTTATTGCTCTTCAAATTTTTGCAAACTAATACACAAACTGGATATAATATCCATACCATTAAAATAACATTTTAAGGATCAATTTCCATATGCATTTATTAGATGAATTGACATATAAATTATCAACCAAAACTATGTGACATAAAAACATAACCAAAATGTGGTACTAAAAATATTACCACAATGTCTATAAAATAAATTTTTAATTTCTTGGAATCACCGTCTACTCCAATATAATTAATACTATGATTGATATTTAAGAAACCAACAAAATGTGATCTAAATATTGTCTAAAATGGATAATAATCTAAATAAGAAATGATTCATACAAACTACATTGATGGGTTGTGCTTAGAAATTGGTATCAATATATAATACAATCCTATATAATATCATATTTAATGTTGGAATGACCAAAAAATCAATAGTCTAAATGAAACCTTATTCATACAAACTACATTGTTGTCTTGCTCTTAGAATTTTTTCTTGCTCTTCAATTTTTTGCAAACTAATACACAAAGTGGATATAATATTCATACCATTAAAACGGAATTTTAATGATCAATTTTCATGTGCATTTATTAGACGGATTGACATATAAGTTATCAACCAAGAGCGTGTGACGTAAACAACATAGCCAAAATGCAAACAATAAAATGTGGTCCAAATAATGTCCAAAATAGATGATAATCTAAATAAGAAATGATTCATACAAACTATATTGATGGGTTGTACTTAGATATGTTTCTACAGATCTAAGAGGTGTATAAGCAAATATCGCACAAAAAAAATCGATTACAATGATAAAAACATTTTTTGTTTCTTACAATCGCTCTATAGTATAATATATATGATATTGTATGTTACAATAAAACGACCAACTCATGTGATATAACACATGGATAATATAAAACATACCTTACTTATATTTTGCTCTAGTTTTTGTATAGCCTAGATCAGGACAATTTATATTTTATTTATCATATTTCATACACTAAAGAACATTCAGTATAGAAAATTAAGACAACATACATGTCATGTACATTACATATGAAGACTTTGTACACCCAGAAGATAGAGACACATGAAACATTGTACATTCAATCTACCATATAAGTACGGTCTTTCATATAGAACACTAAGACAACATACATAACAAAGATCACATATGAAGACTTTATACACCCAAAAAGAGACACATACTTTATACATTGTTCACACATGCTATTATACTTTTTTCACACATGATTGTATACATTGTTCACTCATATTTGGGCATGCTTTAATCATTCATAGTATTTGATGTTGTCATGATCATTGTTGAAATCATAGATAAGTTATCAGCAACCTCCTCTTTGCATTTAACTTGATAATATAAGTCGTGTATTCTCTTCAATTCCTCAAGTGTTTTCTTTAGTTTCTCCGGTCGTTTCGCCCTTCGGTATTCAGCTATAGTCACTTTTCCTTTTCCTTTTAGATTTATCATCATAATTACCTTGCTATAATACGTCATTGCCATTAACCTATACTGAAGTAATCATATAAGCAAAAAAATTCATCTCAATTAGAATTTTTATACTCATGATAAATTATGGTTATCTATCTTTCTTTATTTGTCTGACTTCAAGAAATAACATACATTCACAAAGTTGGAACATAAAACTCAAACAGATAGCAATATATAAAATAAAGAAGTATATAATAATTATTTTTAAATTTAGAAATAAAATATATGTAGAAGGTAAAATTAATGCCTATCATCTTATATGGCCTAACATAGTCATTATCATTTACATTGACCAGTGCCAATTTGTCCCTGGACCTTGAATATTTTTAGCTATTTGAAAACTATAAAAAAATTACTTCAAAATCAACCATACATATAGAGGAAAATATATATTATTATAAAATTTTACTTGCTATATGTATTCTATAATAATACTTTCATAAATGGAAAGATAGATGTAGATTAATATTTGTACCTTATGTGCATTGGAAGAATCAATATACCTTGTTTGTTCAGGCTAATGTGTGTGTAGTCTCGTTGTTGACTTTGATTTAACCTACAGTAAACTATTTTCATTAGTCATATTTTCTCCCATTATTATACTGCTTGTGCAACGAAAAGGGTTGAATAGCATTGACCATGTGATAAACTTACTATAATTGCTGGAAATTATCTCATGTTTTTAAAGAATGAAGATGTAAAATAAAAATGAACATTGGGCATGCAAGATTCATTTGTGCACATGTTCTCTAGGAGGACCATGAGACCTGGCATTGGTCATGTTGTTGACCAACAACCATGATGTAGGACAGGGAACGGTGCATCATAGATAGTGGCTTCCCATGTGTATGTGATATATTGTAGTTATATGTTGTACTTTTGTATTTTCTTAACCTGTTTAGGTAAAGGATGTGTCCTAGCATATGCAAATTTCACTAATTTTAAGTAATAAGGAGGAATTTTGATCCATGTTGAGAACTATTATCCCATTTGATGATCTTATAAATGTGGCATATGATTGATCATCATTGTCTTTGTTTTGATAACATGATATTTGCAAGGGTTAACTTTAAATATATTTATTAGGAATTTCAAATAAAAAATAATATATATATTTATGCCTATCGTATCTTTAAGTATTCATTTATTAGGATTTATACTCCCATATAAATACATTTATGAAAGCGTTATAAGGCCTTCATTGATTAATATGAAATTGATCAATCTCCACCAGAATCAGAAAAGCAAGCAACGTTTGCTTACAGAGAACACGCTAAAAGAGTAGCCCTTCGTAGCCATCAAAATCCGCTAAAGAATAGTGAATCACATTAAAAAAAACATGTCGGTCCAAATGAGTTAGAATATATTAGATCCTTTTTTATTGGAAGTAGTGTGTGATATGTAGCTGTATTTAGATCACAATTTGCGCACACAGTCTATGGTCGATGTAACATGCGCTGCTCTATCTTTGCCGGCACTATATGTGCGTATTCCATATCTCATAAAAAAAAGCAATTAGAGAAATAAAAAGATGAAAAAGCCTAAGCAGCTGGTCAAAAACTAACAACTAAAGGCTAAGCAACGGTAAAAGCAACGAAGCAAGCTGAATAGCAGTGCTAAATTTGTTGTTGGCACTGTGGCACACATTCTTTATTGTACATGCAATTGAGTAGAGTGTCGTTTAGGAACTGAGCAAGGGTGTGGGAATTTTCGATTCCAAAGATGCAATTAATACAAAAGTGTTACCTATTGTAATTAATCTCGACAACCCACGGTTATCTTCTCCCCTATTCATCACAAAGCATTCTTTGTACGCATTAATTCTCACAACAATACAACATTTGTTTCTAGCAGTTAGCAAAATAGGGAATGAAGAGTCGGTGATATAATTCAGAATGAGAACAATCAAACAAATACTACACCACAAATTATCTCTCCGCACAGTTAATGCTCACCGCTCTTTATATATGGTGATTGGCCATGAGAATAGGAAGAGTGCAATTAATGCAAAAGTAACAGCCATATGGGTCGACATTATTGTGGAATGCATCATCAGCATGTAGAAGACATTTAAGAACAAAAATTGATATATCGCACCTGCAAAGACGTTGTCGTGAACTCAGATTGCAAGAAACAGCGCCGGTTCCACACTGCTGAGAAACTCAGACTGTAGGGATACTCAACGGTAACACTAAACTTGGATTGCAGAAAAGATTGCCTAGTTTGTAGAAACTATTGCAGAAAAGATCGCCTCGTTTGAAAAACATACATGCAGAATAGACTTGAATACAATTAAAGACAGTTAAACATGTCCTACCTTCAAAGAGGGTGCCAATGAAATCAGACTGCAAGAGACGGCGTCTATCTCATACTGCAGACAAACCTGGAACGCGAGAATACTTAATTGGTGCCCCACATGTGAAGTGGTGGGTTGTTCGTGTGCGAATAGCAACACGCTAAAAGAGTAGCCCTTCGTAGCCATCAAAATCCACTATAGAATAGTGAAGCACATAAAAACAACAACACCCCGGTCCAAATGAGTTAGGATATATTAGATCCTTTTTTATCGGAAGTAGTGTGTGATATGTAGTTGTCTGTAGATCACAATTTGTGCACACATTCTATGGTCGGTGTAACATGCGCTGTTCTATCTTTGCCGACACAATATGTTCGTATTCTATATCTCATCCAAACAAAAGTAATTGGAGAAACAAAAAGATGAAAAAGCCTAAGAAGCTGGTTAAAAACTAACAACAAAAGGCTAAGCAGCTGTAAAAGCAACGAAGCAAGCTGCATAGCAGCGCTGAATTTGTTGTTGGCACTATGGCACGTATTTTGTATTGTACATGCAATTGAGTAGAGTGTCATTCAGGAACTGAGCAAGGGCATGGGAATTATGGATTCCAAAGATGCAATTAATACAAAAGTGTTACCTATTGTAATTAATTTCGACAACCCACGATTATCTTCTCACCTATTCATCACAAAACATTCTTTGTACGCATTAATTCTCACAACAATACAACATTTGTTTCTAGCAGTTATCAAAATAGGGAATGAAGAGTCGGTGATATAATTTAGAATGAGAACAATCAAACAAATACTACACCACAAATTATCTCTCCGCACAGTTAATGCTCACCGCTCTTTATATTTGGTGATTGGCCATGAGAATAGGGAGAGTGCAATTAATGCAAAAGTAACAGCCATATGGGTCGACATTATTGTGAAATGCATCATCAGCATGTAGAAGACATTTAAGAACAAAAATTGATATATCACACCTGCAAAGACGTTGCCGTGAACTCAGATTGTAAGAAACGGCGCCGGTCCTACACTGCTGAGAAACTAAGACTGTAGGGATACTCAATGGTAACACTAAACTCGGATTGCAGAAAAGATTGCCTAGTTTGTAAAAACTACTGTAGAAAAGATCGCCTCGTTTGAAGAACATACATGCAGAATAGACTTGAATACAACTAAAGACATTTAAACATGTCCTACCTTCAAAGAGGGTGCCAATAAAATCAGACTGCAAGAGACGGTGTCTATCTCATACTGCAGACAAACCTGGAACGTGAGAATACTTAATTGGTGCCCCACATGTGAAGTGGTGGGATGTTCGTGTGCAAATAGCAACGCGCTAAAAGAGTAGCCCTTCGTAGCCATCAAAATCCTCTATAGAATAGTAAAGCACATAAAAACAACAACATCCTGGTCCAAATGAGTTAGGATATATTAGATCCTTTTTTATCGGAAGTAGTGTGTGATATGTAGTTGTCTCTAGATCACAATTTGTGCACACATTCTATGGTCGGTGTAACATGTGATGTTCTATCTTTGCCGGCACAATATGTGTGTATTCTATATCTCATCCAAAAAAAAGTAATTGGAGAAACAAAAAGATGAAAAAGCCTAAGCAGCTGGTTAAAAACTAGCAACAAAAGGCTAAGCAGTTGTAAAAGCAACGAAGCAAGCTGAATAGCAGTGCTAAATTTGTTGTTGGCACTGTGGCACACATTCTTTATTGTACATGCAATTGAGTAGAGTGTCGTTTAGGAACTGAGCAAGGGCATGGGAATTTTCGATTCCAAAGATGCAATTAATACAAAAGTGTTACCTATTGTAATTAATCTCGACACCCACGGTTATCTTCTCCCGTATTCATCACAAAGCATTCTTTGTACGCATTAATTCTCACAACAATACAACATTTGTTTCTAGCAGTTAGCAAAATAGGGAATGAAGAGTCGGTGATATAATTCAGAATGAGAACAATCAAACAAATACTACACCACAAATTATCTCTCCGCACAGTTAATGCTCATGGCTCTATATATTTGGTGATTGGCCACGAGAATAGGGAGAGTGCAATTAATGCAAAAGTAACAGCCATATGGGTCGACATTATTGTGGAATGCATCATCAGCATGTAGAAGACATTTAAGAACATAAATTGATATATCGCACCTGCAAAGACGTTGTCGTGAACTCAGATTGCAAGAAACGGCGCCGGTCCCACACTGCTGAGAAACTCAGACTGTAGGGATACTCAACGGTAACACTAAACTCGGATTGCAGAAAAGATTGCCTAGTTTGTAGAAACTACTGCAGAAAAGATCTCCTCGTTTGAAGAACATACATGCAGAATAGACTTGAATACAATTAAAGACAGTTAAACATGTCCTACCTTCAAAGAGGGTGTCAATGAAATCAGACTGCAAGAGACGACGTTTATCTTATACTGCAGACAAACCTGGAACGCGAGAATACTTAATTGGTGCCTCGCATGTGAAGTGGTGGGTTGTTCGTGTGTGAATAGCAACGCGCTAAAAGAGTAGCCCTTCGTAGCCATCAAAATCCACTATAGAATAGTGAAGCACATAAAAACAACAACATCCCGGTCCAAATGAGTTAGGATATATTAGATCTTTTTTTATCGGAAGTAGTGTGTGATATGTAGTTGTCGCTAGATCACAATTTGTGCACACATTCTATGGTCAATCTAACATGCGTTGTTCTATCTTTGTCGGCACAATATGTGCGTATTCTATATCTCATCCAAAAAAAAGTAATTGGAGAAACAAAAAGATGAAAAAGCCTAAGCAGTTGGTTAAAAACTAACAACAAAAGGTTAAGCAGTTGTAAAAGCAACGAAGCAAGCTGCATAGCAGCGCTGAATTTGTTGTTGGCACTATGGCACGTATTTTGTATTGTACATGCAATTGAGTAGAGTGTCATTCAGGAACTGAGAAAGGGCGTGGGAATTTTGGATTTCAAAGATGCAATTAATACAAAAATGTCACCTATTGTAATTAATCTCGACAACCCACAGTTATCTTCTCCCCTATTCATCACAAAGCATTCTTTATACGCATTAATTCTCACAACAATGCAATATTTGTTTCTAATCAAGCTGCAAGAGCAGTTAGCAAAGTAGGGAATGAAGAGTCGGTGATATAATTCAGAAAGAGAACAGTCAAACAAACACTACACCACGAATTATCTCTCCGCACAATTAATGCTCATGTCTCTTTATATTTGGCGACTGGCCATGAGAATAGGGAGAGTGCAATTAATACAAAAGTAACAGCTATATGGGTCGACATTATTATGAGATGCATCATCAGTGTGCGTAAGACATTTTAGAACAAAAAATAATATATCGCACCTGCAAAGACGTTGTCGTGAACTCAGATTGCAAGAAACAGTGCCAGTCCCACACTGCTGAGAAACTCAAACTGCAGGGATACTCAAACGGCAACACTAAACTCGGATTGCAGAAAAGATCACCTCGTTTGACGAATGTACATGCAGAATAGACTTGAATACAATTAAAGACAGTTAAACATGTCCTACCTACAAAGAGGGTGTCTGTCTCACACTACAGACAAACTTGGAAAGCGAGAATACATAATTGGTGTCCCACATGTGAAGTGGTGGACTATTCGTGTGCAAATAGCAATTTATTTCACGGAAATGTTACTGTGACGTGCCAAGGAGGGACGCGTCCACACGCAGCTGGTATACCGCTTGGGCTGGGTGGTTTCCCCGGCCATTACCCCCCCTGCCCTTTTTTTTGCTTTTTTGTTGCCACGTGGCAATCTGCACACAAAAGAGTACAAAAATAAAAATTACGAATAACTTTTAATCCATAATGAATTTTTTAACGAAATAAAAACCACTGGACACGTTACGAAAAATCCAATCTAATAAGACCGATATTGATATATTTAAAAAAAATATGCACACTATTTTACAAATAGTGTGCACATTATATTAAGATTTATGTTAATTTATATTTATGCACAACATCTAAAAAGTAGATACATTCGCACTATAATTGATACATTAACACTGTAATTGGGTATTTTTCTACAAATACTAGGCGTATTGTGTTAAGATTTGTGCTAATTTGTTATTTATGCACATACTCTATTTAAGATTTGTGATAAGTAGGCGCATTTGCCATACAAGTAGACGCATTTGCCATAAGTGGGCACATTCAATCTAAAGTTATACATTCAATTAAAAGTAGGCGCATTTGCCATAAATGAGCTTTTATTACAAATGTAGGGTGCATTCACACTATAGTGGGCACATTCACATCATAACTGGGCACATTCACACCATAAATGGGCGTTTACTACTAATATTTGGCACGTTAAGTATGAACATTGACACCATAAGTAGGCGCACTCACACCATAAGTGGGCGCACTCACACCATAAGTGGGCGCATTCACACCATAACTAGGCGCATTCACACATTCACAACATAAGTGGGCGCATTCACAGCATAAGTGGGCGCATTCACATCATAAGTGGATGCATTCACACATTCACACCATAAGTGGGCGTATTCACACATTCACACCATAAGTGGGCGCACTCACACCATAAGTGGGCGCACACACACCATAAATGGGCGCATTCACACCATAAGTGGGCGCATTCACATCATAACTAGGCGCATTCACACATTCACAACATAAGTGGGCGCATTCACAGCATAAGTAGGCGCATTCACACATTCACACCTTAAGTTGACGCATTCACACCATAAGTGTGCGCGTTCACAGCATAAGTTGGCGCATTCACACCATAAGTGGGTGCATTCACACCATAAGTGGGCGCATTCAGACATTCACACCATAAGTGGGCGCATTCACATCATAAGTGGGTGCATTCACACATTCACACCATAAGTGGGCGCATTCACACCATAAGTGGGCACATTCACACCATAAATAGGCGCAATCACACTTGACTTATTTATTATTTGATTTTTTTTTCAAAAATATACCAATATTAGTCTTGTTCACCATAAGTGGGTGCATTCACACATTCACACCATAACTTGGCGCATTCACACATTCACACCATAACTGGGCGCATTCACACATTCACACCATAAGTGGGCGCATTCACATCATAAGTGGGCACATTCACACCATAAGTAGGCGCAATCACACTTGACTTAATATACCAATATTAGTCTTGTTCAAATACATTTTTTATAACGAATCTGGTGCATTCACCAAAAGTGTGCGCGTTCACAGCATAAGTGGGCACATTCACACCATAAGTGGGTGCATTCACACATTCACACTATAACTGGATGCATTCACAAATTCACACCATAAGTGGGCACATTAAGTGGGCGCATTACGTGGGCGCATTCACACTTGACTTGTTTATTATTTGGTTTTTTTTCAAAAATATACCAATATTAGTCTTGTTCAAATGCATTTTTTATAATGAATCCGGTGCATTTTGTTTCGTCAAAAAATCATTACGGAATAAAAGTTATAAACAAAACAATGGATTTTCCCCCAAAAAAATCAAAAGAGAAAAAATATATAAAAAAAAGGGACCCGCGTGGGGGGCGGGCGGTATTACAGCGCGTTCTAGGCGCGTCTGCCCCCACGCGTCCGGTAAACAATACTCTTTATTTCATCAAGTATAATGCACATGCAAGCTGTCAGATTTAGCATTAATATTCCAGTATGTGGCAGTCAGCCCACGTAACGTGGCATTTATTTAAGGAGTTAAAACAACATAATGTGGCCACAAGAGCAGGCTCGTTAGTGAACATCAAAAATAGAAGACCGTGTCATTTATTCAAAGAATTAAATTAATGTAGCGTGGACTGTAAAAGTAAGGAGATAGGTAGGTAAGAATAGAAGACACACAGACTGGTCACCCGTCCTTATTTATAGGTATATAGACATTATTTGAGTACATTGTTCGTCTTATCTATATGTTTGCACGGGTCATTAATATGTTTGCGAATTATGTACATCTTTTAGCAGCATGCGTGTTTCACTCATGTTCTACATTGGAGGGAGTCACGCAACAATTGGTCGAGTTGTTCTCTTTGTACATAAATTTTCTATTATATATTAGTTGTTAATATAGGTACAATTAAAAAGAATATTGTGGGTAACTTCAGACAAGTAACATACAGGAGGGACTTAATTGGTAATTAATTAAATTATCTTTCAATGAGTTATGAGTATTAGTTAAACATTTTTTTAGAGCAGATGTAATTTTGATTATCACACGTACATGTTGGATGGAGTCAGCCAGACAATTAATCGAGTTCTTCTCTTTTAGTGTATTTTAGATATTTTAGATATTACATATATAATTTTTTAAAGTATACATTATTCTGATAATCAAATGAATCGAGTTATTCTCTTTCAGTGAGGTGTGAGTATTAGTTACAAAAGTTTTTGGAGTAGAGGCTATTTTGATAATCAGACACATGTTGAAGGGAGGCATTTGGTTAAGCAGGTTCTTTTCTTTTAGTGTTATATATTTAATTTATTTTGAGTATTATATATAATGTTCTAGACTATAAATAATTCTGATAATCGAATGACCTCGATTATACATTTTCAGTAAGTTGTGAGTATTAGTCACATTTTTTAGAGCAGATGTCGTTTTGGTAATCACACACACATGTAGGAGGGAGTCACGCAGATTGCTAACTGAATCTTTCTCTTTTAGCCTGTTATATTTAAATTATTATTAATGTAATATATATAATTTTTTAGAGCTTAATTAAGTCCAATAATCACACAATTAAGTTATTCTCTTTAAGTGAGTTGTGATTTATTGATTACATAACTTTTTGGAGCATGGACCACTTCAATAATGATGCATATAAGTTGGATGGAGTCTACCAGATAGTTTATCGAGTTCTTCTCTTTTAGTTTGTTATATCTAAATTATTGTGAGTATTATACACATAATCTTATTGAGCATAAGTAATTCCAGTAATCATATGAGTTGAGTTATTCACTTTGAGTAAGTTGTGAATATTAGTTACATAGTTTTTGGAACAGAGACAATGTTGATAATCACACACATATGTTGAAGGGAGTCATTCAAACATTAATTGATTTCTTCTCCTAGAGCGTGTAAATTACATATCTCTATAAGTCATAGATAATTTTAGTAATCACATGCTACAAAGTGGAGAAAGTCATCTAAAAGTTAATCATCAATCGACATATGCTCAACGGAAGACCACGTACAATTTTGTTGACGTGCTACAAATTAGAGGGTGCTTTCTAGAATTAGTCAAATAATTCTCTTTTAGTAAAATTTGTTCAAATACATAGTTTTATAGATTGATTCAATTATATAACAAATGCTTAGCACGTATCTTCCTACTAGTCTATTACCCTATAATAAAGTTGAATCAACCAATCTGTGTGCCTGCTCATTGCACCAGGCTAGTTGCTTGCTTCTTTTTTTTCGTTTTTATTTCTTTTTCATTTCTTTTTATTCATTTCATCATTACCTATGTTTTAGAATATATGTTCTTATCAGTATGTCGATATACTTTATTCAACATGTCTGTCTGCTCTATGTGTACATTTTATCAACATGCATGTGTTTATGAATTTATCTACTTTCAGCAGTATGTTTGAGAGTTTAGCAGTCAAAAATGTTTCTATGCTTACTTACTTAAAATCTTTTATTCTTTTTAATAAATCATATATATTATTTATTATATATTAATTGTCAAACATATTCAAAAAAGGGGAGCACCCATAATTTTATTAATGACACACTACAAAGTTATTTTTTGTAATTTTTAATTGAATTACATCATTATCCGTGTTTCAACTACGTGCTTGCTCACCTTATTAGCATGTTTGTGAGCTCTATATATATTTTAACAACACGTTTGTGTGCTTCATCAGTTTGTCTACACACACTTATGTAGTCTGCATGTAAGCGTGAGAGCTCATCGTACCAGTTAGCCTGCTTAACTTATTTTTTGTAATCATTATCTGTGTTTCATCTATGTGTGAGAGCTCATCGTTCCAGACTGTTAGCTAGTTAATTTTTTGTAGTTTTTAATTGAATTTCATCGTTATCTATGTTTCAACTACGTGCTTGCTCACCTTATTAGCACGTTTGTGAGCTATATATATATTTAAACAACATGTCTGTGCGTTTCATCAGTTTGTCTACACACTTATGTAGTATGCATGCAAGCTTAACAGTCTAACATGTTTGTGTGCTTCCTTGCTTACAAGGGCAATCGGCATTATTGTTTGTAAAATATTTATTATATATCAGTCGTCTATAGACACATGTCTAAGAGAAGGTGTGTAGGTATCCATACTAATGACAGTTTACAAATTATAGGTTGGAGGGCTGATAATTAATCAAGTTATTATCTTTTACTAAGTTGTCTGTAAATTACTGTAGTCACATAATTTTTTAGAGCAGAGGACATTTTGGTAATCACAGATATATATTTGAATTTGGAGGGAGTCATGCAGATTGTGAATCAAGTTGTTCTCTTTAGTTCATTGTATTCAAATGATTATGAGTACTAATATAGTTTATAGAGTATAAGTAATTTTGGTAGTCAAATGTACAAAGTGGAGGAAGTCACTAGGTTAATCATCAACTGACACATGGACAAAAAAATATATGTAATTTTGTTGATGACACATGTAAAGAAGTGAAAACACCTCCTTACTAAAAATTTGAACAATAGAACCTCCAGTCCAAACGCACCTTCAAGGTATCTTGTAGTGGATGTAAAATTTTCAAATCTTTATATAATGGTAATCAAAAGACCAAAGTATAGTAGCGGAATAAAAATATGACTATATTCAATTATAAAACAAAGGGTTACAAACTTACATCACAAGGATCCATGTAGAGGAAATCTAAACCACCTCAAGATTGTCTCCAAGCTTCATCATCTCAAGCTAAGTCCAGGTCATCAAGTCTTGTCATCCAAGTCCTCCACCTAGGGTTGGAAGCATACCCCAGCAAAATAAGAGAAGAAAAGAAATACATTAGCAAAGGCCGGTATGTGCATAATAACAAGTAAATTGAGCAACATAATGAAATAAAGGACAACAAATAATGTAAGGCTTCCCATAGAAAAGAAAAGTACCACCCAAGCAAGTATCAAGAGAAAAGATCACAACAGAAGGGATACATGCCATAAAAACAACATAAAAAGATTGTGCCATATAAACATCCACTACCACAGTGGGAAACAAGTACCAGTAGGGCACACACCCCACAATCAATATCCTGCATGCATGTGAGATAAACATAGTCCTAGAATAATATAAACACAATTGGCGGCTAAGGCTTCACATCCTTGCAAACCTGATAGAGAATGACTCACCGCCAAACTTCCAATATATATAAAAGTTGAGCCAAGACTCCACATCCTTGAAACTCGGGTATGGGGCACCACCACCACCATCCCAAAAATATAAATAGGGTACACGCCCAAAAATCAATGCAATTTACACTACTCTAGTGCTACTGAGTCACATAGCATGTTTAATGTAGAGGCAAGTAAAAAGTATAGTCGGAATTAAATAAGGTTTCCATCACACAATGGATAACTCAAACATATAAACAGACCCACTTCCAAGTGGAAGAAAGATATCACATATGTACAATTAATCACCACATCACAGTGGATACATGTCATCAACAAGTCCAACGTGCAACAATGCACAAGATAGATACCAAGAGAATATCCAAGTCCATAACAAGCAAGATAGTTCACACGAACCATGATAACAAGAGATAAGAGCAATGTGTATAGGCTATTGTCCATAGGATCAAGAGAAAGAAGATAATAGGATAATTGCTCAATAAGAATAATTAGGGATGCAAACATACCTCAACTTCAGAGTCAAATGATCCAAATTCCACCTAGGTCCAAGACTAGGCCTCCAAAGAACCTATGATGCATATAGGTGGAATTAGGGTTAGGTTTCCATTACTTATTCAAAACCCTAAAAATCACCTTTTTATTATTAGTGAATTAGGTTATCAAAACTCTGCCGTATTTTAGGTTATACTTTTTCTGAGTTCAAAACATATTTTATTATATTTTTTTTGAAATATAAATTATTAGTTATGAATTATATAAGTTATTATCTTATTTAATTAGATCCATTAAAATAACCTCTTTAAAATATTAGATTCAGGCGACAAAACCAACACCATTAGAAAGCCCTTATTTTTCTAAATCTAAATAGTATTTTCCATATTTTTCTGATCATCCAATAATTAATTATCGATTTTTAATTAACGAACAATCACAAAATTCCACGTCAGATATCTGCTGGTGAGAAAGTAGGAGAGAGGGTAGGCCACGCGGCCTGAGTTGGTCTAATAAGGGCCAACCAACTCAGCGGCCACTCAACCACCTCAGCGAGCCATAAAAGAAGCAAACTCCAAGCGCGAATACCAAAATGCCCCTGACCAGGACGAGAAAAGAAAAGAGACGTGAAAGGTAAAATGAGGAAATTGCAGGGGGTCATCCCCTTCCTCGCTTACGATCCCAGACCGCCTGGAGCGAGAAGCAGCTCAACTGTAGGAATTGGGGAAAACCAACTGACCAATGTATCCGCAAAAACAACCGAAGCAAAACCATCGGAGCGGAGCAAGGAACTTACTACAAAGTGGGATTGAGTCGGGAAGATGAGAAGACGATGCACTTCTCACCATAAACACCCGCCAAAAACTCGATCACCGATGGCAACACCTACTATGATTGGAAGAATTAAGATGAGAGGAGGGTAGCAGGAAGCAAAATGTAGTTGTATGCTAAGGTATAAATAGCCGGGGGTGCGAGAATCCAAAAAGGAAAGGGTGGCCGCGAAGCTACATGCCTGAGATTTGGGCGATTCAAAAATAGGGAAAACTAGGTCTCGAATAAGATACCATTGGATTTGAAATTCTCTCTCAATCATAATGCAAGTTGTTTCAGTCAATTCTATACACTGAAGCATGAGAAAACCTCCCCACAAGAAACCCATACACGACTATACTGTTCATTAGACGCCGTCTCCTACTCAAGGTAGGAGATGCAATATAGGTTGTGAAACCCAGATCATCCGGTCCAAACAAAACAAAAAATTGGTGAAAATGCCAGTGTCCGTGTGATAGAGAACTTAGGCAGGAATTGGAAAAAGATGTGTGACATAAAAAACAAAGTGGATTCTGATTAAACCAAAGTGGGGTCACATTAATGCACCTTTTTCTCTCTCTACAATTTAGGGTGCAAACGAGTCCCAAATTAATTAGAATTTTTGGCAGAGGCTAATTAAAGCATGTAGATTCTGATTATGAAATTAGATTTTCCTTTTGAGAACTTTTAATGCATTTATTTTTCAAAACTTAGTTTCTCTTTCTTGAAGCATTAATGACATTAGGACTATCCAAATTAGGTGAAACTTCATACACAAGTTAACTTAAGTGTGTCGAATACGGATTTGTCTTTATTTCTAACTTTTAGTGTCAAGAATTTAATTGTTTAATAATTACACCTTTTAGGCCGTTTCTCTCTCCTATTATTTCAAGGTGGTCCAAATTAGCTGAAAATTGACGTGTGGGCTTATTTTGTTATGTAGATTATGAATTTGAAGTCTATTCTCACTTTTGGGACTTTCTTACCTGAGTTGTGCCATCTGACCCATTAGAGGCCCATTAACCACATTATGCATCCAATTAAGTTATTTATCATCTTATTATCACCAAATGAATTATGTGACATATTAGATTACATTATTCATGCATTAGATTATTAGGATCACTCTAACCTCAACCTTGTTTGGTCAAACCCAAAAGGTCAAACTTCCAAGATAGGGTCCAAGATCCGGTATGTTATAGCACTCCACCCCTTAAAAGGATTTTGTCCTCAAAATCTATCGATCCAAACATCAAACAACCAACTACTCTCCACCCCATAAAGGGCTCAACCTGACAAATCAAACTAAAAAACTTTTTAGAGCTACCCACATCTCTTAGTTGTGAAAGTTTTAGAGATTTATATTTCTCATGTATCCAACTATCAAGTTACCATCTAGGGTTGAGTTTTAGGTCCTTGTGTCTCTAACCTATCAACCCTATATGAACATCCATAAGTCATAGGGTAGGTCAACAACACATTTATATCAAACCTAGTCACAAAAACTAGGGTTAGATTCTAATCAACTAGAGTTTCTCTTCATTGTGACTTCATTCCAGAAAACTTCGAGAAAATCCACAGAACACATTATGTTTTGTACAGATAGTATTATATGGAAAATAATTTTTTATGGAAAACTTTTGCGATTGAAAACTGAAATTTAGGGCCCAAAATCAAAGCGAGAAACCAAGTCACAACATTTCCATAATGAGATCTCCTAACACATTATCATCCTCAAAATAAACCTTGTTGCACAAAAGATCATCATTGATCAAATCTAGGGTCAACATCTCACTTAGAGCTAACTAGCAAAGTCAAGGGTTCTATAGGGAGACAAAATTGAAATAGTCAGATTCTGACTACCATGGGCTCTGATACTATGATGTAAAGAAGTGAAAACACCTCCTTACTAAAAATTTGAATAATAGAACCTCCAGTCCAAACACACCTTCAAGGTATCTTGGAGTGAGTGTAAAATTTTCAAATCTTTATATAATGGTAATCAAAAGACCAAAGTATAGCAGCAGAATAAAAACATGACTACATTCAATTATAAAAAGATGAAATATAAACCACCTCAAGATTGTCTCCAAGCTTCATCATCTCAAGCTAAGTCTAGGTCATCAAGTCTTATCATCTAAGTCCTCCACCTAGGGTTGGAAGCATACCCCAGCAAAAGAAAAGAAGAAAAGAAATACATCAGCAAAGGCTGGTATGTGCATACTAACAAGTAAATTGAGAAACATAATGAAATAAAAGACAACAAATAATGTAAGGCTCCCCATAGAAAAGAAAAGTACCACCCAAGCGGGTATCAAGAGAAAAGATCACAACAGAAGGGATACTTGCCTAAAAACAACATAAAAATGATTGTGCCATATAAACATCCACTACCACAGTGGGAAACAAGCACCAGTAGGGGACACACCCCAAAATCAATATCATGCATGCACGTGAGATAAACATAGCTCTAGAACAATATAAACACAATTGGCGGCCAAGGCTTCACATCCTTAAAAACCAGATAAAGAATGACTCACCGCCAAACTCCCAATATATATATAAAAGTTGAGACAAGGCTTCACATCCTTGAAACTCGGGTATGGGCACCACCACCACCATCCCAAAAATATAAATACGACACATACCCAAAAACCAATACAATTTACACTACTCTAGTGCTACTGAATCACATAGCATGTTTAATGTAGAGGCAAGTAAAAAGTATAGTCAGAATTAAACAAGGTTGCCATCACACAATGGACAACTCAAACATATAAACAGATCCACTTCCAAGTGGAAGCAAGATATCACATATGTACAATTAATCACCACATCCAAGTGGAAGCAAGATATCACATATGTATAATTAATCACAGTGGATACATGTCATCAATAAGTCCAACGTGCAACAATGCACAAGATAGATACCAAGAGAATATCCAAGTCCATAACAAGCAAGATAGTTCACACAAACCATGATAACAAGAGATAAGAGCAATGTGTATAGGCTATTGTCCATAAGACCAAGATAAGGAAGATAGTAGGCTAATTTCTCAATAAAAATAATTAGAGATGCAAACGTACCTAAACTTCAGACGATTTAAATTCCAACTAGGGTCAAGCCTAGGCCTCCAAAGAACCTATGATGCATATATGTGGAATTAGGGTTATGTTTCCATTACTTATTCAAAACCCTAAAATCACCTTTTTATTATTGGCGAATTAGGTTATCAAAACTACACCATATTTTAGGTTATATTTTTCTGAGTTCAGAATATATTTTATTATATTTTTTGACTTATAAATTATTAGTTATGAATTATACAAGTTATTATCTTATTTAATTAGATCCATTAAAATAGCCTCTTTAAAACATTAGACTTAGGCAATAAAGCCAACACCATTAGAAAGCCCTTATTTTTCTGAATCCAAAGAGTATTTTTCCATATTTGTCTGATCATCTAATAATTAGTTATCGATTTTTAATTAACAACTAATCACAAAATTCCACGTCAGATATCTGCTGGCGAGAAAGCAGGAGAGAGGGTAGCCCACACAACCTGAGTTGGTCCAATAAGGGTCGACCAACTCAGCGGCGAATCAACTACCTCAGTGAGCTACAAAAGAAGCAAACTCCAAGCACATATACCAAAATGCCCCTGACCAGGATGATAAAAGAAAAGAGACGTGAAGGGTAAAACGAGGAAATCGCAGAGGGTCATCCCCTTCCTCGCTCCTTGTAAAGGAGTGAAACCACTCCTCTACTAAAAATAAAAGACCACATCCCTTAAAACCAAACACCACATAAAATTTTCCATCAAAGGGATGGAGACCAATTCTTTCAACATGTATGTATCATTACACAAGGAGTAGCAGCGGAAAATATCATTATCTAACCATTTACAATGCTCGATAACATGATACAACACTTCACCGCATATGGGTTTCAAAAAGGAAATCTAATCATATAAGCCAAAGATCAAGCTGAGGGTCATCTAGCCACCTCTTCAAGTCTCCCCAAAATCTCAGCTACAAGGTTGATGTCGAAGTTCGCCTCTCCTTGATCTAACCTGGGGTTGGAAGCATACCCCACAAAAGAGAAGAGAAAATAAATTCATCAGCAAAAGCTGGTAGGCGTATGCTAAAGGAAACTTTGAGCAATTTAAGCAATAAGGACTTCAAATGTAAAATGCTTCCCATACCAGAGATAAGGACTACCCAACGGGCATAAAAGAAAAGAATCATCATATAATAAAAGAAGATACTTGCCATGATCGAAACAATAAAGATTGTGCAATACTGGCACAAAAGAAAGTAGTAGGGCACACACCCCACAATAATCAACCTGCATGCATGTGAGATAAACATAGCCCTAGAACAATATAAACACAATTGGCGGCCAACCCTCATAAAGTTAAAACCTGGTAGAGAAAGGAATACTGCCAATCTCCCAAATATATAAAGTTGAGTATGGATTACTACCACACTCGATTATAGAGGAATGGTATACTGCCACCCTCCAAATAAACAATAGGGGAATACTGCCCCAAAACCAATGTAATTACACTATAGTGCTACTGAATCACATAGCATGTTTAATGTAGAGGCAAGTAAATAGTTTAGTCAGAAGATGATACAAAGGTTGCCATCACACAATGGACAACACAAACATATAACATCCACTTCAAAGTGGCACATACCAATATAAGAGACCAACATGCACCAAGGCACAAGAAAATATCTAAGTTCATAACAAGCAAGATAGTTCACACGAACCATGATAACAAGATATAAGACATATTATGTAGGTCAAATTCAAGAGAATGAAAAGATAGGTGAATTTCTCATTATAGAGGAATAGGGGATACACCATACCTCTCTTACTTAGAGTCCTATTAACCTCTTTTCCAAACCTTTAGTTGAAATCAAGGTCCACTTGTCTTATTTCCAATTTCATATTCATGTATTAGAATAACATATATACATTAAAGAGTTGAAACCCTAATATATGAAATTTTTACACAAAACCTCTATTCAGACCTCAAAAATATCACCACTAACTTAGTTAGGTTTTTCTGATTAAGAAAACATATAATTTTGCATATATTGGAGTTATGAAGGTTAAAGTGTATTTTTGGTGATTTTTAGGTATTTAATTCATTTTCTAAAAACTCTTTTTTACAAAACTGAAAACCAATACTTGGAAATATTTTTATTAAAAAGAACATGTTTTTCTGAGTTCAGAACATATTTTACTTTAATTTTTGGACAAATGAATCAAAAGTTATGAGTTATTGAAAATTGACCAATTAGAAATCGACACATCGTCAATTTTTAACATAAGATCATGAGTTTTAAGCATGTAATAAGGAAATATATGGGAAGGGGGTTATGAAGATCACACCTAGGGAAGATAATAAGGTTCAAACAGCAAGGATTATGAGCTTATAAGGTCTGGTTGCTCCAAACTTAGCTCCTTTCTTGAATAAAGATCTCCTTCTCAACTTAGAGGTGATAAACCCTAGAAAAAGAGCATGGAGATGAGATGTTTTAGGGTTCTTAGTGGAGTTTTATCATGGAAGGTCATGGTTCCGACCTGGAGGAAGGTGTGAGAAATACTATCAATATGAAAATAGGGAAGGGAAGGAGGATTCTTACTAGTTTTGGTTAAAATCACCAAGGAGGAGCTTAAGCAATCCTAATAGAGCAATTTGGAAACCATATGAGCCTTCTTCACCAAGGTAGGCTCCCTCAATTACCTTGGGTCAGAAACTTCGTGGCCAAATACAAAAGGAACTATATTATAAGATAGAGGAAAGAAAAGGAGACCAAGAGTTTCGAATTTTTGAGTTGGGAAAGGGGTATGTATGGCTATATATAGAAAAAGTTCAAGCATGAGGTGTATATGTGACTTTCCATGTGTCTTTAGGCTAAGGCTTCATGGCCATGCAAGTGGACACCTCATGGAGGCTCTAAAATATCTAAGGTCGGTTTTTGGACCCTTCTAGGCCATCCCAGCCGACCTCCATCAAAGAAATAACCCTATTGGTCGATGGCTTCTAAAGATAAGATCACTTATAAAGAGAAAATCCCTAAAATGCCCTTGGAAAGCAATACCATCAAACTAAGGTGAAACTAGGTGCTCCCATGGTTTTAGAATTCGAGAATGGTAAGGTGGTATATAATTATTATAATTAATATGATAATTTGCAAATAAAACATCCCAATTGGGTAAATTGCATAAAAGTCCAGAATGTACCTAAAATTGCATAACTTGTACAAACAACATCCAAATTGGACCAAACTTTATCCACAAGTGATATTTGATGTGTAGAATATTAATTTTCCATTATTTATATATTTTGAAGTTATATAATCACATTATTTATTACTTATGCCTTTTACTCATTTTCTCTCTCCTAAACTTATCCTAATATTTCAAGGTTGTCCAAATTAGATGAAATTTGACATGTAGGCTAATATTGATATGTAGAATTCGAATTTGAAGTTTGTTTCCTATTTTGAGATTTATTTTTATGAGATATGTCATATGGCCCATTAACGACCCATTATCTAAATTATTTATCCAATTAAGTTTCTTATCTTCATATTACCACCAAAATGAGTTATGTGGCATATTTTATGTATTATAAACTTAAGATTAATGTTAGAGAATTAGGTTACGTTAAGGTGATCTATAAATGTATTATCTCATTGGGATTATACAAAACATCTATTTAGGTCTAACCTTCAACCTTGTTTGGCTAAGTCCAAAATGTCAACTTCCAAGGTAGGGTCTGAGATCTAGTATGTTACACTCCCGATCCCAGACTTCCTGGTACGAGAAGCAGCTCGACGACAGGAATTGGGGAAAACCAATTGACCAACATATCTGTGAAAACAACCAAAGCAAAACCATCAGAGCGGAGCAAGGTACTTACTACGAAGTGGGATTGAGTCGGGAAGATGAGAAGCCGATGCTCTTCTCACCGCAAACACCTGCCAAAAACTCGATCACTGGTGGAAAAACCTGCTACGATTGGAGGAATTGAGATGAGAGGAGGGTAACAGGAAGAAAAATGCAGTTGTAGGCTAAGGTATAAATAGGCGGGGGTGCGAGAATCCCAAAAGGAAAGGGTGGGCGCGAAGCTACATGCCCAAGATTTGGGCAATTCAAAAATAGGGAAAACTAGGTCTCGAATAAGATATCATTGGATTCGAAATTCTCTCCCAATCATAATGCAAGTTGTTTCATTCAATTCTGTACACTGAAGCCCGAGAAAACCTCCCCACAAGAAACCCATACGCGACTGTATTGTTCATCAGACGTCGTCTCCTACTCAAGCTAGGAGACGCAATCTGGGTTGTGAAACTCAGATTGGACGGTCCAAATAAAACAAAAAATCGGAAAAAAAATGCCAGTGTTCGCGTGATAGAGAACTTAGGCAGGAATTGGAAAAAGACGCGTGACATAAAAACCAAAGTGGATTGTTATTAAACCAAAGTGGGGTCACATTAATGCACCTTTTTCTCTCTCTACGATTTAGGGTGCAAATGAGTCCCAAATTAATTAGAATTTTGCACAGAGAATAATTAAAGCATGTAGATTTTGATTATGAAATTAGATTTACCTTTTGAGAACTTTTAACGCATTTATTATCGAAAACTTAGTTTCTCTTTCTTGAAGCATTAATGACATTAGGATTATCCAAATTAGGTGAAACTTCATACACAAGTTAAGTGTGTTGAATACGAATTTGCCTTTATTTCCAACTTTTAGTCTCAAGAATTTATTTGTTTATTAATTACACCTTTTAGGCAGTTTCTCTCTCATATTATTTCAAGGTTGTCCAAATTAGCTGAAAATTAACATGTGGACTTATTTTGTTATGTAGATTACGAATTTGAAGTCTTCTCAATTTTGGGACTTTCTTACCTGAGTTGTGCCATCTGGCCCATTAGAGGCCCATTAACCACATTATACATCCAATTAAGTTATTTATCATCTTATTATCACCAAATGAATTATGTGACATATTAGATTACATTATTCATGCATTAGATTATTATGATCACTCTAACCTCAACCTTGTTTGGTAAAACCCAAAAGGTCAAACTTTCAAGGTAGGGTCCAGGATCCGGGTATGTTACAACACACTAAAAACTAGAATGCATCTTCTAAAAATTGGTTGAATTATCCTTTTTAACGAGTCAATTCAATTGTTAACACGTGCTTAGCACATGTCTTCCACTAGTCTACCTTACCTATAATAAGAGGCAGTTTCCCAATCGGTCAAGCTGCTTGCCTGCGTGCTTTCTATACAATTATCCATTTAATTTACCACTACATTCTTGCGTATACAAATACATTCCACAACAACCGCTGTGATAATTAATATGCTCATATTGCTGGACAACTCATAACAACGGCCGCACCACACTGCTTTACCGTTATAGATATTTATCAACATTTCTGTTATTTTATAATCATTTCATACGTACAAGATCTCATATATACAAAATTCTGATGTGCAATTGAACGGAGTTAGGTGTGTGTGCCTATTAATTGACATATTTGTCATTTATTTTATTTTATTTTTTAGTTAAATAAAAAGAGGTCATGCTATACAAGTGTTAGGCTTTAGGTATGTGTTTTCATCAGATCAACATGTATAGTTTAGATGTATGCTCATTGTTCCAATCAATATGTGTGTTCCAATAGTATGTCTGCACACTAATCAATCACATTCAATTATATGTTTCATATTATCATTTGTGTGTTCGGTCAACGCTAATTAGCTTAGTTGTGTTCAAACATTTTGTCTGAGTATTAATTGGTCCAATTTATCTGTGTGTTTATAGCTTCAAGGGAGTCAGTTGACTTTTAATCAAGATGTTTTCTCCTATTATGTTTTATATAGATTACCACATGTTAATGCAGTCGTCATCATGAGTCCAATAGGAACTATAATTTTGATTTAGATTTTAGTAATTACACACTATAAGTGAGAGGAAGTCAACTGGTCAACTGACCGAATGCATATTTATGTATTCCAGTAGCTTGGCAATGTGTTCATTGGTCCATTCATTGTTTGTGTTTCAATAAATGTGTTAGTCAATCCAACCTGTCTATATGCTAATCAATTTAACATGTTTTCGTGCTTACACTAGAGGGAGTCAACTGCATATTAATCACGTTATTCTATTTTATCAAGTTCTATGTATTATTGTCATTATCTTAGAAAAATATTAATTTTCAGATTAAATTTGAATAATCATCAAATATCTTTATTAAGTGTAATAGTATACATTAGAAATTTTATGGCGCTAATTCAACTGCTGCTCACGTGTTTAACACGTGCTTTTAGCTAGTATATACAAAATGACCGAGGCTTCTTTACCTAGAGCTGTTAGCGTCGCGTCCCCTATCCTGAGAATTCGGAGCAACATGGAGCTCGCCGTCTTCGCTTGTACGAGTTCCACTCTTGGCTACCGCCTCACTGTCCTCCAGCCGGGCCTACCTTCCTCTTCCCCTCCGAGATTTGTCTCATTGCCTTTGCCACTTCGCTTTGCCAAACTTGGTAGCTCCACCCGCCTTGTGCCTAGCAGCCAATTCCGCCGTCTTGGCTCGTCCGCCCCTGCGGACAGACTGACCTCACTTGCCGTGTCAGCCCAAGCACTAACCCTCGATGAAGAGAAGACGGAGCCGCTTCCGGCGGATATTCTGGTCTCAGAGAACCAAGAGCCGAATTCCAGTGTGAGCGCCGGTGGTCTTTAATTGCCACATTCTTACTGCATTTGAATTTATAATTGTCCTTGTGGGTGCTTTAATAATCTATGTTAGTCCATTGGAAAAATGATATTACTTACGGCTAAGGAAATATGAATTGCTATCCCGTAGCAGCTTTTAGCAAAGAGTGGTACTCAATGCAGTGTAATATGTGATAGTGTTATACCTTATCCGCACGAGTTTCTGGTTGCCTAATAATTGTCTCAGCTTGCTATTTAGAGGATTTTTACCATGCTATATGCTATTCATATTGCAGTGAGACGGAAACTTCTATTCAACCGTGCGCTTTCTACTGCAGGTCAGGCTAAGCGTAGAAGTGCCTCCTATCGTTTCTCAGGATTGCCATAAGAAAGTCTTGGCTGAACTTGCAAAGCGTGTAAAGGTAATTACAATTTCGTACCTTCCGTCATTTATATCGCAAACTCAGCTTTCTCCTCGTGTTGGTTACTGATAGTGCTGTATATTTACATTTGCTATGTACATATTAGCGAAAAACAAAATCAATTCATCATGCAATACACTACGATTAAGAATAGCTACATCCCGTCAAAGTAATCACATCACAAAACCGTTTTCTTGGCAGTTATTCTAGCTAAGATAAGATACTTATTGTACATGGTCATTGATTGATGTCTGTGAGTACTGTAGGATGCGATATATGTTCTCACCGTCCAATTTTTTATCTCATTCAGGTACCTGGATTTCGCCCTGGCAAGAGAGTTCCAGAGAACATTCTGATTAGTTATGTAGGTAGAGAACAGCTGCGACGGGCTACAATTGAATCTATTTTGAAAAGGACCCTTCCAAATGCTATGTCCACGGTAAGTGCAGGTGTACGGGTCCTTGAAACCATATGGCCTCTAACAGAATAAACTTCACTATTCTTTTACTAGAAGTCTAACTTGTTGCATATGTTCGACATCCTGGTCCTGTTGAGGAAAAAAAAATCCTAGTGCAACCTAAATAATTCTGTAAATTTCCTTTGTGCTAGTTTTTTAGCATTATGTTTTAGATAAGCAAGAAAGAAAATAAAACCTTAGCCCACTTTGGCTGGCTACTCAAACTGTGAAGTTAGACTTTTGATTGAGGATAAAATGATCTTTCTCCCTAAGAGATATATTTGAAGTAATTTGTTTTCCTCTTGGTGGGGGCATCAAGTAGCCTTGTTTTTTTTTTTTTCTGTAGTGAATAAATCTACTGTAACCTTCTTTCCATTTGACCATGAATACGCCCAATGTAGGTGGAGTCTGTATATAAAGAGAATAGATGAAAAAGTAGTTTATTTTTTGTGCAAATTAAGAATAAGATAAGAATCTATTTTCAATTTTCCATCTTTTTTTACACAAATAATTGCTTAATTGTTGGCGAGCAGTAGCTCAGGTGGTCGCAGCACGGGGCCCCTCATGAAGGGTCTTGGGTTCGAATCTCCTGGTGGTGCTGTTCGGAATTGTTTCTCCCGTAGCGCAGCCGGCCTCTGCGCGACTTAATGGGCTACGCTCCTTACGGGATGGGGTTGAGCTCCCCCAGGTTGGGCTCGACACAAGCCTTACGAGTCTCCTGGGTTACCAAAAAAAATTGCTTAATTAATAAATTGATTGTTTAATTAGGCCTTTTGAATTGGAAATGGACCTTTTGTTTTTCTTATCAAATGAAAAGAGACGTTTCCCTTTTTAATTGAAAAGAGACTCATTGTTTTCTTTATTAATTAGAAAGAGACATTCTCCTCCTTAATTGGAAAGGGACTCTTTATTTTCCTTACTAATTAGAAAGAAACTCCTCCGCATCTTTATACGTGTGTAAGAGCAATCTTGTGATCATGTCTTACTGAGAATAAAACATAGGACGGTAAAGTGGTTATACATAAGTTCTAATTATTAGAGTTAAACACAAATATGAACCACAGTCGCCGACGTTCATGTGTGAGAAAACCCTTGTCCTAGAAACTTGTCATGCCTTTGTTGTAGTCCAAAAGTGCCTGACAGAGATTCTTCTCATATGTGAAGTATGTCCATCTTTCCTTCTTTCATAGACACAATTTGTTGGGTGGTGGTACCTGCAATCGCTGGGCTGGACTAGTGGTGAACTTTTTCTATCGTCAACAACGTTCTTCTGCTACATGTTCCAGATTGGATCAACTAGAAGATCGATGCTCAATCAAGAGGATTTTGAGCCGCTGATTTCTTTAAGTATTATGTCCTATTGTCCAACGGGTGATCTAGTCTGAAGTTCCTAACTCTGTCTGATTTTATGTTCTCATGTTCTATTTGTTTTACGTATTTCTTATTTGGATCAGACTTGAAATTGTTAATTAATATTGAACAGTTGCTGTTGCATATAATGATATCAAAATTTATATCCAGTAGTCTTAAAGAAACCACCTTTTATCGTTAGTTAGCAATGATTGACCTTGATTTTGGCATGAAAATTGACACAAAAAATGTCTCAAACATTTACTGGTACCAACTTTACATGTTAGCAAAGTAGAATACAATTTTGGCTGAATAAGGTGGGTTATGATTAGTTTTACAAGAGGATGAACCTAAAATAGATGAAACTATCTCTGGCAATGCTAAATTAATTACAAATTGGAAGAAGGCCGATAAGACGTGCTAAGAGTTAATCTTATTTGCTTTAAATAATAAACTGTATGATCTATACTCTAAGCCGCCTATTACTACTTCCAAGGTTGTGGGAGGCATTAGAATAGAAACATAATACGGAATATTAGGATGCTGAAGAGTACTGTGCTTCTAAGTTTCTAAAGTTTCATATGGTAGAGGATAAACCCATCTCCAACCAAACTCATGACTTCCAACTCTTATGTCACGAGCTTGAAAAGTTTACTTGCTTATTTATTGACAGGTAAAAGGACGAGCTTTAAAGGATTCTATTCGCATCGTTACCAATTTTTCGGAAATGAATGAGGCTTTCTCTCTAGAAGATGTTTTCAGGTTCTTTCTTTACCTCGCTAGTGTGTCTGTCTTCTTTGTCATTACAAGTTCAGAAACTGAGTGGTGATTGCACACTCTTTAATAGAAATACCCATTTTTTGTAACCTTGTAATCATTTCAAGCTTTTCTCATTGCTTCACTCACTATCATATATTTTGTTTATTACCTTATTTGTAGAGGCATTCTTCTGGTGTTTTTTAAGCACATGACTGTGAGCTAACCATGGAATAAGGCTCTAGTGAATTACATTAATGTGTGTTAAATTTTGGCAAATTTGTATAGTCTTTGTACACTATTGTAACTTGTAAGATGCTTTACAAATTCATAAACAAGCTGAAATTGGGATATAGAAGCGGATGCTTAGTAATGTAAACCCTAATGAATTAAATGATTAACTGATTAAAGTCAAAGGATCTTTATTCATAATCATCAAGGTGACTAATAATGATGTATTGCAACCTTGATATAGGCACACAAAACAAAGCAAGTTGGGCAGTAGCCAATGTGGGACGAACCGCTTGGCTTAACAAAAACCAAGTATAAAAGGGAAGCATAAACATAATAAAGATAAAGCACAAAAATCAAATAACACATGGTGCTTAGCAAATCGACAATGTCTGCTTTCAAAAGCACACAAATGTTGAGTCTGTTTGGCATTAGCTCCCTCAACTGTAAATGATTGGACTGCATTGAGTCAACACTCAGATACTGTGCCAAAAGGTTGGCATCAATGTGGTGGAAGTCGTCCTTGGAGATCCATGTAGCGTCGATATTAGAGCGGTCATGCCAGAGCACCAAGTAACTGTTGCATTGTCCCTGACTGTTGAGCATGGTGTGGTCCTTAACAACAATGGTGATGCATTTGGAAGACGAATGAGGAAGTCGAGGAAGAGGATCTAGAGCTACTGAAGACAATGATGTCCTGTGACGACTACAAGAAGCTGCAACAGGTGGTAAAAGGGGGGGGGTCAAATGTACCGTGACTAGGATATATATCCTCCACATTAATTACTACACTAATGCCTGAATCCGCTAGCAGATCCAACACATAGGCATTAGGTCCATGTCCCATAAGTATTTTGAATAGTTTCAACGCTCGGGCATGAAACTTTTTGTAAGATTTTTAGAGTGGCCTTGACGGCAGACGAGCACTAATTTTCATAAGCCAATGAAATATTTTGACGAATCTCAATATGTAAATTATGAACGTGTTGGGCAAAGGTCTCAACAGTGCGAGGACGGGAATCAATGGGCATTAGGATGAGATTGATAGGATGACATGTTTGCAACCATGAACAAATTCAAAAGGGCTCTTTTCCAATGGACCTATTGACAAAACTATTGTAAGCACATTTAGTAGTCGGTAAATGTAGATCCTAAGTTCCTAAGCATTTGTCAACAAGGCATTGCAAAAGGTCACATAAACTCCTACTGATCACCTTACTTTGATCATCAATCTAAGGATAGAAGGCATAAGAGAAATTGAGTTGGGTATCAAAGATTTTCCATCGTGCCTTCCAAAAGTAACTAACAAATTTCACATTGTGGTCAGACAATATGGCGGTAGAAAGTTACTGTAGCTTGGCTACCTCTTTGAAGAAAAGACAGGCAATATGAGATGCATCAGAAGTCTTACTATAGAAAATGAAATGAGCCATCTTGGAAAATAATCATTAGTCACGAAAATGGATCCATGGCCATAGGAAGTGTGGGGAAGGCCAAGAAAATGTCCATACTCATACCATTCTAATGCTCACAGGGGTTGGAAAGGGGAGTTTAGAGGCCCGTATTTTGTTGTTTAGTTTCACCAATTGATATGTACGACATTGGGAAACAATATACACAACACCGCAAGGTAGGTACCAAAGATTTTCCACCGTGCCTTCCAAAAGTAACTAAACAAATTTCACATCGCAGTCAGACAATATGGCGGTAGAAAGTTACTATAGCTTGACTACCTCATTGAAGAAAAGACATGCAATATGAGAGGCATCAGAAGTTTTACTACAGAGAATGAAATGAGCCATCTCTGAGAAATAATCATCAGTCACGAAAATGGAGCCATGGCCATGGGAAGTGTGGGGAAGGCCAAGAAAATGTCCATACTCATACCATTCTAATGCTCATGGGGGTTGGAAAGGGGAGTTGACAGGCTTGTATTTTGTTGTTTAATTTCACCAATTGGTATGCACGACATTGGGAGATGATGTACACAACATCACAAGGTAGTGACGACTAATAAAAATTGTCAGTGAGCAACAGACAAATTGTCTTATTCCTACCAAAATGACCAATGAGCTACCAAAATGTAATTCCCACACAATAAAATCCCAAAGAAAAGTGTTTGGAGTACATAATTGGTTAACACGAAAGAGAAAACCGTCACATGGCACAGAATTAGAAGAATGGACTGAAGAGTTCTCAAGAAGCTCTGAGTAGATTACCCCAAAGTCAGGATAAGAGGGGTATCAATCCTTTAGCAGTAAAATCCGACAACATTGACGCTCATAGAGAGAAGGGTCGTCATGGAATGACTCAAAGCATTGGCTGACTTGTTCTCAAAGCTAGAATGATTTTGAGAACAAAGGTGTATGCTTGGGCAAGCTCACTCAAGCTCTTTTGGGAGTTTAGGAAACGTACTCAAAGCATTGGCTGACTTGTTCTCAAAGCTAGAATGATTTTGAGAACAAAGGCGTATGCTTGGACAAGCTCACTCAAGCTCTTTTGGGAGTTTACGAAACGTCGACCTTAATGATCAAAACACAAGGTGAGTTCTTGGCTTTTGTTACTGTATGAAAATGTAGAATTTCTCGTAGGTTGAATATTTGTGCATATTGTCATTGAGTTTTTCATTGATCAGGTAACTTGGATGATCTTCAAAACTGAACACACTTTCGATTCCACACCATAAGCATCTCACACCACCCTAAAGGAAGTGAAAAATCCAGAAGGCAAAGAGTAGGACTTCTATAATTTTCTTTTTTATTATTTTGAAAGCTCGTGTAGCATGTGCAATCTAAATTAATTTTTCATGTTTGAGAAGTTCGGTGAATGGAGTCTAATCATACTGAAACCTTAAAGAAAGCAACGACAGAAGGTGGCAAGTGTAAAGCCTGGGCCCACTGCCCTAGGCTCTAGTAGAGTTTCAAGAATGACGACTGGCCCCACAGACCACCACTAGCCTTAACTGCGCGCTTTATCCACACTCATGCGCAAGCTAGGATAAACTTCCCGACTGGTCACCCATCCTAGTACTATTCCAAGCCAAGCACGCTTAACTATGGAGTTCTTTAGTGATGGGCTCCTGGAAAAGGAGGTGCACCTTGGTGATATGGGTAGTCCAATCATTCCTTTTAAGATCATTTAATCCGATGCCTCAAATCCTAGGACGTTACAATCTCCCCCACTTAGAATCTTGACGTCCTCGTCAAGGCTCGATTATATGGTCGCACGGCTCAAGACTGGCATGCCACATGCCCATGTGGGCCCCACCTACTGGAGGGGTAATGGCTCTGATACCATTATGTAAAGCCTGGGCCCACTGCCCTAGGCTCTAGTAGAGTTTCAAGAATGACGACTGGCCCCACAGACCACCACTAGCCTTAACTGCACGCTTTATCCACACTCATGCGCAAGTCAGTTTAAACTTCCCGACTGGTCACCCATCCTAGTACTACTACAAGCCAAGCATGCTTAACTATGGAGTTCTTTAGTGATGGGCTCCCGGAAAAGGAGGTGCACCTTGGTGATATGGGTCGTCCAATCATTCCTTTTAAGATCATTTTATCCGAGGCCTCAAATCCTGGGACGTTACAGCAAGCCCATGGATGCTACAAATCTTAGAAATAGTCTTCAAACCTTGGTCACTCTGTGATCGATCGAACTTTTTCCTGGTCAACAAAAGTTCTTAACAACTAAAATAATGAACCCGAAAGGACAACCTTGTTTTGGAAAGGAATACATTGACGCAATTTCTTCCGAACGAAGTGTTTGAAACACAAGATGAAGATGTGTAGTAAGTTTCTCCTTTGTCTTCCTGAAAGCAAAATTTCATCAAAGTTAACCAAAAACAATTTCCCATGAAAGGTCAAAGGACATGGCTCATAACCCTAATTGAATGTAGTCGGTGCATTCGATAGGCCGAAGAGCATAAACAACCATTCATATATGTATTAGGGGTCTTAAAAGCTGCCTTCCATGTATACATCTCTTTGACTCAAATCTTATGGTATTCATGTGTAAGTCGGTCTTAGATAACAATTGAAACCCAATCAACAAATCTAACATGTCAAATCAAGGGATGGAGAAACGGTACTTAACAATGGTTTTGTTGATAGGTTGGCAACCAATGCACATTTTCCAACTTCCATCCCTTTCAGGAGCAAGGAGAGCAGGAACTACACTAGGGCTTTTGCTTTTGCATGTTTGAGAAGAAGGGTATCAACTAGATGTTTCAACTCACATGTTTTGTTGGGTTCATGCCATGGATTAAAATTTTGATCGAAATTGCGGTTTCAACCACCATGAGACATCAAAATCAATGTGCCAAATTGCAGAATTTCCGATATGCAGTCACAAAAATTGAAAACAAATCTAAAAATCTTAAAAAATGTAGCACACCCCCTCAATTAGTTGAATCCAAATAAAAAATATAACAAGCTATTGCGTAAGAATATATGTATGTGTGCATTGCATGATCGAAATCCTGATCGAAACAGTTCTGTATATTTTCACTCACACGTGTAGGATTCCCCACCCTATACTGAGATATGATATTATTGCATAATTAGGTGTATTTATGTATGTAGATCATCATGGTAAAACTATCATGACTTAATTCCTTTATCTGGTTGTCGAAATCGTCAAAATTTGCATCAAAAAATCTGTGTCGACAGGATTGGAAAAATAAAAAGTTCTTGAAATTTCTGTTTTCGGACCTTTGGAAACGTCTTCACAATCAACATTTTAAACTTTGGTTCACACAATAATGTGAGCGATTAGGAAGTGACAAACCCAAGATCAAATCAATCTGATGTTGGATATCATGCGAAGACGAGAGCTCATCGGAAAGTTCCTCGCGATGCCTGTCTTTGAATTTATCTAAAAGTTGGGCAAGTTCAAACGACAAATCAAAGGATTACAAGAAGTGATAGCCTCTTTGATGAAAAAAACATACATGCTTCCAGATTCACAACCAACATCCTCTACCTCTGTATGGGTGACCAAATGCACAGAACGACGAGGTGTGGATGGAGGAGGTGCATATGGCTTTTGCTTATGAGTGGAGGGGAAAGCTGAAGTCTTTACCCTTATGCTAGAAGATGTAACTATTTGATCGGCCCTCATTGCGAGCATCCATATAGAAAATCCAAGCGCAACCCTAGATAATGTGCTCAACATTGATGGGTTACATCATCACACCATATGTGATCGGAAGTGTGACCAAGGTTAGATGCACAAGGCACATCTATGTAATTGGTAAACTCATGTGATTAACCCAGTGAACTTTGTGAGATTGAGGATGGGGTTATGGTCGAAGATTCAAACGTTTGAGTCTTAATGAGAGATGGTGTTTTGTGAACTGCCATTGCCGATAAGAAAGTTTGTAGCTTTTGCCAGTGTGTTTAAAATTTGTATGGAAGGAAACGATCCAGTTCTATTCATCGGCGCAAAGAGAGTGAACATGCATGTCCTGTAGGTAAGACTCATGGTCTTCATAATCAGGCTTGTCATCAAAAGTTCAGAAGCAGTAAACACATCCTCATACTCAATTCTTTCATCCTTAGGACTAGTGTCAGGAGAGTAGGAACACACGAGTAAAGCTCGTCAGGTACATTAGGAAGTTAGGTGGGTCATCTTGTGACAATGAAAACATTCACAACCACACTAAGTATAGCGGGAAGAGGACAATACCTCTTCTTTGTCCTTACTGAAGGAAGAAAAAGATGGTTAGGAAGTAGGAGTAGGTTTGACATCAACAAATGATATGTTTTTCTTATTGTGTTTGAGGCAATACATGCCTTGTTTGATCGCCACTTTAGCCTCCTCCACTTTGGCTTGCAATCGCTTTAAGATGTGACATCCTGTGACGGCTCCTAGGAAACTTGTGAGTTTTAGGGAAAATCGGGTGAGGGGTTGTGGCATTGGGTGAGAAGAACGGGATGGAGTGATAGAGGGGGCGAGGAGTTGCCACATTGCCCAAAAGAAACAACGAGGAGCTATAGGTTGCAACAGTCATGTAAGTTTCAATCTTTTGGGCACGATGAAAAACGTCGTCTAGGGAACTGTACTTGTTGATATGTGTACACATGACCTTCTTGTTATATGTAGATAAGTAAGGTTCTACATGCAAATTTGTAAGTTACTGATTTCATATATATGCAAGTCATGGAGAGTGGGTCATCTCCTTCTCCCAATATACCATTGTTTTACATGATTTCAGAGCTTCAAGGAGTCAAGCTCTAGCAAAATAGTCAAAGAAGAGGTGGCCGTCATTCCCTCTTCTCTCTAGTTTTGGGGAAGTTCAGCAGCAGGCCCTTTGATATGGTCTTTGGGCGTGGGCTACAGAACTTGACTGTAGCACGACGGCCACAAAGAAGGCCACTGCTCCCTCAATGGTTTCATCTAGGGACCTTCACCCCCAAGTCCCTCTTCTACAAAGTCAAAGCAGCCTCTAGATACTAGTGGCTGGGTCTACATCTATCTGGACAACCTCCTACAGCTTCTCCTTTCTCCAGGCAGTTGGCGGTCAGTGTTGTCCTTAAAGATTGCTCTCATAAGGAGGATGTTCAAGCAAGCTTTTGCCTCAAGTCCAGGCCTATAGGTGACACCCAGATCTCTTCTTTCTCCCGGATTTTACCTCGTTCGATTCCGATCCTTTTGGAGGGGTTTGGAGCTTCTTCTTTCCCAAGTGGTCTGGCCTCTGTTACTGTAGCAGCGTGCCAAACTGCAGTGATTCGACCAAAGTTGTTGTCATTTTGTCATTTCTTGAGGTTATTTGTAACCGACTGGCTTGTGAACAGCTGTGAGGTCTCAATATAAGGAGGATACTGTCTGAGAATCTATTGTTACGTCCCAAAATTATATGACCTACTGCTGTTGTTGTTGATTATTTGATGTTGTTGTTGTTGATTACTGATTGCTGATTGATAACCGCTTGAGGAACTATTGTTTGGAACTCCTAATCTACTTATGAAGAGGTTACACCATGTCAGTTTGACAAGGGATGAATACCTATATTTGATGCAGTTTCCTGCTTCTAACACATCAAATTGTCTGCATGTGTTTCTCCATCCTTCAGAGCAACATCATCATCTTGGATTTTGGATTCAGGTGCCACAGACCACATGACCAATACACCTTGGTTGATATCCACCCATCCCACCAAAATGCCTTTCTAATGTCACTATTGATGATGGATCCACAATTGCTGTTCAAAGTATCAGAACAATAAATCCCTTACCAAATATCTCTCTTGATCCAGCCTTGTATATCCCAAAGTTCCCTTTCAATCTAGTATCCATCAATCATCTCACCCATTCACTTCAAGCTGCTGTTATCTTTCTGCCTGATTGTTGTGTTATATAAGATCTGAAGACACAGAAGACCATTGGCGGAGGGTATGAGCATGCTGGTCTTTGCTACCTTGGTGAGCCTCTAAAAGCGTGTTTAGCTGCATCTCCTCTACATATTCATAGTCGTCTAGGTCATATGGCGTTAGATAAACTTAAGTTGATGGTACCTAATTTTTGCAATTTGGATAAACTAGATTGCGAGTCATGTCAGCTAGGTAAACACCAACGATCCCCATTCAGATCTAGAACCTAAAGTAGAGCGGAGTCATCTTGTTAAATCATTCACTCAGACATCTGGGGTCCTAGTCGGGTTCCATCAAAACTTTGATATAGGTACTTTGTCACCTTTATGGATGACCACTCACAGGTCACATGGTTAAATCTGATGAAGGACAAATCTAAAGTTTTTTTCATCTTCCAATCTTTTTACCAAGAAGTTGATAACATTTATGACAAGCATATTCATATCCTTCACACTTACAATACTCGGGAGTACTTAAGTCACAATTTTACTCAAATTTCTTTCATCCCGTGACATCATCCACCAACCTCACGTCCACATACTCCACAACAAAATGGGGTTGCCGAATGAAATAATTGACACATCATTGAAACTGCTTGTACCCTTCTTCTCCACATGAATGTCCCAAAAGAATTTTGGAGTTTGCCTGTTCTTACATCCACTTACTTGATCAACCACATGCCATCATCCGTCATTCAAAATCAAATTTCCTTTTCTGTCCTTCATCCCAAACAACCAATATACCATGTGCCACCTAAAGTCTTTGGGTGTGTTCGTTTTGTTCATATATTAGGTGGTGGTCATGATAAGTTCAACCCCAAGTCTAGTAAATGTATATTTTTGGGCTATTCTCGAGTCCAAAAAGGATACAAATGTTTTTGTCCATCATATCGCCGCTTTTGTCTCTGCTGATCTCACCTTTTTTTGAAGACGCAACATATTTTGGTGGTTCGCATTATCTTGAAGAGGTCGAGGAGTCTTTGCCACTTCCAACCATCATTTAATTACAAATCATTGAGCCTCCAATCATTCAACCACAAGTCATTCAACCACAAATCATTCAACCACAAGTCATTCAACCACAAATCATTCAACCACAAGTCATTCAGCCACAAGTCAGTCAGTCACCTTCCATACGATCACAAATTTCAGGGATTAACTCTCCTAGTCGTCCACCCATTACACAAGTCTACACACGTAAGGAGAATCCTACCTTGGGTCATGTAAAGGACAATGCATGTCTCAATCCTTCTACAATCGTCACTTAGTCAGATGATCTGATGAAAACCAACAATCCTGTTGATTTGCCTATTGCCTTATGCAAGGGCAAACGATCTTGTACCTCTCATTCCATCTCATATGTTATTTCCTATGCTCATCTTTCTCCATCATATTATGCCTTTCTATCCTCTGTCTTCCATTTCCATTCCCTCGTCTGTCTGAGAGGGCTTGAATCACCCTGGATGGCTTGCTATAATGATGGAAGAGATGTCTGCTCTAGAAAGTAACAATACATGGTCATTAGTTCATTGTCCCTTTGGGAAATCAGTGGTTGGTTGCAAATGGGTATTTACAGTCAAGGATGGGCCTGATGGTTCTATTGATAGGCTCAAGGCACACTTGGTGGCTAAGGGATTCACATAGATTTATGATGAAGACTACTTAGAGACATTCTCTTCTGTGGCCAAGATGGCATATGTTCATCTCATCCTGTCTCTTACTGCTACACATTCATGGACTCTACATCAACTTGATATCAAGAATGCCTTTCTATATGGTGATCTGAATAAAGAGATCTATATGGAACAACCACTAGGGTTTGTTGATCAGGGGGAGTCTGGTATGGTTTGACAACTCCACAAGTCTCTTTATGGTCTTAAGCAATCACCTCGTGCTTAGTTTGGTAGATTCAGTTGTGTTCTTTTTGAGTTTGGTCCGCAGATGCATCATGGATCACTCTATTTTCTACCGACGATGTGATTTTGGATGTATATTACTGTTAGTTTATGTTGATGATATTGTGATCAATGGTGATGATAGACAAGGTATTGAACAACTCAAGCACTTTCTTCAGGGCAAGTTTCAAACAAAAGATTTAGGCAACCTGCAATATTTTCTTAGAATTGAAGTTCTCAAATCAAAGGCCAGAATTGTCATTTCACAACGAAAGTATGTTCTGGATCTTCTTACAAATACATGTATGCTTGGAGCTAAGCCAGTAGAGAGTCCAATGGACCCTAAGGTCCGATTCTCTATGGAACAGGGGGAGCCACTTGACGACCCTTGGCGTTATAGAAGGCTTGTTGGAAAATTAAATTATTTGACCCTCACCAGACCTGACATTGCCTTTGCTACTAGTGTTAGTCAATTCAGGGAGAAGCCATGTACTGGTCACTTGGAGGCTATCATGCACATTCTGAGATACTTGAAGAAATCTTCTGGGAAAGGACTATTGTACCAAAATTATAACCACATGAGAGTTCAGAGTTTTTTCGATGCAGATTAGGCAAGATCTAGCATTGACAGGAGATCTATTTCTGGCTATTGTGTCTTTGTGGGAGGTAATCTGGTATCGTGGAAAAGCAAGAAGCAAACAATTGAAGCTAGATCTAGTGCTGAATCGGAGTATAGAGCTATGGCTCTAGCCCCTTGTGAGTTATTATGGGTCAAACATCTATTCGAAGAGTTGGGCTTTGGTCAGAGTAGTCCTATGGAGTTGAAGTGTGGCAATCAGGCTGCCGTCCACATTGTCCAAAATCCTATCTTTCATGAAACAACAAAGCATATAGAAGTTGATTGCCATTTTCTCAGATAAAAGACCCAAGAGGGCCGATCCAGTTGTCACCGGCCAGTCTGAAAATCAGTTAGCTGATTTATTTGCTAAGTCTTTGAATGGTTGTCGGATTCAGTTCTTATGCAACAAGCTAGGAGCATATGATATTCATGCTCTAGCTTGAGGGGGAGTGTTAATATGTGTACACATGACCTTCTTGAATATGTAGATAAGTAAGGGTCTACATGCAAATTTGTTAGTTATTGATTTCATATATATGCAAGTCATAGAGAGCCTTGTCAGTCTGACTCGTTACTCAACGGCTCTTCGCCTCATCAAAATTTTCCATGTATTGACCGACTGATACAAAACCTTGGTTGAGGTTCATCCAATTTGAGAGAAGTTGTTGTTGGTATTAGGCCGGTACATATTGCTTTAGAGGTTTGGCTTTCATATCATTCCAGAAGAGAAAAGGAGGCTGATCCAGCCATTCCATGTCATGTTGAACACCTTGCAAACCTTTTGAGTTTCATTTTCAGAAAATGACATTGTTCGACGTATCTTATGGCATATCATTTGTTATAATCTTCCATATTGACAATCCAATCCAACCCAAAAACTCTTTGGGGTCAAGTTTTCCTTCAAATATCAGGGGCATCCACCTTGACTTTGCGGGTACTATCATTGTGAGATGGTGGACACTGTTCAGGGTAGTAGTAGTCGTGATGCTTGTGAGGAAACACTAGGTGACACGGGCCAGGATAAAGATCGTGATCATGAGGGTGAAAGTGAGTAATGGAGTCCATGAGGTAGTCTGATAGGATGATGAGGTAGAGAAAACTGGATTGTCGGCTGGTATGGTGGAGAGTTAGGGCTGTTTGGGGAGGGTGTGGGGCACATAGAGTGGGCTGAGGTAGTAGCTCGTAATGGTTGTGACCGAGTTGTAGTGTGTAATGGTTAAGATGGTGGTATGGTGACGTACAAGAAGAGGTTTGGTATTATGGAGGGTTCTTCCAAGAGTGTGAAGGAATATGGATGGGTTAGAGATGTTAGCATGGAGATAGTTAGGAGTCTATTGGAGTGTGGGCATGTTGACCTATACAGGAGTAGGATTGAGTGGAGGTTTTTGGATAGGCCCCAAAGATAGAGGCACGCCATACCCTACGTACGCGTGGCTGTCTGGCTGGAGCAAAGTGTATTTGCCTAGCGAATAGATCACATCTCGGTCAAGATGGAATGTATTAGTTGATCGAGAGTGTTAAGGGTATATAGAGGTTGGGGCTGAGAAGTTTGTTGGGGTGGGTCAACATTCTCATTGGGTTATAAGACATACTTTCAGACATCTTATCCCATCCCATCTGGTCCTTCCTCTTTTCTGTTCAATTCCCCTTCCTAACAACAAAAGATGCCAGACACTATGATGGCGAGATATGACTGGAATGATATTTGTTGTTCAATAATCTCACTTCTTTGTTAAAACATCTAGTACACTCCCACCTAAAAAATATTTATGTTTGTGAGCTCTGCCTTTGAAACTGATTCAGGATAAACTATAAAGTTACTTGATTCTAAATTTCAAGTCTTAACTTTCTTTCTTCCAGCTGTAACACCTTCCTCTGTTATAAAAAAGTGTGTTTTACCATTTTGTAGATAGTTTGGCTTACTCATCCCTGTTTGGTTTACCCATCCCATAGTGTCTCATTCATGCTGTTACAAATCATAATATAAACATTTGTTTGTCATTATTGTTGACCCAATAGCATGTCTCTTATTAATCACCCGGCCAATATTTTTAGATTTGATGTCAAAGCTGATCTTGCTCCTGAGGTAAAGTGGGTGTCTGAAGATAAATATAAGAATATGAAAATTGTTGTGGAGATCGACAACACCATTACTGCTGAAATAGCTTCTGAGAAAGAGTTCAACCGTCGCCACAAAGCTTTAGGAGCTTTAAAGATTGTAACTGAGAGAGGATTGAAGGTATCTTATTTTCCTTCTATAACACTGTAAACTGAAAATAAACCGAATGCCATGCGCGTTCCATTTTGCAAACATGTTAGGACAATTGGTTGCTACCTTACCTTGTACCTTCCGCTTGTGAAACTCTACTTGTTTTCATAAATTTGTACTTGTTGCCGATCAGATAGAGGAACTGCTTATTACTACCTCCAAAACCACAAACAACATAATATCATCAAATACCAAAATGAGATACACATGACAATTTGTACAGTATGCCAGATATTGAACTTCACCATTGCAATTGTGACAGATAACAAATAACATGCTACTGGACTACAAAAGCGACATCTTGAAATTGTTCAAAGTAACAAACATTTTTGCATCGCTTTCCAAATGAGCTCAAATTTTTTATATAGCCTATGTATATGATACTTACAAGGATCAAAGGTTTGGAGTTTGAATAAATTGACTTGAATATATGTTGCCGCCAGTACACTCGAGTGTACCCCAGTCTGACTCTCTCTCTCTCTCTAGAGAGAGTCAGACTAGGCTAGAATCAGTTGTGTTAGAGCACAAAAAGAACTCAATAGTTTCCCATCTTGGTTCAGCTATAGATAAAATCCAACCATAGGGTCTTATTGTTCACCTGATCTCAATTTTCAACTCATCTGGATACTTTTAGGTCATCCATCTAATGTGTTCAAAAATCAACATTTTAATTAGTTTCAGGCCTTCATTTTTGGTATGTTAAGATACAAGGGCTATACTTATCCGAATGTGCTCAATTTTTTTGGAGTGTCTATCTCATCAACATAGATCAACCCTATAGATTTTTTTTTTCATTAAAACTTAATTTTGATATTTTATAGGTACTAAAAAAATTGATTCTACGCAGAATCGATTCTATTCTAGTTTTACTCTCTCTCTCTCTTTCTCTTTCTCTCTCTCTCTCTATCTCTCTTTCTCTCTCTCTCTCTCTCTATATATATATATATATATATATATAAAAAGCTAGGACACACTCGAATGTATGGGAGACCGAATACACTTGAGTCGTTTTCCATCATGCAACATTTATTTTAAAAATCTAAACCATTGATTATCTTAAATATCATATGAACATACTATATATAAAGTTTCAACTCATTTGGACACTGATAGGTCATGCATCTAAAGACGACAAAAATTATACAATTCATTTAGTTTTGTGGGTTGGTTTTGTTGGTCATGAAAGATTGACTTAGAAAATTTTAAATGAGCTCAAATTTTACATGTAGCATATAGTTGTTGTAACAATGAATATACAGTTTGGATTTGTAAAAAAAAGTCTATATATGCAAACACCACTTGAGTGCACGGTGCAATCTGTACACTCAAGTGTATTCGAGCCTGACTCTCTCTCTCTCTCTCTAGATGTATATGTATGTTTATCTTTAATACCCGCGCAGGTAATTATGGCCACCCTGCAGCTCAAAAAGTAACTATTTTGTCAGAAAGTAACTATCTGAACAAAAAGATAACTATGTTATCAAAAAAGTAACTGTTAAAGAGTATATATTAGCCTATTTAGTTAATAGGTTAATTAGTTAGTGGGCTTTTGTATCTCATCCCGTTTAGATTACTTGCGTCTTAAGTCTTAGGGCGTCTCCCTCTCCTATATAAAGGAGAGGGCGTCCATTCTTGTATCCATCCCATTGAATTCAATCTAATTTTATTTTTCACATGGTATCAGAGCGGTGAACAAAAACGGTGGCGGTGAACAGTAACTCCAGTGGTGAACAGTAACTCCGACGGTGAATAATACACAACGTGAACAGTACGACAGAGTGAACAGTAATTCTTGCGTGAATAGAGCGTGTTTGCTCCTAAGGGAAACCTAGCTGCCGCCCCTCCTCCCTCTCCTTCCCGGCGCGCACGCAGCTCTAGCCGCCGCTGCTCGTCTTTTCCAGAGAGCAACCGAGGGTAAGAAACCCCGCCTGCGGGCGGTTGCCGCCGTTGCCATGGCTTAGGCCGGCTGCCCGCTAGGCATCTCCCGGTCTCCATGACATATCTTTCTTTTTCTCAAACGATCTAATTTTCTTTCCGTGCATCGGCACCATCACCTTCCCGACGCCATCATCATCCTTCTCGTGCAAACGCCGGCACCAGCAACAGACAGAGCCGCCACCACACCTCTATCCCACGCAATCAGTGCCGCCGCCAGCAGCAACAGCAAAAGTGCTGCCATCCGCTAGCGACAACAGCCACCAAGCGCCATCTCCGCCAGCAGCACGCCGCCACCGACGATCACCCAACCATCATTCCGAGCGGCCAGTAAAAACAACCACCATCCGCATCCGTCGACGCCATCACACTCGCATTATTCAACAACCTTCTACCGCTGCATCGCCCTGATATCCTCAGCTCCAACCTTCGTCGTCTCATTAGGAGAGGTTCCACACTTGACTCCGCATGCAGCCTCATGGCATGCAATATCTCCGGAGTCGTGCAAGAGACCAGTATCATCTCTTTTTAGTTGTGGCCAAATGCTACATCAGCTGAGCGACACAATCATCGTCATCTGTCCTGCTGCTGTGTTGCTGCTATATCATCCAGCAACTATATCCCCAGCTACCGATCACACCATTCAGCTGCCGCCGTCATCCATCCCCCAGGTCGTTGCTCCACTGCCGCTCTCCATCTTGTCGTTGCTGCCCCAACGTTTTTGCCTATCCTTGGCTGAAGCACGGTCACCCATCACTCTCCACCGCTACCAAACAACCCTATTACTGCCCCCATATCACAAAATCTCCATATCACAAAATCCTCTCGAATCCACCGCATTGTTCAACACATCTCCATATCACAAAATCCTCTCGAATCCACCAATTCCTTTCCCACCCACCCATATCATGTGTGTATCCCTTTCCACAGTGCGGGGGGGGTCACCAAACTCACTCTCGTCGTATTTGGTGTGCGGGGGGATAGAGAGGAGAGGAAGAGATGAGAAGAGAGAGAGAGTGAGAGAATATGTATGAGAGAGAAAGTATAAGAAGAGATGATATATGTATTCAGGCTATATATGTTCCAGGCTATTATCTTCATGGAGCTTCGCATTGTTCATCACATCCATTCTCTACTTCCAAACAACAATGAAGGATCTTCATTCAGCGTCAACACCGAGCTATCCGTGTTCGTACCGCGTTATGTACGTTAGGCGTTGATGGTGTACTTCAGCTGCATTCACATAAGACAGAGGGTGCTTCTTCAGATTTTCAGAAGCTCAACAAGCCTGCCAATCTACTTCTGCAAGGATGATTCATCCAGTTTATCTTCACCGAGCTGCTTCATCACGTCTTCTCCGAGCCGCATATGCTATTTCGATCACCTGTTGCTGATCTACTTGGGACTTTCCTTGATGGATGATATCTCCTTTCTTGTCAAGCCCCCAAGGTTCATGCGACAGAGTCATGGTACCTGCATTGTATCACCAACACATCGTCCGTTCGTGTTCGTGCCACGTTATGCACGTCTTCTCAGACAATTCGAAGGTTCCGCTACTGCTACATCGACATTGGACATCCGTGTTCGTGCCACATTAAGTACGTAATCCAATGAAGAGATGTAGTGATGGTGTTGAGGATCGTCTGCTCCAAGTGGCGAATTACTACTGTAGTATCAGGTTCCATTCTTTAGATGCTCTTCATTCCAGATGCACTCCAAAGACCTTCATCAAAACTCGAGGATCTCTAGCCTGCAGAATACAATTTCAAAGAAGAGAGACATTGTCACCACATGGTTCAAGGGGAGTATTAATTAAGGGGGAGTATCAATTTTGTATGGGGAGTGATATTTATCTTTTATCTTTCATCTATCATTTCTTTTATCATTTTATCAAGTCTTGAAACCTCCAAGCTTTGGACATGTGTTTCACCCATGATCCAGCTTGAGGGGGAGTGTTAAAGAGTATATATTAGCCTATTTAGTTAATAGGTTAATTAGTTAGTGGGCTTTTGTATCTCAGCCTGTTTAGATTACTTGCGTCTTAAGTCTTAGGGCGTCTTCCCTCTCCTATATAAAGGAGAGGGCGTCCAGTCTTGTATCCATCCCATTGAATTCAATCTAATCTTATTTTCCACAGTAACTATACGACTGAAAAGGTAAAACATGCAAAATATACAACAAAATTTTAGTTACATATTTACTCCAGAATTTTTAATCTGTATTTTGCTCGTTTTTGCTTTTTCAGCAGGATAATTACTTTTTTTGACAACATAGTTACTTTTTTATTCCGATAAGTACTTTTTTGACCAAATAGTTACTTTTCGACCTATACGGGTAGCAAAAACCTTAGTTACCCGCACGGGCAACGAATACCCCCCCCCCCCTCTCTCTCTCTATATATATATATATATATATATATATATATATATATACACTACAAGGGACAGATTTACACAGCTGTTCACATATATATACAACTGTATACACACCTTTATACATTATATAACACAGCAATGTTAGATGTAATGAATGCAGATCTCTCCTCATCAATTCTCCCCAAGTTAATTTAGGTCTACTTCCTATATGGTAGACACGATGTACCAAATAAAATAAACACGAATTTGGTTCATCATCAAAAAGATATTAAGGACTATTTAGGAAACTGACACGTATATTGCACTCTGGTTTTCTGATATTGCATTAAGATTGTATTGTAATTTTAATAAGAAATTATCCTTAAAACTTCAATTGTAATTTTTCAGATTGGAGATCTTGCAGTCCTTGACATATTTGCTAAGAAAGTAGAGGAAGATGAATCTGAAGGTGAAAAAATTCCTTCGGCAGAAAAGAAAGGTCATCATCATTGAGCAGTAAATGCTGTCAACATTTCTCTCTCTCTCTTTCTCTCCCCCTCCCTCCTCAGTCCTCACTCTCTGCCTCTCTCCTCTTCTCTCTCTCTCCCCCTCTCTCTTATACATATCTTGTGATTGCATGCTGAGTAGTTTAATTATAATATGTTGATGTTAGATCAATACCTCAAGATCCAGATTTGAAGTGTTTGAAGGGCTATTACCAAGAAGCGAAATATAGCATATTTATATTTTTCTCTTCTGTATTCTTACTACAAACAATTTCTTAAGCAAATATTCAGTGCTTTACAGAACTTCAATGATGCTTTTCAGAATTAAGTTACTTTACACAATGTAATCGTGCACCAATGAAAATCATAATAGCCGGGAAAGGGAGTGTTTTTGTTTTCTCATTAGATGCTATAAAGAGCCGAACTATTACTTGTTACCAAAGGGGTGATAAAAGATAACGTTGGTAGATATTTCTTATGTCACTATCATACTTCGAAAATAATGATAAAAAATAGAAATAATTTGGATCTATTGATGATTTATCACTTCATAAAAAATTCTGTATGCTGTGCTTTCTTTTCTTTATTTAGGAGTAAAAAGAGAACCCATAGACATTTTATTATGTTTTTCTTGAAAATATGCTTGCGAGTGTGTATCTATAAACTTTTTATCCTGATAATACAATAGATAGCAGAAATCACGTTAGAAAGTTCTGCTAGCACATAAGCATCCTTGTCCCTCTTGATCTTTTTCATTTATTCAAGGAAAAACTATATTAAACTTGTTTCAACCCTTCACAAACCTCAAATGCTTGATATTATTCAAACAGTTTGTGTAAACAATGATTGGGTGTGTACCTGGAATGTTACTCCCACATGATAGTATTTGTTCCTTGAAAACCTACATAATAATTTTATGTTCAATTTAATGCTTACAACCACACCATTTGTACCATGATTTCCAGGTTTTCATCTAGATACAGAAGAATGTGAAAACCTTCTCCCTGGATTCCTTGATGCAATTCTAGAAATACGGCAAGGTGAAACAAGGCAATTTCAGTTTGTGTTTCCTGAAAACTGGGAGCAAGAAAACCTTCGAGGAACTCGTGCCCAGTTTACCGTGAGTTTTCTTTCATGGGGATTTAGAATGTCAGTTAACAAATAAGCACATATAGTATCCTGATGAAAGCATAAAGCATTTGGAATTGTGATCTTTATATACATGAGATAAGTACAATGAACACTTTATGTTCTGCTATATTATGGATGTAGCTCACTGCATATACCGAACTAGTAATGCAAGTTTAAAATTTTAAGCTGCTTCCTTTTCTCTGTGCTCCCACCGTTTCCCTCCTAGTTTCTAAGATTTTGTATTTTGCCCAACAAGTTTTACACTCTGTATCATGCTTTCCTAAAGGAGGGCAGAATTGATTATTGATTAATAGGGATCAAAATTTCAGTTATTTCTCCTCTTCATAGTTTAGTGTAGATAGTAATTTGTACATAGTTAAATCTCCCTCTTTTATCAGAGTTCATAATTCCTTCACTTTTACCTGTGTATGTGATGCCATGTTCTGTTTCCTATCTAATTGACACTATCACCCAACTCTCTGTCAACAATAATAGCAACTCCACACAGAAGTCGCTTGGAGAAGTCAAAGTGGATATAAAGGCCACGTGGCACAGTAGGACTATGTAGATGGGCGGCTACTAGGGAAGGGTGCTAACTTCTACTGAGGCACAAATGATAATAAAACTCACTGGAGAACCCAAGGGCACTGCAACAAAATAAAACACTGAAACGACAATTGCAATAGTGTATTGTAACAGGATGCACAATACAACTATGGTATGGTACTGCTTGCTGTATTACCAGTGCTACAATGTTGCTGCTACAGTAGTGATCTGATGGTGGTAAACATAGTAACAAAAGTCTCCGAATTTTACGAAAAATCGGCGATTTTTCACGATGTTATAGGCTCTTGAATATTCATCACGATTAATACGCCAATCACCGATTTTTCATGACTTTTCACGATTAATCCCGCTTTTTCACGATTTATACGATTTTCTACGATTCTTCATGACTTTTCACGATTTTTCACGATTTTTCTCTTTCAAGTCAGCTTGCTTTTTTTTTTTACAAAATCATGTACACAAAATTCCTAATACACACTAAACATCAAACCCCCATTCCTTTGGACAGTTCATGTTATTACTCAACTATTTTTTACTTCTTTTCCTACTTTTTCAGTCACTAAGATTGTATGTCTTGTGGCCGTAACAGTTACATGAATCGTATATGTACATACATACATTTATCTATATATATGCACATACATACATATATATATATATATATATATATACATACATAATAACATGCTAGGGTTCCGTGCTCTGGCGACCTAAGGCGATTCAGCGCCGATCCCAAGGTTGACGGCGGAGGGGGTCTTCCCCCTCCATTAGTGACCATGGAGCAACCCAAAAAAGCTTGGGCACAGGTCCTCGGCGGCGCCAATACTTACAAAGAAACAACTACGCTGCTGCTGAGATCATTGACGAGAAAAGATTTGTCACAATTGATGAAGATACTTACGAGAAGATGGAGAAAAACTGGTCGCATACCGCGGTGGTATACGTTCTGGGCAAACGCCCTTACTATTACCATCTCCTTGCTTGGATCAAGCGTGTTTGGAAGCCGAAGGGAGGCTTTGATCTATACTCAAAACCTAATAAGTTCTTTCTGCTTCGCTTCAATAATGAAGAAGACAAACTTGCCGCGATCAACATGGGACCACGTTGGTTCGATAGACAACTTGTTGTGGTGAAGGACTTCAAAGTCGATGATGATCTAAAGAAAGACCTGTTCAGTTCTATTCCGGTCTGGATCAACATGCCTTCCCTTGGTAGGAATTGGTCGGAGAAGGCGGTGGGGATCGTCGCTAGTGGCGTTGGCAAACTCCTCCGCATTGACCTCCGTTCCCTTTCTCAGGAATCCTTGGGTGAAGCACGAGCCCTAGTTGAAGTTGAAGCAGAAGGAGAGCTTCCTAAGGAAGTTTGGGTCAACATGCCTAAGCGTGAGCCTTTGGCGGTCGAGATCAAATATGAACACGTCCCTGATAGATGTCAGACGTGCAAAGTCTTTGGGCACTCTGACATGGATTGTCCATTAAATCCCGTACCCAAAGAAAACAACGCTCCTCCCAAAAAGCAACAACAATGGAAGAAGATAGTGGATGGGAAAGCCACTATCATACCTGATGAGGATGATCCAATTCTAGAAGCTGATAAAAACGCTGACAAGGAAGCAATTGTTGATGAAGTAGTGACGTCCACTGCTATCATAGCTGAGACATCTGCTACCAAAGAACTTGACGCCATAGCTCAGACGCCTGCAACCAACAAGGAGTCTGCAGATGATGTACCCAATCAAAGGAATTCCGCTGTGATTCCTACTGACAGCAATGAAGAAGCTACCTCTTCAGATAGTCACACAAAGGAGAAAGAGTCTGGGAACAAGTCAGGTAACCAGATGAAGGAAAAGGAGGCTGGTAAAGGAGATTCTAGTGCGAAAGGGCCGCGCAAGACCCGATCGTCTGGAAGATCCAACAAATGACAGTCTACATGGCCAATGTCCGTGGTTCAGGGAAACCACGGAAGAAGAAGGAGGTCAGAGAAGCTATAAGAAATATTAAAGCCTCCATAGCGATTCTAGTAGAAACTAAAATCAAGACTTGCAGTAAAGAAACCATTAAGAAACTCTTTCCTAATGGTTGGTCTCACAAATCAAATCATCTCTCCGATGATAATGGCAGAATCTGCATAGGTTGGGACCCTCGTTCTTGGGATCTAACTGCCATTAATTCTGATGATCAGCAGATCACTATGTGTGCAATGAATAAAGGAGGTCTTCGACTCATGATTACAGGCATCTATGCCAGAAATCTCATGTGTCAAAGAACTGATTTATGGAATAAACTGGTCACTCTCTCATCCACTATTCAAGACCCTTGGCTCGTTGTTGGTGACTTCAACAACATTCGCAAACGTGAAGAAAAGGCAGGAGGACGTGATGTTCTCAACCAAGTTCTCAACTCTTTTAATTCGGCCATAGATAATGCTGGATTAGTTGAACTTCCCACAGTTGGAGGCGAAATGTTTACTTGGAGCAATAGACTTGCCAAGTCTAAACGTATTGCCTGCAAGCTTGACCGAGCCCTTGTAAATGATGACTGGTTAACAAAATTTCCAGGTACGAAATCCAAACTTCTTACCTCTAAATTCTCTGACCACTCGGCCATCAATGTCAATCTCAGGGAAGTCCAACGCAAAGCCAGACCCTTCCGTTTCTTGAACTACTGGCAAGAATGGCCTGGATTCAAGGAACTCATCCAAGAAGCTTGGAATGAAGAAGTCGAAGGCAATCCACTTTTTAGGTTTATCCAAAAACTTAAAACAGTGAAGAGGAAGCTCAAGAAATGGGCCAAATCTCAAGTCAATCTAAAGAACTTATTGCAGCAAGAACATATAGAGATGGATGATATATCGACAGCCCTACGCAAAAACCCTCTTGATGAACAGCTCATTCAAGCTGAGAAAGTCACGCTTGATAGGATCAAGCTGCTTGATAAAGCCGAGGAAGTATACTATTGGCAACGCAGCCGTATGGATTGGGTTGCAAATGGTGACAGAAACACCCAACTTTATCAATCTGCTGTTAAAAGGAGGGATGCTCTCAATACCATTACTGAAATTTATGATGATGATGGTAATTTCATTCAAGATGAAGAAGCTATTGCGAAGGAGACAATCTCATTCTTTGAACAACTCTACAATCAAGATAATGTAGCTGCTGCTCCTGTTGACAATAATTGGTCTCAACTCATCACTGAGGAGGACAACGACATGCTATGTCGTATTCCAGAGCTTGAAGAAATAAAGAAAGCTATCTGGTCCATTGGTCCTTCTAAGAGTCCAGGCCCTGATGGCTTTAATGGATTCTTCTATCGTGAGAACTGGGGTTTATTGAAAGCAGATCTTCTCGAGGCAGTTCAGTGGTTTTTCAAAGGTGGTCACATGGTCAGACAATTGAACCATGTCTTCCTTGCTCTCATCCCGAAGAAGGATATCATCTCGTCTCCAGCTGACTTTAGGCCCATTGCATGTTGTTCCATGCTCTACAAGATTATCACAAAGATAATTACTATCCGTCTTGCTGTCCTCATGCCCAAGATTATTTCCCCCAATCAGGGAGCATTTATCAAAGGCAGAAACATACAACACTGTTCTTTGTTAGCTGTTGAGTTCACATTAAATTACAATCTAGCAAGGAGCTCGCCTTCAGCCTGTGTTAAATTGGACATAACCAAAGCTTTTGACTCAATCAATTGGTCGTACCTCTGGAACTGTCTAAAATCACTGGGCTTCAGAGATGATTGGATAAACATTGTTAAGCAGTGTGTATCCACACCTTCTTTTTCGATTCTCCTTAACGGTGCATCTGAAGGGTTCTTTACGAGCTCAAATGGACTTCGACAGGGCGATCCTCTATCGCCTTTACTCTTTACTATTGTCATGGAAGGTCTTAGCAAGAAGCTTGAACATGCAGTCTCTGAGAAAAAGATCCGCACTTATACCATCAGGAACATTCCCGTCATGTCGCATCTGCTGTTCGCAGACGACGTTCTAATCTTCTGTGAAGCACGCACCAGGAGCCTCGCTAATCTAAAACTACTTCTACATGATTTTGGGTCTGATTCTGGCATGAAGATGAATGCTTTGAAATCCTGCATTTACTTCTCGAAGTCGGTCCCTGAACAGCAAGAGAAAGCTGACCTGCTCGGAATTCAGTTGGGCGTTCTGCCCACAACCTACTTAGGCTATCCATTAGCTGGTGGTAACCTACGTAGAGTTGACTTCAACCACTGCCTTGACAAGCTCAAGGACATGTTAACCAAATGGCCAGGAAACAAAATATCCTTCTCTGGCAGATTGGTCTTAATCAAAGCTAATGCCCTTGGCATCATACAATACTGGCTTGGTCAGGGCGAACTTACCAAGTCCACTCTCCGCAGAATGGAAATTCTCCTTGGTGACTTCCTATGGGGTTCGTCTATACATCCTGCTAGTTGGCAACGTATTGCTTACCCCTATGAGGAAGGAGGACTCAACTTAAAGAACCTTGAAGAGCTAGCTGACTTTCATACCATGAAGCGTCTCAAATGCTTACTCAGTGGTGATTCTGTCTGGGCTAACTGGATGTCTCGGCGTTATGACATTAACAACTTTCAGAAACCAACACATCGTTGGGGTTTCTCCACTTGCTGGCGTAGATTCACAGACGTGTGGGACAAATTTCAGAATCAAGATGATGACCTGCTTTGGGAGATCTGCAGATCTCGACAGGATGTCAACGTTGCTGCCAAGAATCTTTGGCATCCTCTACATAATCCAAGATGGAGCTTCACTGCCTATAGAGCTCTTAAAAACCTTCTTCCCACTTTGGACAAGATTCAGAAGTGGAACCCTAGCATCATCAACATCTGCGGACTCTGTCACGCAGCTGAAGAGGATGCCACTCATCTTTCCTCCACCTGCAAATGGTGGAAATACATTTGGGGACGAGCTGCACTAAAGCTGGGCCTGGACACTTCTTCCTCTTTGGAAAAGTGCTTAACAGATATTGAGACAAGTAGCAAGGATGACCGTACCTTCATTTTGTGGGCGATCACTATCTGCATTCACTACATCTGGACTGCAAGAAATTCCAGAAGGCATGGAGGCAAGAAGGAAGATGAGCTGCTCATCTTTAAAAAGATTGAACACGAGCTAAAGTTACACTACAAAACTCATCATCACAAACTGACCCAATTATCTCACATCATTGTTAGGAATTGGGATTTAAATCTGTTATAAGCAGTCATTATGTGACTATCTTTCTTTTAGTTTGATCTCTATGTAATGCTTTGTAGCTGCACGTATGGTGTGTCTTGTAACTTTGTCCTCTTTTGAGGTCGGAATATAATTACCAAAACTTCCGATATATATACATACATATATATATGTATATATTTATATAGCCGACTTATTCTCGATTATTTCCGAATAGTTGACCGAACTTTGACCGAAATTTATCGATCTTTTCACGACTTTTTTCGATTTTTTCCGAATTCCGATTTTTTCCAGCCAGCCGAAAAGTTGCCGAATCCCGAACTTGTTACTATGGTGGTAAAGGGCTATTGAGAAAAAGGAGAAGAAGATATCAATTGTGGCGTGGGGGTACCCTAATAGGCTAATATGGTGCCTACTAGTACCATGTCGAGAGTGTGAACTATAGTTTCAGTAAGTTCTCTCTTTAGTGTTTCAAAGAAGATAGCACACAAAACTAGTTTGGACAGGGAGAGTCCAAATAAAGGGAAACAATTAAAGAACAATTCACAAAAGGACAAAAGAGTGGATAGTATAGGGGGAGGTATACTTATTCTTTTTTTGTTAGCTTCATTTTTTGACCACGAAGATTCACAAGCCACAATCTTAAACTATTGTTGTTTATGTAGAATTGTCTACATGTGTCCTGTGTCCGCATGTAAATTAATAGTTATCTTCGTCAATGATCTGTTTAATCTTGTCTTGACATGTTAAAGGGTTCGTAGAAACAATTTATCCTCTTTCAGGTGGTTTGCCAAGAACTATTTTATAGGGAGTTACCTGAGCTCAATGATTCTCTTGCTGAACAGCTCCTTCCTGGATGCAGTACCTTGAATGAGGTTATCCACTTGACCATGAAAATTATTGGTGTCTAGCTGAAATTGATCGTGCCTTCAGTTATCTAAGCTGTATCTTTGTTCATAAAGTAGAGCCCTTAACTAAAGGTATCTGAACAGCTTCTTTATACCAATTGTGTAGGTACGCGAATCAATATTAGAGAGATGTAGAGAGGTGGAACAAACTGCTACAGAACAAGCAACAGATAATGCTATTCTGGATCAGCTGTCTAAGGTATATAAGTTCTCCAATATTGCCATATTTATGATATTGATGCAATAGTATTTTCTATTAATCATTGCTTAGCTTTAAAATTAGAAAAACAGCCCAACTTATGTGGAAAACATGCCTATTTTGTTGGTAGTGGTGAAGGAATTTAGGGGCAATTATTGTTGCAGACACTCAACTTTTGAGAGCCTTGCGCCAAACATGCAGAATTCTTGGCCCGAGAAGAGCCACCACCGAAGACAATGAAACTCTACTTCATCAAGATCACCAACTCAAGTAGATGGCCCAGTATAGAGCAAATGGACCCCAAAGAGGTCGAGCAATCCATTTGGGTATTATTATATGTTTGAAAGGCCTACGAAGGGAAAATGGGATCTATCAATCACCAAAAATAGGAATTTCTAGCCAATAGGGATTTTTAGCCCATGGGACTATGAGGCTTCGTCTCATCTGGTCCATGAGAACATGCAACTTGTACAACCCAGTGGGCATCGTTCTTAGTTCTTCAGAGAAATGTGTAACACTCAAATCTCTTTTTTCACAGGATTGCTTGTAGATCTCACCACTGCATTATTTTCTTCAAGGCAAGAGAAAAGAGATGAAAAAGTGTTTTCCTCGAAACCAAAACCTTCTTTACCCTCCGGTGGCTTTATCTTGCTTTTACATACAAAATTCAGGCTCTCAGATAGAGGAGAGGGAATCTCACTCTCTATCTAATGAAGAATTTTAGAATGGTCCTTGAATCCTGGATTGCTTACTAGAATTCAATTCCCATGCAACCCTTTATATCTTATTATGATTAGCAATTTTATCTTGAGTTTTGAGGTCATAAGGTAACTTTACTATAAATATGAGCAATTGCAGCTTTTTAAAGATTGTGTGGATCCCAGACCCATACCTTGCTTTGGATCCCAGACCCATACCTTGCTTCCTTGGCTTAGTCAATGCCTCTTATAACAAATTTGTGAGGAATAGCCCTTTGATGAGTGTGAACTGAGAACACACATGTTTTCATGTCTGAATGTCCAAGTCCAACTCTAGTATGATTTCCTTATCTAGACCCAGTTATCTATGCACCTCTATTTGAGGTGCTTTCTACTTAGGGTAAGGCATAGCATTATCCATCCCCTAGTTCTCTCTTTTTCTGTGTTGTTTCTTTTCTAAACATATTCATTCTCATGGATTTCGCTTGGTTTTGGGTTGGGTGCACTGATGTGAGTACCCTCCCATTTGTTATCTCCCTTTTGAGTTGCGTGTTGAACTTTGTGTGGTCTCATTCCTCCGGAATGGGGTCTCACAGTTACTACTGGTGCTTGTATTGTATCTAAGTTGGTCCATAAGCCTTGCATATCATTCCTCCCAACCAACTCAAGTCTCCAAATTTATGTATCATTTTCCGCTTGGCTTACATGCCTCTATATCTTCTACACATTCTTGTCCAACCCACCCCAACTACTCTCCCGATCCTATTCATACTTGTTATGAAGGAGAGATATAGAGGAGAATGAGGGTAATGGAAGATGAGTGAGGGTTGAGAAGATAAATATTCTCTAGATAACTTTTTAGTTAAGGTTTGGCTATTTTTTATGAGCTTCGACTTCTTTCTTTGTGCCTCTTGGGAGTTAGATATATTACTTTGAATGCATGTGTGCTGTACTTGGCAAGCTTGTTGATAGAAATAGGCATCATCCAACTAAGTCGTGTCACCTACTCATGATCGTGCTATGTTGTGCATGTGGGCTGTCTGCTATGTGTCAACACTCTGTGGAACTTTAGCCTATTAAGTAACACTATGGACTCAGGTGATGTTAGCGACATTGATGATGTCTACTGCAAACGCCTTCAATGTGTTCCTACTACTACTGCTCCTACTGCATCCGTTAACTTGTCCCAAATACTCTTCTTTTGGACCCACTTTTCAGCTATCTATTTGAGGGTGATCAGCTGGTTTATGGTTTTAAGGAAGTCAGCAAGGGGACAACTAGCTCTTGGGATGACTCGTTCTCCGGTCGTGGTTTGAGTATGGACTGTTACCTGGTCGATGCAGGCTCAAATGGATGATGGGTAATATGGGGAGAAAAATGGCTCAGCGAGTGGTTTCATCTAGGGTTAGTAGCAGGTGGAGCATCTGAGTCTTATTTGGATGGTGATGATGGATAGATATTTAGAAATATGGAAGGCTATTAGAGTCTCTAAAGCAATTCAAATCTTTTACCAGTGGGTAGAATCACACAAAAAAAAATTCTTCACATTTTGATCATTAGATTCTTCCATTATGTCTATGCTTTCTTCTTGTTTTCTGCCTATTTTTATCACTTTCATATGTTTGCTAGTTTGTGATGATATCAGGACAAACATTCTTGATTCCTTGGTGTCCCCTCTTTATTACTATATGTTATTTGGCATGGTTTTCTGGTCCCCCTATTTTTTTTTGAAACGAGTAACCTTTGTTTTCTCCATGCTCTCTTTCTAGGTTGGTGCTCTTTTGTTTAGATCAAGTATATGGAATCCCTCATCACTTAGTAACCATGTTTATTTTCTATATTCAACAGTGTTTGGTGTTTTTCAGAAGCTAAAGGCTTCAGTTGTTTTGGCCATCAAAGCGATAAAAAATACCTCCTTCAGCTGTGTACATCATCTCATATACAAAACATATTAACTGTATCTGTTCACTTTACTTTCTATTTCAGAATTATTTCATGTTTCACCAGTTTTCGCCTCAGCAAAGAATGCGGATAATCCTTTTGTCCACATTTACAGTGGTGACGTGTATGGACTTCCAAGGGTCTGTTTATACTCAAGACCTTGAGTTGCACCATTTTGCTCCATAATATCTCTAAGTTGGCACTTCTTTGCTTCTCCCCTCTTCTCTTCTCTCCTGATTTTCGCTGGGGATAAGGCTTAAGGTGTCACGGTCAGTGCCAACACTGTACAATAGACATAACAACCAGGCTACCAGAACACAGATGATACATAAAATCTACTCATTTTCTGAAATTGTTTTAGTTCCACTTCACTGTTTAGAGCCTTATGGCAGAGTTCTCATCTCACCTTACATATTGTTAAGAGATGCTTTACTTATTCTATCTCCTTATTGCTGTTTTAAGTCCCTTAAACTGCTTATTACCTCTTCATTTCTTTCTCTCAATCTTATATAAGGAGAGGCCATGTTGTATTTACAAGTCATCTAAATACCATTTGTCTTTTTGTTACCACTTAATATGTTAAGAGAGCTTTATGCATATATCATCCAACAGATCCATTTCTGAAACACTGTCAATTATTTTCCATAAAAAATCTTATTTTATCTTATTACATGCCTCTGTGTGGTGGTTACCTTAGACTTTTCTTTTAAAATTGTGCAATTTAGATGGTTGAAGTTGAAGTTCCTCAATCTATGTTCGAAGAGCAAGGAAGACAACTTTATGGAGCCAAACTCTTACAAATTCAGGTATGAGATTTAAGGGCACTGTAAGTATGATACTTATGGTAGTGATTGGTATCACATAAAATCCATTAACAACTTGGCGCACAGTTCAACTATATTGATATTGAGTGAAGTTGGTAAGTGCGACTTTCATCAGGAGATGTAAAACGAGAGTACATATTCCACATTAAACCAAATACATTTTTGCTTGAAACAGAATTGACTTTTTTGTTTCTGTACTAATATGACAATTTTGATTCTTCCTACTGACACCACACATCTGCCTTTGACAGGCTGAGCGAAAATTAGATCCGAAACAACTTGAATATTTTTCTAGTGAAAAAGCTGTGAAAGAATACCTGGAAGGTCAAAGTGAGAACATCACTAACCTTATAAAGCAGATGCTTGCTGTTGGGTACATTTTCAAATGTGAAAATTTGCAAGTAAGTCTGTCATTTCTGTTGAGTAAGGCTGCATGTCTCCACTATTTAGTCAAAGATAACAACATGAAGTAATATGGGCTATTTATCAGGACACTTCAGACCGGGTGACACGTTGTCTTGAAATATCATTCAAGGACCTTGCACTCAATATATATTTAAATGTCGAATGATGAAGTTTCTCTGAAAGAACTATTGACACTCAAAATTGAAACTTGATTGTTTAGAGTAACTTATAGTTATGCCCTAACCCTAACAGATACCAGCTAACTACGAATACTTGGGTTTGATACACTTACCCTTTTGCATGCACACTGCATTTTCTTACCTGTTTGCAACATGGACACACATCTTACCTGTTTGTAACATGGCCAATAGCAACTCTTAAAAGATCGATGTGACATTGTTAAACTAACGATGGCTTCGCTGTCCAGACCACAACATTGTCATTTAAAAAAAAATGTTTTTCTAGTATTTGTCTTTTGAGACTATATCTTTTGTTTTTTATGTTCAAGCCTACAATTTCTTATCCATTTAACGAGCTCAACAGGGTTGCAAGCCTCAGGAAATGTCAAAATCAAACAGCTTGTTCTTTAACTAATGCCGTAGCTTTTTTTCGCAACTAGTTGACTTACTTTCTTTTTCAATATATGTTTTGAAGTTTTTATTTGGAAAAGAAAATCTTTTGTTAATAGCCTAACTTGCCCTTTTAACAGTTTTCAACGGATGAGCTGGTCAAAGAAGTGGAAAGCTCAGTTATAGAATTTAAACGTCATAACCAGGAGTATGATGAGGAGCGTATAAGAGAACAGGTAATTCCTAATTAGCTTTCAACATGTCAGGTACAATTGTTGATGTTTGCATCACCTGTGATTCCTAACACCATGTTTACTTTAATTAAGTAGTAACAAAAGTTAAGGGCTAGTTTGGTAGGGTGTAGAAGGTGTGCAAAGTATGATTCAGAGAACACATAATTTAAACTCAATGATTTTAAACGAAAACAAGACATTTGGCAGGGGGTAACTGGAACACACTGATTTTAAATATTTTCATTTGGTTGGCAGGTGCTTGGTACTTAATTACACAGCAGCTGCACCTTTTTGCATGATGTGCGCTGGTTTTACACCCGACTGCCCCCTTTTCAGGGGTGGAGCAAACTCAGTGAATTTAGGCCTGATCAGGCCTTCTGATTCGCGACTTATCTTTTCCCTGTGCTGAACCAAACAAAAAGCATACCTGAACTCCAGGAAAACAAAAGTAACGATTCGGTTTTCAACACTACCAAATAGGGCCTAGGCTTAGAACCCATCAACTTTGCATTTGGCCATGTGTTTTGTCTGTCCACCTACGTCGACATATTTTACTGATTATAATTTTCAGTAATGGTTGTAGAAAGTAGAAACCAGTAAACATCGCTTAGCTGTTATAAGGCTATGACTGCCTTCATATCCCTTTTTATTTTAGTGTGGAATTGGACGGACTGAGTGACAAATTTCTAAATAAGTATGGTTGGGGGGGGGGTTCAACCTTGAAAATTGGCATACCAAAAACTAAAGAGTTTCAAGATTAGAGACTTTTTATTTTCCAGACTAGAGACTCTGGTTTCTTAAAAAGAATCTGCATCAAAAATGTGGTTTCAGATGAGATGTACTACTGCCACAGACTAGAGTTATTATCATGAATACCTCAAATCTAACGACTATTGCCATATTGTAACGTTAGTAACTTGGTATGGTGCCCATGCCGAAGAGTAACATTGGAAGTGGTGACACTTTTTATCTTAATGTATATGGTCGATAATGTGCACAATATGTATGCGTCACACTGCTGATTGGTTCAGATCTTCTGTCCTAATGTGTCCCTCTTAATCTCTGCCCTACACAGACCACATGAATCTTTTTAGGGGTGGGTTTTTGGGTAAATGTATGATAAAAGATTTTCTGGGACAACCAGAACAGAAAGCCTGGTACAACAGCTTTGGAGGCCATGTAGATCATATCATGTTTATTATGATATAAAAATTTATTCTAGATATGGAGCCGTTATTAAACATATTGCATTGGACATTCACAATTATTTGTGAAGAACGTAAACCTTTCATTTTCACATATTTGTTACAAAACGAAACACACGAAGTCTTTATGACAATTATTATGATCCAGTTTTCTTTCGGCAAAGTGTTAAACCCTCTTTTGCAAAAATCATAATAAGAAAATCTGACTGAGCTCTCACGTGAACACTATCGGGATAGCTGACAAAGTGAACATTGTTTATATTTTTTTATCTCATTTCAGTTGCTACGAAAGCACGGTTTCTTGTATATATGAATATTTTCATTTCATGACTGATTACAAGATATTACAATGTTTCAGTTACTTAAAAAACCATAAATTTTGGAAAACAAGTAATTGAAAAGCATGTTTTCTCGATTCTCAAAATGTTCTAGCAAGAGCTTGAGTGTATATTTTCAGGGGAGCTTTCGTACATTTATCAAATTTAATGTTGCCAAAGTCGGAATGGCGTGCTATATTTCCATATAGATACATATGCAATGACACTAATGTGATGTCATCCTTAGTGTGATTATCAAGTGTGCTCCCTTAGACACCATGTTATCTTTGGATACCATGCTAGCCTATATCTATATGACACTCTGCATGTTAATGGTTTTAATTCACAACCAGTCTCTGTCTAGCATTGCAAATATTACTTTAGTTTTTGTTTTTTGTGATGTGGTTTCTTAAAATGAGCCCCATTCCATAATCATTTATCATAACAGTAACTTTGTTATATATCACTTTACCATCCTTGTGTTTCTTGACAATAGAATATTATTTAATTTTCTACATGCTCTCCGCTTCTTCAGGTACAAGAGGTTCTTGAAGGAGCTAAGGTCCTAGAATGGCTAAAAGAAAATATAGAAATCCAATATAAAAGGAGGTGATATCTGGACTGTTCAACCGATCAGCGATATGTGGGAATGATTTGACCAGAAAATTAACTTACATTTCAGCTCCCTCAGATGGTACTTCCATCAGTTTTCATTCTAGATTTGTGTTTTTTAGCTTATTCAGTTGGATTGAAAGACAAAATTGTGTTTACCATTCTCCTCAGTTTTGTCAAATAGATAGTTTTCCTGAAGTCACAGAGCTAGAAAATTCACGCCACCATTGGCACAACGTTTTCATTCTCTATGCCTTCAGTGGCCAAACTTTTGGGACTCAAAATACGCAGACATGTTGTACATATGCTGATGCCATGTAATGACCCCAAGGCCCCCATGAAGGAATTGCATTTGAAACTTGATGAAGTTGGTATTAAAATAAAGAGAGAAACAACGAGGTTATGTATTCGTCTCACTATCTTTATTCACAGTTAAACAAGGTATATACTGAGTGGACTCCAAACCCACCTGAAAAATATGATACATACCCAAAGGGTAACTGAAAAAAGTAAACTTAGATTTAGTAAGCACTTTGCAAAACGACAATGAGCTTATCACATCTTTTTCCCCCTGATGACGATGTTAGAGAAATGGTTATAGATTGAGAATATGCGTCACTATAGTTTCATACCTTGTGGGTTGTTCTTCTCCCCTTCTGGTTTGCAGGTTGACAGTAATGGAGAGTCCGTTTCCAAATTTATTTTGCTACATTAAGTTCTGCGGCCATTTACACGCCTTCCAAACGGCAGACAATTCAGCTTCTAATGGGTCAACTGTTTTTCTCTTCTTAGCCTGGCTACCAGTCAACTGCCATCAGTGTCTCTCAGAATCACACTAGTGACCTGACTTCGAGAATTGCTTCTCTCAAATGCATCAATATTTGTAACTGCCTGGTTTAAAAAACAGTCCACGCCAGTGGCAAAGTGAAAGAACCACTCCCGTCCTTCCGTAGAAGACTAGAACATTACACATGCTAAGCACGTGGATTTCAGTTGAGCTAAGATGGTATATAACACTGAATTAAAATATCAGACATAACATAAGCAATTATAGAAATTTTTGACCTATCCAAAAAAATAGCCGGCTCATGTATAAATATACATCTAGTCAAAGAACTGCTGCACACATTTGATTTACAAGTATTTCTTATTTTTTGTTTTGCAAGGACTCCACTATTGAAAGACGTGTTTATGAATCACAAAGATATCAAATTACAATTCTTTAAATAATATTATTTTATTTTATAGCAGAAATAATATAGATGTACACAGTTATGAATCTTTTTACATCCATCGTGTACTTTTTTACATATTGCTTGCCATTATACAGTAACATGTTAGATATAATGGATGTTCTCTATTTATCAAAAATGGGTTAAGCCCAATGTAGGTGGAGTCTGTATATAAAAAGAATAGATGAAAAAGTAGTTTATTTTTTGTGCAAATTAAGAATAAGATAAGAATCTATTTTCAATTTTCCATCTTTTTTTACACAAATAATTGCTTAATTAATAAATTGATTGTTTAATTAGGCTTTTTGAATTGGAAATGGACCTTTTGTTTTTCTTATCAAATGAAAAGAGACGTTTTCTTTTTAATTGAAAACAGACTCATTGCTTTCTTTATTAATTAGAAAGAGACATTCTCCTCCTTAATTGGAAAGGGACTCTTTATTTTCCTTACTAATTAGAAAGAGACTCTACCACATCTTTATACGCGTGTAAGAGCAATCTTGTGATCATGTCTTACTGAGAATAAAACATAGGACGGTGAAGTGGTTATACATAAGTTTCTAAAGTTAAACACAAATATGAACAACAGTCGCCGACGTTCATGTGTGAGAAAACCCTTGTCCTAGAAACTTGTCATGCCTTTGTTGTAGTCCAAAAGTGTCTGACAGAGATTCTTCTCATATGTGAAGTATGTCCATCTTTCCTTCTTTCATAGACGCGATCTATTGGGTGGTGGTACCTGCAATCGCTAGGCTGGACCAGTGGTGAACTTTTTCTGTCGTCAACAACGTTCTTCTGCTACATGTTCCAGATTGGATCAACTAGAAGATTGATGCTCAATCAAGAGGATTTTGAGCCGCTGATTTCTTTAAGTATTATGTCCTATTGTCCAACGGGTGATCTAGTATGAAGTTCCTAACTCTGTCTGATTTTATGTTCTCATGTTCTAGTTGTTTTAGGTATTTCTTATCTGGATCAGACTTGAAATTGTTAATTAATATTGAACAGTTGATGTTGCATATAATGATATCAACATTTATATCCAATAGTCTTAAAGAAACCACCTTTTATCGTTAGTTAGTAATGATTGACCATAATTTTGGCATGAAAATTGACACATAAAAAATGTCTCAAACATTTACTCGTACTAACTTTACATGTTAGCAAAGTAGAATACAATTTTGGTTGAATAAGGTGGGTTGTGATTAGTTTTACAAGAGGATGAACTAAAATAGATGAAACTATCTCTGACAATACTAAATTAATTACAAATTGGAAGAAGGCCGATAAGACGTGCTAAGAGTTAATCTTATTTGCTTTAAATAATAAACTGTATGATCTATACTATAAGCCGCCTATTACTACTTCCAAGGTTTTGTGGGAGGCATTAGAATAGAAACATAATACGGAATATTAGGATGCTGAAGAATACTGTGCTTCTAAGTTTCTAATGTTTCATATGGTAGAGGATAAATCCATTTCCAACCAAACTCATGACTTCCAACTCTTGTGTCACGAGCTTGAAAATGCGCATGAAGTTGGTTTGTTTTATGTCCATTATAGAGAAGTTATCTAAATCTTGGGATGTTTTGGCATAAGTATCAAGCATCATAAAGGAGTCATGTCAGTGAAGGATCTCATAATGGACATTAACATACAAAAAGAACACTTAAAATAGAAGAATGCCAAGTTACCTACTGATGTAAATCATACCGTCAATTTTATTGTTGCTAAAAATAAAGCTAAGAAAAAAATGCACTTAAGCCTAAGGCTAAGGTCTAGAAGAAATAAAAAAGCAAACCTTATTGGAAATGTGGACAAGGGGGGCGTTGGAAGTGCTAGTACTTTTCTGACATCTAATATCACTTTTTCTAACGTTGGTTCCACTGACAAACTGACACTATAGATAAAACAACGTTGATTGTAAAACATAAATGTCACCTTTGATCAAATCCTATCGGTTTAGAAAAAATATAGGTACCATTTTTTCTTTAAAATTATTTTTTTCTTACAAACCGACGTAGGAAATAACCCACAAAATATAAAATTTTAGTGATAAATATTTGCCTTTAAAAACTTTAAGATACACGCCAGTTGCCAGGGAATCAATGAAAGACACCTTTGCACGTAAATTTTTTTTTGCCTCCAAAATACATCTGGCGTCAGTTGTTTCTCTGCAAAATCGTCATTGTTTCTCATGATAAGCCGCAAAAATCACAATAAGTGCTGGTTTTATGTCAAGAAACCGATGACAAAGATTTCATGCTATATCCTCACAAAAATATTCCCCCCCCTCAAATAGCTTCTTAGTCGTCGGTTTTATAGACATAACTGATGACTCAGTCCCCTTACTGAGGCTGACTTTTTTTGTTTGGAGAAGGGTCTCTGTCATCAGTTTCTAGTTTGGAATTGACGTCTAAGTGCTTACTTAGTCGTTGTTTGTAGCAATATAAACTGACGTATAAGTCCTTCTTACTGAGGTCTATTTTTGGTTAGGATAAAGAGTTAGTCATCAATTCTTATTAGTGAAACAGATGGTTAAGTGATAACTCTATCATCAACATGTCTTACCTGACTGACACTAAGTACGTAGTCGTCAGTTTACTCCAACAACCTACGACTATTGATCCACTTAGCAACACATGCGAAATTTCTTTCTCCCATTATCTATTTCATCACTCCCCGATACCTAGCACTGGCAATTTTGCCCCATTCGTCGTCGTTGAGTTGCTCTGCCGCTACTGCTCTCCGCCGAAACTGCTACTACTCTTAACTGCCGCCACCGTATTCCTCCATAGCTGTCGTCGTCTTCCTCCATCTCTGCTTGGGATGCCAACCACCAGCTAATGGCGCTACTCGAGTCGCCAACCACCAGCCACCGACGCTGCTCGGGCCGCCAACCACCAACCACCAACCACTGGAGCTACTTGGACTAGAGCTTCTTGACTTCTTCACCTGGCCAGTAGTGCTTGACGTGGAATATTATCGCACTAACAAATTCACTCGGGGTTGAAATCCCCGAGCTTTTACCAAAACCTCGTGCAATAATACCACCCGCAAGCGGACGAGTCTTATCGCAGTATAGTTAAGGATTGAATCCCAAGAGACAACATTTTTAAGAATCGTTGTTAGTCGAATCTAGATCAAGTAAGACTACTATTTAGAACGATTGGTTGATTTAAATTTAATTAAACCAAGTGCAAGAAAGTAAAGAGTATAATTAAAGTTTGTTCTAGATTTATGATATGAAATCGCTGGGATGGTACTGGGTTTCACCACCACTTCCCATGCAACCAAATCTAAACACCTAACATCCAGGCAAGAATCTAACTATCCATATGGAACTGCTGCGAAACCTCCCTAAGGGATGTTTAGGTCCGCGTAAGCATCCCCTTAGGCATCAGATGTCTTGTCGCCATCCGGATCATGCACTTATAGTTCCGAAGATACAACATCCAACTGAGGCTGAGGCCCTCCCTAAAGGATGTATAGGCCACGGAAGCGTCACCATAGGCTAGATGGCTCGTCCCCTCACGGACCATACACTCACTACCTCAAGGGATCCTATCAGATGTTCTCGTCCAGGAGTCAACCGTGCTAACCAACAAGCAAGTAGACAATTAGTCTGCAAGCAAGCATCGACGATTAACAAAGAAGATACATATATCCAACTGAAGTTGTGGCCCTCCCTGAGGGATGTTTAGGCCACAGAAGCATCGCCGTAGGCTAGATGGCTCGTCCCCTCACAGATCATACACTTACGACTTCAAGGAATCCCATTCTATTTCTAGTTTGGGAGTCAACCACGTTAATCGACATCCTACCCTACATATAGAAGTTCTCACAACATAGGGAAGATCAAGATAAAAGTAAGCAAGTAATCAATCTACAAACATTATCGATTAACTACGAAATGAAAAGTTATATACATTGCCTTGGAATGTTAAATGTAAAGACATGAAAGCATGGGCAGCGGGGCTAGTCCCCACACCCCAGTGAAAGGGAACTACTCCCTCATGATGTGAGAAATAAGAAGAACAAGAGAGAGGGAAGGTTCCACCATAAGCATGATGCAGAAGGTAGTCGCAGCTCGATGAAGATGATGCCTTCTACGTCGTGTCGGGGCAGATCCGGACGAGGAGGAAGAACTACCAAGGCAGACCGGGCAAACCTTCTTCTCCACCTTCTTTCTCTTCTCGACCTCCTTGCTCGCAACAGGAGGAGGTGTGGGCAGCGTGACAATGGTGTGAAGATGACGGCGGCATGGAGGATGAAGCTGGATCGAACCTTGTGCTTAGGCACCCTGTCCAAATAGTTTGGAGCAAACGGTCTTGGAGACCGTTTAACATCCAAACGGTCTTGGCTTCTATCAGTTTGCTTCATCCAAACGGTCTGGAGTCTTAACGGTTTCGTCCAAACGGTCTTGAGAGTATCCATTGACCAAACGGTCTTAAAGACCGAACAGACCCAAACAATCTTGGGCAATCGGTCTGCAGCCCATCGGTCTTTACTTCAAACAGTTTCTACTCCAACCGGTCTTGGCTCCAAACGGTTTGGAGACCGATTGGACTGACCAAACGGTCTTGGCTTCTTTGCTCTAACGGTCTTGTATCTGATCGGTTTTGCGCCTCAACCGGTCTTGCTCTGATCGATCTTGATTGTCCAACCGGTCTTGAGTCCAAACGGTTCGGAGATGCAAATGGTCTTGAAGACCGTTGGGTTCCAATCGATCTTGACTCCAACCGGTCTTGAGGACCGATGAGGCTTGCACGATCTTGCTGGTCCAAATGGTCTTGGAGACCAATTGTCATCCAAATGGTTTTGGATCGTTCGCGTCCCTACAGTCTGTAGATGTGCACCAAACGGTCTTCACTTCGTTGATCGGTCTTGGCGCCCGAACGGTCTTGCGGGTGACTGCCTATCGGTCTTGAGACCGTATGGCTCCAAACGGCCTTGAAACCGTATGCCGCCAAATGATCTTGAAACCGTATGTCGTCAAACGGTCTTGAGACTGTGTGGATGACTGGCTGAGACCATTTGGGGTCGAGACCACTTGGTCAAAACTGTTTGGTCAAAACCAAGGGTGAGAGGATCTTGAGTGAATTCCATATGATGGTTGAACCTCATCATGACCTGCACAAAATCAATATAAATCTAGTTAATAATCTTAATAATTGAATCGGTTAAGAAATCTTGCATTTTGTGAGGTTTAGGAGATGAAATTGAAAGTATTGAATCGAATTGGTCCCAAAAAGGCGACTGAAAATCATGATGAATATGCATTCATCAAAACACCCCGAACTTAAACGTTGCTCGTCCTCGAGTAACACAAAATCTGAAACAGTCACCAAATGAGTACTTTCTGATTATGTGATTGCCTCCTCTTCACATCACAATTGTTTCCTTTCTGCTTAGTATGACTAAGCATCTCAACTTCCTGGGACCACTGAACACATCTTACCATATTCGTTCCTGAGTTTGCTTTCCAACTTCACTTCCTCCTCACTTTTTCCAACAACAAGCATGTCAAAGAGTTTCGTAAGAGTCCAGAGATACCCACAGAACAACAAGTGTGCATCTGATCTGACACTGGTGTATTTCAGGGTAGTGGATGCATTTATTGTGCCTTTAGGTGGAAAAGAGAGTGAAGGGTGGTATGGAAGGAAGAAATAAATCTCTCCTCTATTTGACTCAAGATTTTTATTATATTATTTACAATTTCATTTATTACATTTTTGTGTGTGTGCAAATCTCTCCTCTATTCGACTCGAGATTGCATTTTTTGTGTGTGCTTTGGCATCTTTTCTTGGTGGTACGCCCCTATTAATTTGCGACGGGTATGGAAGAAGCCGATACAGAGGAAAGTGGCGTGCCACCCCAAACTTAGGGTTTGACACTATTTTGGCTATTTTTGTTTCTTTTTGATGGATGGAGGGGTACAAAGATGATATAAGAAGTATAGAAGAGAGTTCAGATTAGAATGCAACTTGATTTACAATTCCGTGCACTGGGTTGTTCTCTTTATCGTACGCTGCTCAAATAATGACTTGATGATGATCCGGTGGGGATTCCAAGTTATTGTTCCACTAGCCAGTTAGGAAGCATATCGTGTTTGATCCCTATCAGTTCGACAGACACTTGCCATTTTTGCATAAAGATCATGATGTTAGGATTCATAAGCTTTACAAGATGATTTCAATCAAAAGGCTAGTTCTTAGAAGAAGGTCCTTTTGAGGATCTACTTCGAATAAGGAGGGTATAATGATTCAAAATGCATAGAGATCGAACAAAAAGTGTCAAAACTTCATCAAGTTTCTATGCAATTTCTTTGGAAAACTTTAAAAATTTTGAAAAATTCGAAAATTTTGGTAAAAAATGCAACGATGAAATCTTAAGTCTGAATTAGACGGGTGAAAGTGGAAAGTAAGATACGTACCACCCACCCTCCACCCCGAACTCAACAATTTGCTCGTCCCGAGCAAACTCTAAATCCGAGATGGAGGGGAAATTTCATGCCGGTTGGACCACCGGTGTGGTTGCGTTCTAATCAACAAGCATCCTCCATCTGAAATCTCAAAAATGAAGACCAATCAAAACTCAAGACAGCATCTCGCGATGCAATTTTTATTTGGTGCAAAATTATCTATAAATTAAAAACAAAATTAAGAAAAAAATTTAATTCAAAATTGAAACTAAATATGAATTTATTGATCGGGTTGCCTCCCGACAAGCGCCTTTGTTTTATGTCGATGGATCGACTTGGTTTCTTCAACTTTTACGGTGGATATGTTGGATTGATGTGTTCTAGCATTTCTTCGGTGCCTGTGTCGGGTGAGGTGAAATATCTCTTCAAACATTGACCATTTGCCACTAATTCGCCTGACTTTTCACTCCATAAAGAGAAAGCCCCATGCAGGTGTATGCTTTTGACAATGTAGGGTCCAGACCAGCGAGAATAGAGTTTCCCTGGGAATAACCTTAGTCTTGAGTTGAATAGAAGAACGTGGTCTCCGATTTGAATGTCTTTTCTTTTTAGATGACCATCGTGCCAAAGCTTTGTGCGTTCTTTATAGATTCTGCATTCTCATAAGCTGTCATCCGGAGTTCTTCCAGCTCCTGGAGTTGTAGAATCCTGGCTTGGCCCGCTTTTTTATATCAAAATTTAGTTGTTTAATTGCCCACCATGCTTTGTGTTCAAGTGCTACAGGCAGGTGGCAAGACTTTCCATAGATCAATCGAAATGGTGTAGTTCCAAGGGGAGTTTTAAAAGCAGTTCAGTAGGCCCACAAAGCGTCATTTATTTTTATTGACCAATCCTCCGGTTATGGCCTACAATCTTTTCCAAAATAGCCTTGAGTTGATGGTTAGAAACCTCTACCTATCCACTTGTTTGTGGATGGTAGGGTGAGGCTACCTTGTGAGTTACACCATATTTCCTCAGCAATGCTTCAAAGCTTCTTTCCAGAAAATAAGAACCTCCATCGGAAATCACAGTACGTGGGACTCCAAATCGGTGGAAAATGATATCTTTGAACATTTTGATGATAGGTTTGGAATCGCTAGTGATGGTTGGTATGGCTTCAACCCATTTTGAGACGTAATCCACCGCCACTAGGATGTAGGAAAATCCATGAGAAGATGGGAATGGACCCATGTAGTCCGCACCCCAAGCATCAAATATCTCGACTTCTTGCCACAATTTTAGCGACATCTCATCTCTCTTTGTTATGTTACCTGTTCTTTGACATTTGTCACATGATAGAACAAGGTCATAGGAGTCTTTGGATATGGTTGGCCAAAAGAAACCACATTGCAAAACCTTCAAAGTAGTTTTCTTGGAACTCATATGGCCTCCAACTGGGTCTGAGTGACATTGCTCTAAAATAAGTTGAGCTTCTTCCTCAGCGATACAACGTCTGTATAGACCATCAACACAGAGTTTGAAAAGGTACAACTCATCCCAGTAATACTGTTTCACATCATGCATAAATTTCTTCAGTGCATTTCCGGTGCATTAAGGGTGGATGACACCAGCAGCCAGGTAGTTCACATAGTCCGAGTACCAAGAGATAGCTTCTGAAACCTTCATAAGCTGGTCGTCTGGAAGAGAATCGTTGATGGGGATCTTCTCAGTTTATAGGGCATGGATTCGACCGAGGTGATCTGCCACAACATTCTCTGTACCTTTCTTGTCTCTTATCTCCAGATCAAATTCTTATAAGAGGAGGATCCATCTTATTAACTTGAGTTTTGCTTCTCTAGGAGGTAACAGATAGCGACATGATCCGTGTAAACAATGACTTTTGAACCAATTAGGTAGGATCTAAACTTGTCAAAGGCGTACACGACTGCCAGGAGTTCTTTCTCAATAGTTGCATAGTTCCTCTGAGCTTCATCGAGGGTCTTCAATGCATAGTAGATCACATAATGTTTCTTATCTATACATTGACCCAAGACAACACCTACAACATAATCACTGTCATCACACATAATTTCAAATGGGTGATCCCAATAGGGAGCTCTGATGATGTGTGTTGTTGTTAGAGAAAGCTTTAGATTGTTGAAACTTTTAACACATTCTTCGTCAAAATTGAATTCAACATCCTTTAGCAACAAATTCATCATCAACTTGGTTATCTTTGAGAAGTCCTTTATAAACCGTCTGTAAAAGCCTGCATGACCTAGGAATGCACGAACCTCCTTAAATTTTTTTGGGATAGAGAGCTTGGAAATTACTTCAATCTTGGCCTTGTCTACTTCAATTCCTCGATTACTGACCCTATGGTCAAGGACAATGCCTTCCTTTACCATAAAGTGACACTTCTCCCAATTTAACACAAGATGTGCTTCTTCACACCGTTTGAGGACAAGGGAGAGGTGTTTTAGGCAGGAGTCGAATGAATCTCCGTACATAGAAAAATCATCCATAAAAACTTCCATGATAGTTTTAGTGAGACCAGCGAATATGGCTGCCATGCAACGTTGGAAAGTTTCAAGTGCATTACAGAGGCCGAACGACATCCTTCTAAATGCGTACATTACAAATGGGCAAGTAAAAGTTGTCTTCTCTTGGTCATCTAGATGTATAGGAATTTGATAGAATCCAGAGTAACCATCGAGATAACAGAAATATTCTTGATGAGCCAACCACTCTAAGACTTGATCGAGAAAAGGCATTGGGAAATGGTCCTTTCGTGTTGCTTTGTTCAACTTCTTATAATCAATACACATCCTCCACCATGTGACTGTTCGAGTGGGGATGAGTTCATCATTTTCATTTCGTATCACAGTAGTTTCACCTTTCTTCGGGACCACATGCATGGGACTTACCCATGGCGAGTCCGATATTGGATAGATTATTCCAACAATGAGCAGTTTAATGACTTCCCGACAGACTACTTCCTTCATATTTGGATTCAATTTCCGTTGATGTTCAACAATCAACTTGTGATCTTCCATCATGAGGATTTTGTGCACAACGCTTGACTAACCCCGGTGAGGTCACTCACCTTGTAGCTGATTGCTTTTCTTCTTTCCTTCAATTCCTTCAAAAGTTTATCATCTTGTTCCGCAGTTAGATCTGAATTTATGATGATTGGGCAGACCTTGAGTTCATCTAGAAACACGTATTTCAATCCTTTCAGTAGGGGCTTCATTTTAGGAGCTTGTGGCTTTTCACATGCTTCTTCAGTAACATCCACTGCCTTTAGTTCCTCAATCTTGGCTTCAGGATCTTCTTCAGCAGTATCGAGGTAGAAAACACAACTTTTCACTTGTTCGTCATCTGAACTTTCTGCATTCGGATTAGTAAGGGTCATCCCTAATGGATCTTCTTGTTCATAATCCTCCTGAGTGAGGAGTGACATCTTCTCTACGCACTCAATCAAGTAGACTTCTTCTTGCATGCTTGGTCTTCACATACTTTCAAAAACTTTAAATTTGAGAGTTTCTTTACCTAATATGAGCAGAAAAGTTCCTGCTTCAACATCAATCATAGCTCTTGCGGTGGTGAGGAATGGATGTCCAAAGATGAGAGGGTATCTGTGTCTTCATTTATGTCCATGATGATAAAGTCACACGGAACATAGGAATCTTTTCCTACCTTGACAAGGACATCCTCAATGATTCCTAAAGGCAGAGTCACAATGTTATCTGCAAGTTGTATGATCATGCCAGTCGGGAGAAGTTCAGCAAACCCTAGCCTCTTACAAAGGCTAAGTGGCATGATAGAAATGCTAGCACCAAGATCTGCCAATCCTTTCTTACAGGAAGAATCACCAATATGACAAGAAATCTCGAAAGATTTTGGATCTTTCTGCTTCTTGGGCATCTTACTCTGGATGATATCTGAAGTAGTTGTTGCCAACTTGACTGCCTCGTACTCTTCAGTTATGTATTTCCTTGTCAGAAGTGATTTCAAATATTTTTTCCAGGCTGGTATCTTAGCCAGCGAATCTAGAAAGGGTATATCAACATGAAGCTTTTTCATAGCTTCTTTGAATTTATTGAAACGAGTGTCGAGCTTGGTTTTCTTCAAACGAGTTGGGAAAGGTGGACGAGGCTTGTATACTGGTACCTCTGGCTCTGGTGTTTCGGTTTCTTTAGATCTTTGCTCGGCTGTCTTATCAACAATCAATGGTTCTTTCAGTTGAGACTCAGGTGTTGTTGAGTCTTGGACGATCACCGGTTCATCCTCATCTGTAATAACTACATGTGTCTTGACAGGAGGATCAAAATAGTCTTTTCCAGACCTGGTGGTGACAGCTTTCAGTTGCTCAGGGTGTTTAGGGTTATTCTCAGGTTGGCCAGCAAAGGCTCCAGCGGGTGGTTTCATACTAGCTGCAAGTTGAGCTAATTGAGATTCAATAGCCTTCTGATGGGCTTGCTGGTTAGCTATCATAGTTTGTTGGCTAGCTATCAATGTTTGTTGCGACTGTAACATCTTCTCAATGGCCGATAGCTTGTCATCAGGAGAGATGGGGCTAGTTTGTTTCCCTTGTTGTTGGTTCTGGTAAGTGACTTGGTTGGGATTCTGAAATTGAGAATTGCTCTGATAATTGTTGAAGTTCCTATTCTAAAAGTTTCCCCTAAAGTTCCCTAGATTTCTAAAGTTTTGTTGTTGGTTATACTAAAATCCTGGTGGACCTATTTGTTGATTAGTTGAACCAAGTTGTCGCGACTTTTCTGCTCCTGAAGAATTTCCATATTGAAATTCTGAATAGTTTCTATTCTGATTCGGGTTGTAATATCCTTGACCAGGGATGGTGCTAACAACATTTAGATTTTCCATTTGACTGCTGTCTCCTTGCCCATAAGCATTTCTTAGGCCAACATCGTAGAGAAGATTGCATGTTAAAGTGGAATGATCAGTACCCTTACATGCTTCACAAAATAGTGAAGCAGACTTGATCTGTTCTTGTTGTTGAGGGGGTGAACATCCTCTTCCAATTGCAGTAAGGGATGTTTTGATATGGTCTTTCTTGGATACTAAGAGCTTGAGGGTTTCAACAATATACTTGTATTCTGGGATAGCTTCAGCCATAGCTACCTTCAACACACCCTTACCTACAGACCTACCCCAATTAGCTTGATTTTCAGCTCCAAGGGTGACAACCTTCCATGCGTTGTCGTAACTTTGACGCATGAAGTTTCCTCCGGATGAGAAGTCTAAGAACCTCTTGATATCGTCATCCACACCCCTATAGAAGATCTCAATGAGTTGATTCTTGGGAATGCCATGCTGTGGACACTTGCGTAGAAGCTCTTTATATCTTTCCCATTCTTCAATAAGGGTTTCTCCAGGGGCTTGAGTGAACATTGTTATTCGTCCCCTGATTTCCCCTAATTTTTCCAGAAAAGCATTTTGAAGTTGTTCCCATGTAGTGATGGGCTCACATCGTAAGGAATTGTACCAACTTATGGCTTTATCATTGAGCGAATACTTAAAGAGAGGGAGCCGAATAGCATCATCAGACACTCCATTTTTCTTTGTCATGGCACATAGATCGATAAACCTTAGAAGATGTTCCTGGCTATCTTCTCCTTGTTTACCATAGAATGGGCTATTTTGAAGCAAGGTAATCCAATTTGCTCGTATCTCAAAGTTGGGAGCATGGATGAGAGGAGGTTGGACTGGGTGATCAACATCAACAGCTTTAGAGAATGAGAACTCCCTAAGATCCTTTTGCAGTTCTACTGCTTGTGCCGCTGCTTGTGCTGCTAGGATTTCTTCTTGAACTGTGGCTGTGGCTTCTTGCATGAGCCTTTCTCTCTGTGCATTAATGGCTTGAGCCACCCTTCAGGCTACTTCCTCTTCTTGTTCCATTATTGCTTGGTTTTCTCTGTTTTGATGATGAAAGGTTCTGTCTATCTCAGGATCAAAGCTGACAGTGAGTCCGGACTGTTCAAACGGTGCATACACTAGTCTTGGGGGTACCTGAGATGAAAAGATTTGAAGTAAGATTGATGGAGTGGAGTGAAATTCAAGTAGATGATCGATTATATCAAAAGAAAAACAAAATCCCAGATTAGCCTTAAAAGAACTAGATTTGACTAACTGATTCCGTTGTCCCCGACAACGGAGCCAAAATTTGACGTGGAATATTATCACACTAACAAACTCACTCGGGGTTGAAATCCCTGAGCTTTTATCAAAACCTCATGCAATAATACCACCTGCAAGCGGACGAGTCTTATCGTAGTATAGTTAAGGATCGAATCCCAAGAGACAACATTTTTAAGAATCATCGTTAGTCGAATGTAGCTCAAGTAAGACTAATATTTAGAATGATTGGTTGATTTGAAGTTAATTAAACTAAGTGCAAGAAAGTAAAGAGCAGAATTAAAGTTTGTTCTAGATTTATGATATGGAATCGCTGGGATGGTACTGGGTTTCACCACCACTTCCCATGCAACCACATCTAAACACCTAACATCCATGCAAGAATCTAATTATCCAGATGGAACTACTGCGAACCCTCCCCAAGGGATGTTTAGGTCTGCATAAGCATCCCCTTAGGCATTAGATGTCTCGTCGCCATCCGAATCATGCACTTACGATTCCAAAGATACAACATCCAACTGAGGCTGAGGCCCTCCCTAAGGGATGTTTAGGCCACGGAAGCGTCACCGTAGGCTAGATGGCTTGTCCCCTCACAGATCATACACTCACTACCTCAAGGAATCCTATTAAATGTTCTTGTCAAGGAGTCAACTGTGCTGACCAACAAGTAAGTAGACGATTAGTCTGCAAGCAAGCATCGACAATTAACAAATAAGAAACAAATATCCAACTGAAGTTGTGGCCCTCCTTGAGGGGTGTTTAGGCCATAGAAGCGTCACCATAGGCTAGATGGCTCGTCCCCTCACAGATCATACACTTATGACTTCAAGGAATCCCATTCTATTTCTAGTTTGGGAGTCAACCATGTTAATCGACATCCTACCCTACATATAGAAGTTCTCGCAACATAGGGAATATCACGATAAAAGCAAGTAGGTAATCAATCTACAAACATTATCGATTAACAACAAAATGAAAAGTTATATACATTTCCTTGGAATGTTAAATGTAAAGACATGAAAGCATGGGCAACGGGGCTAGTCCCCGCACCCCAGTGAAAGGAAACTACTTGCTCATGATGCGAGAAACACGAAGAATAAGAGAAAGGGAAGGTTCCACCATGAGCATGATGCAAAAGGTAGTCACAGCTCGGTGAAGATGATGCGGTCTTCTACGTCGTGTCAAGGCAGATCCGGACAAGGAGGAAGAACCACCAAGACAGACCGGGCAGAACTTCTTCTCCACCTTCTTTCTCTTCTCGACCTCCTTGCTCACAGCAGGAGGAGGTGTGGGTGGAGTGACAATGGCGTGAAGATGATGGCGGCGTGGAGGACGAACCTAGATCGAACCTTATGCTTAGGCAGCCTATCGGCGTCCCCGGATCGATGATCAAATGAGGACCATTTCTGTTCTATTTGTAGGCACTGGTCAGGTCCTCACATTTTTGATGTGAGTTCGCTCTAAATGGTTTGCTTAAATAGTTTGGAGCAAACAATCTCTGACATCCAAACGGTCTTGGCTTCTATTGATTTGCTTTGTCCGAACAGTTTGGAGTCTTAACGGTTTTGTCCAAATGGTCTTGAGAGTATCCATTGACTAAACGATCTTGAAGACTGAACAGATCCAAATGGTCTTGGGCAATCGGTTTGCAACCCATCAGTCTTTACTTCAAACAGTTTCTACTCCAACCGATCTTGGCTCCAAATGGTTTTGGAGACCGATTGGACTGACCAAATAGTCTTGGCTTCTTTGCTCTAATGGTCTTGTATCCGATTGGTTTTGTGCCCCAACCGGTCTTGCTCTGATCGATCTTGATTGTCCAACCGGTCTTGAGTCCAAACGGTTCGGAGATGCAAACGGTCTTGAAGACCGTTGGGTTCCAATCGGTCTTGACTCCAACCGGTGTTGAGGACCGATGAGGCTTGCACGGTCTTACTGGTCCAAGCAGTGTTGGAGACCAATTGTCATCCAAATGGTTTTTGATCGTTCACGTCCATACGGTCTGCAGATGCACACCAAACGATCTTTGCTTCATTGATTAGTCTTGGCATCCGAACGGTCTCGCAGATGACTGGCCTATCGGTCTTGAGACTGTATGGATCCAAACGGTCTTGAAACCATATGCCGCTAAGCGGTCTTGAAACCGTATGCCGTCAAACGGTCTTGAGACCGTGTGGATGACTGGATGAGACCATTTGGGGTTGAGACCGCTTGGTCAAAACTGTTTGGTCAAGACTAAGGGTGAGAGGATCTTGAGTGAATTCCATATGATGGTTGAACCTCATCATGACCTGTACAAAATCAATATAAATCTAGTTTATAATCTTGATAATTGAATCAGTTAAGAAATCTTGCATTTTGTGAGGTTTAGGAGATGAAATCAAAAGTATTGAATCGAATTGGTCCTGAAAAGGCCATTGAAAATCATGATGAATATGCATTCATCAGTGCTCCGCCACCACCAAACACCTTGTTCCTGTCAACTTCTTCACTAAGGTCATTTTATTTTTTTATAACTTTTTTAATGTAATTGTTGATTTGCTATGAAAATGTATGTATTATGTTAAGGTTATTAAGTTCTACATTGCATTATGATTTTCTATGAAAATGCATATATTATGTATTATGCTAGGTCAATAAATTCTAGTTATATATCTAATTAGAATTTATAATTATGTTTATAAAAAATGAATGATTAATGGTATTTCACATTTGATTGATGATAAAAATGTCTAATGATAAACCAGTTAGCTCTTGATGATACATTGATTCAAATGCTTCTTCAATTATATAAGGTCAATAGACTTCTTAAACTGAATGATGAAATTTAACTAGTATTTTAATTTGGAAATGGAGAAACTATTTGGATGCATTGTTCAATTTGGGTATAAGTGCTTGTATATTTGAGTGCATTGATCAACTTGAATGTTGTATGGATAAATAATTAGTGTGTTTTACTATGCTGGATGTCAATAAATATGTGACGTTTCTAAGATCTACCATGTCTTGATGAACCTTAACCTTGCTTTCTCTATTATCTGTTGGCCTAGAAACCCATCTGAGATTTACTCATTAGGAGTAAATCTTGGATAGTCCCCTGTTTGGGACTGTTTTTGAACACTTAATCTCACTTAGGATGTAAGTGTATAATGTATATTCAGTTTTAAGATGTTTCGCCAACACTTCCCCGTTCATTCTCTAAGTACATATGTTGGTGGACATTTGCCCATCTACATCGGTGTTCTTGGAGAACTACAGGAAAATGCTACTAAAATTTTCTCAAAAATCGAATACACATTATACACTTACTAGTGAGATTAGGTGTGCAAGAATAGGATAGGTTGTACACATTATACTGAACCCTAAATCCTAAACCCTAATTTATAAACCCTAAACCCTAATCATGTAAACCCTAAACCTAAATACTTATTTTTTCTTTGATCAAAGAATGAATCGATCATGGATGCCATTTCAAATCGCTGCACCCCAACATTTATTGTTGGCCTTGATTAGTTTATAAAATTTGCAGAGGAACATAGGAAATGACCCAGAGATATGTTTATTATCCATGTAGGCATTGCAATAACAACTTGAAAGTGATGAAATAAAAAAATTGTGTCATGTGCAATGGTATTGTACAAGGCTATACAGAATTGTACTGGCATGGAGAAATTGTTACACCCTTGAAATTTGTAGATTTCAAGCCTAAATGAAACTATGGTACCAATAACTAGGAAGAGAATTGAGGGATCTTGGTTGGAAATTCCAAACCCTAGACTCACATAAAAGGATCAATTTAAGTAAATAATGTGATGTTGAGCATATGTAATCATATGAGGCTAATATAAGATGCAATGATTACCAAAGCCTCAAGTTTGGTAATTAGGAATGTGATTAAGCTCATGGAACCTTTGGAAGGCCCAAGAGATGATTCATGGGCCTTGGGGACAATTTTCAGCCCAATTGGTTAATCAGAGTTTACATATGGGTCCCTGAGATATGTATTTGGATATTATGGATATTAGTGATCGTAATAGATATCTAAGATATTTTTGGTTGATAGATAATCAGAATATAAGATAACGGGAGAATTTCTATAATGATCCAAGATAATATGTGGCCTAGATAATTAATTAAAGGATTATCCACTATTTACTTGGAAGCCAAATAAAGGATAATATGTACATGGTTTTAGGAAGTAACTTGTGCCCAATGATAGAATAGAGGTAACGGGACGAGACCCGAAAGGTTGAGATAATTGGGAGTATTGATGTGTCCTAGAGAAATACTTATCTAAATATGACTTTTATTTAAGAGAATTTAGGATAAGAGAAAGAAATAGGAGGAGAGTCCAACCGGACCTAGGTTTCAGATCCGAGTGGAACACGGGAGAGGGAGTCTCCCCTCTCACCTAAACTCGTCGAGTCCCACATGGGATGGACACTGGCTAGAAGCCATACCCCCTTTGCTCTCTCCTTAGGCCACTATCAGCCCTGATTCTTGTCCCGATGGTTTCAGGAGAGGATGTTGAACCCAACAATGTATAGTTGTGTCCTATTCCTGATGGAATTTGAGAATCCCCAAAAGTCCTAAAACTCCTGAACTCTAATACAGAAGGCATGCCACTACATGGCTCGCACCAGTTCCTATAAGAAGGCCTAGAACGACTCCCGTGAGTGGAGAAAACTCCCTCAATATCTCAGAGCATGGGGAACCATCCTACGATCCAAGTCTTCCTGATCAGAGTTCCATGTACCCTCCATCAAGCCCGACTCCCTTATCCCCTGACCTTGGCCTCTCCGACGGAGTTGAGATGACCGATGAGTCTGACGAGACCTAGCATATGACCCTGTAACTTTTCTCGAGTCCTTACAACTCAAAAACGTGAAGTCAACACTCTGGTTGACTCGCCCTGGTTGGGAGAAAACTTTGCATGAGGCAGAAGATGCGGACCTGGAGGAGGATGTTCCCGTCCCTAGATCTAAACCACAAGGTAAGTGACTTTTATGTCTATGGCTCGCCCCCAGCCACACAGGCATGGGTGCCAGGATGGCACGAGCTCATTGGCTCCTGCGTGGCCCCGCTACATGTGTGTATAATACTAGCTATATTGATGTGGTGATCCCTGATTGGCTAGGATATCACTAATTTGCAATAATTATAGTTAATTAACGGTAGCTCTAATGATAGAAAAATGATGTATCAAATTGCTCAGAAAAATGAGAGAAATCCAAAGAAAATATAATCAGAGTCTAAATATGATTCTTGTTCTAAAAATATATTAAATACATGTTTTGATGTGTCTAATAGAAAGGAAAACCTAGATTCCTTTCATATGATGCTAATTGGGTAGATTCATTTATCTTGAGTTAATACCTAATCTTGTCACATATAATGAAGAAATTGTTGATAATGATGAACAATTGATGTTTCTAGATTAATAATCTTATACATGCAGATTTAAGGTTTTGAAACCAATGTGGACATCTTTCTATGATCTTAATGCTAATAATATGATCTAGGTATCACAAATAACCTAATATGCTTGGAATGATGATTAGGGTTTCACCTAATATGCATAACTATGTTTTGTAATCTTATAGATCGTGCCATGATGAAATTAGGGTTTGTAACCCTAATCCCTAGTCCAAACATGAGATAACCCTAAACCCTAGTTTAGGATCAAATCTAGATCTGATTAGTATAATGTGAATACATGGTGACACATATGTAGTATGTATATTTCAGATAATGTTCATTGAATGCTTGTTGCTTGGATGTTTGGTTGCACTCTTGAAGTACATGAGTTATTCTATATGGTTTCTACAATGGCATAAGGTATGTGGTTATACTTATGAATACATGTATCGGATTCTGCATTTTCTGAGGTTTCTCGAAGAAATTAAATGCATGATAACGACTTGCTTGTTTATTTACTTCATGCAAATTATAAAGTCCCTATGAGTATAACACAAGGTAATTCACATAAGCCTAGGAGGGACAGTGATTACACATGAGGTAGTAGACCATATATGGATTAGAATATGAAATCAAATTTATGTTCTTATGTATAAGTAAAATATGTTTGATTATGTGTACTGGTGATTTTGGATGAAGCCACATACCATTATAGAAATATACTAACCGCGTATTTGCTTTTTGATGTTTTAGGTACCAGATATACTTGATTCGTGGACATGGGGTTACAGATGAAAGACATTGAAGACACTAACATTATTCATGAAGGTTTAGACATAGTGGTATATCATCATACATGTACAAGTTAATTCTTTCTAAAATTGATGTAACTCCTTAGAGGAGTTTTTTATGCAAACATGTAACTATTTGTTCATTAATAGAAATGATTTATTATTCTATATTATTTGTTGAATCTGATCCTGGAATTTATGAGTAATGATCTGTGACTTTAAGATCTTTTAGACACTCAAAAGTATGGGTCGTTACATAGATGCCAACTATGAGATCAATATATTTTGATAACAATACTTGTGTTAAAGAAGAAATTTCTGTTGATGATGTAGATGTGAATGAACCAATTCCGATAGACATGGTTGATGCAATGCTAGATAGTTTTGGCGTAGAACACACTGATCCACCTTCCTTTTTTAGAAACATTATACATGATGATGAGAGACCACTATACATAGGTTTTACTAAGTTTACAAAGCTAAATGCTGTGTTGAGATTGTATACTTCGAAGGATAACAATAGATGGATCGACAAAAGCTTCACGCCATTGCTCTCTTTGTCGAAAGAAATTCTTCCTGAAGGCAATAAATCTTCTAATCTCAACATATACTTTAAAGAAAATGTTATGCCAATGGAAATGAAGGCTAATAAGATACATGCACCCAAATGACTATGTGTTATTTAAAAAATGACTATGTCGATTTGAAAGATTGTCCAAAATGTGGGGCATCAAGGTATAAAATGACGACTTCAGGGAAGTCAAAAACTGGATCTACTGCCAAGGTGATGCAGTATCTACCTATAATACCACGGTTTTAACACTTGTTTGCCAATACCATGGATTAAAAGATTTAGGGTGGCATGCACATGTAAAGAAAAATAATGATGGGATCCTACAACATGCATCTGATTCCCCATAATGGAAGAAGATTGATATATTATACCTACAATTTGGGTGAAGGAGTCAGAAATCTAAGATTTGGGCTTTGCACCAATGGGATGAATCCATATGGCACATTGAGAAGCCAACATAGCACTTGGCATGTTATGATTGTTATATACAATCTTCCTTTTTGGTTGTATATGAAAAATAAGTATGTCATGTTGTCATTATTGATACCGGGCCCTAAACAACCTGGCAATGATATCGATGTTTATCTTGAACATCTGATTGATGACTTAAAGAAACTTTAGAGAGAAGGTGTGATGACCTATGATGCTTCATGTAGAGAGACATTTCGTTTGTATGCTATGTTGTTTTGCATTATTAATGACTTTCCAACATATGAGAATTTTTTCAGATATAATGTAAAAGGATCTAAAGCATGCCCTATAGGAAAAGAGAATACTGATTCAATATGAATAAAACATGGCGGAAAGACAGTATATATTGGTCATTGAACGTTTCTTCCAAAAGTTCAACCTTAACAAAGGTTGCACAAATCATTCAATGGATCGAATGAGGAATAGAGTTCCCCAAAACCTATATCAGGGGAGGTTATTTATGAGAGAGTAAAAGACTTTGTCAATGCATTCAGTAAGAGACAACAATGTACCATTCCCACATAGAGAGACAAATCTTTATACAAGAAGAGGTCAATATTCTAGGATCTTCCTTATTAGAGTTCTTAGGCAGTTAGGCATTGTATCAATATCATGCATGTTGAGAAAAATGCCTGGCGTCATTGGTACTCTGTTGAATATACTAGGTAATACTAAAGATGACATCAAATCTAGAATGGACCTAAGTGAAATGCGAATAAGGAAAGACTTAACAAAAGAAGTTAGTAGTGATTGAAAAACATATTTCCCTCCTTAAACATTGTCTAGAAGGGACAATAAAACTTTTTGCAAGTGCTTTCCTAATGTTAAGGAACCATAAGGATACTCTTCCAATATCCGTAGCCTGGTATCAATGAAGGATCTGAAGATGATATGTCTTAAATCTCATGATTGTCACACTCTAATGCAACAAATATTACCTGTGGCAATTTGATTTATACTTCAAAAGCATGTAAGATTTGCAATCACCATGCTTTGTTTCTTCTTCAACACTCTATGCAGAAAAGCTATTGATCCTGAGAATCTCGATAGTTGCAAAGAGAAGTGGTTGTTACCCATTGCCAGCTTGAGATGTATTTTCCTCTTTCATTCTTTGATATCATGGTACATCTTATTGTCCATATGACTAGGGAAGTGAAAACATTGGGACCAGTTTTCTTGCATTAGATGTATCCTTCTAAATGATACATGAGTGTTTTTAAAGGTGATGTTCAAAGTTGTTATCGGTCTGAAGAAAGTATTATTGAGGGTTATGTGGTCAGGGAGGTTATGGACTTTTGCAATGACTTTCTAAGTTGTAATGAAGCTCCTGTAAAAGAGAAGAATATTGAGGGCTATTCTTGCAAAGGGACTTTAGGAGCACGAGTGGAAGTAATTAGTTGTCAGCTGTGGGAACAAACACACTTGTATATTTTACATAACATCGACAAAGTGAGTATTTATATCACCGAACATACCAATTTCATAAAGATAAAATATCCTTGAGCCAATTTAATGTGGCTTCCTAGAGATCATAACAAGACATTTAGTAGGTGGTTTGAAGATAAATTCTTATGCCAACTATCTCAAACACCAAAAATGTTGCTGAAAATATCAAATGCCTCACCTTTAAACTAAAAATGAATGTTATGTCGTACGAAGGATTCATCATAAATGGATTTTTATATTACACAAAGCGTCAAGATGATAAGAGTGTCATCCAAAATAGTGGGGTCATCCTTCAAGTGTCTTCATTGTATTTTATTAGTGTAAAGGAGAAGAGTCCACATGAAGCTAAAATGTCATATTATGGTGTCATGAAAGACATATGGGAGTTTGACTGCATAGATTTTAGAGTTTCAGTCTTTAGGTGTAATTAGGTTGATAACACCAAAGGAGTTGTAGTGGATGAATTGGGTTTCACATTAGTGAAATTTGAAAAGATTGGCGATAGGGTAAACCATTCATAATGGCATCACAGGGGAAGCAAGTATTTTATATCGATGGTCCTGCAAATGAAAAATGGTTGGTTGTTCTTCATGGTATAAGATAGTTTATTGCATATCCTATAGATGAAGAAGAGTACTATGAAGAGTATGATCACTCCAGTCCATTCCCAGTTGGCTTTCCAACACCAAATATTGAAGCTAACATAGAATTATATATGCATAGATATAACACCAAGGGAATGTTAATTGATACAAGTTATAGGCATGCTTTTATTTTTTTAAATGTTAGATAAGTATTTTACATTCTTTATCACTTATATTTCATTGTTTGACTATTTTTGATATGACATTATTCCCTATGGAGTATGTGTAGATAAATATGAGTATATAGTAGGCAACATAAATAAAAATTTATCTATCCATATTCCCCAGAACAACAAGATCACTTCAACAATGATGTAATAGAAAGGATGGTTTAATAAGTTTATACCTAGTCCTAGAGTAAGTGCAATGATTATAACTCGTTATAGTAGTCATACACTCCTAGTTGCACTGGGACTCATTTGTAGTAGCTCCTGGTCTCCACTATAGACAATAGACTTGAACGACAAAAACAACAACTCCTCCACAGACTACAAGATGACATTGTCCTCCCAATGACAAGCAAAGGCCACCTCACCTCTAGAGAAGTCTACATGGACCACCTAGAACTCATATCACTCAATGAGAACTGATAGAAAGGAGTTGTCCCCTTTTGTTGGTGTACTAATCACCAACCTACTCTCCCACAATTGTTCTTAGTTGTTCTCTCACTCGCTGTCCCTCCCTAGTCGGGTAGGACTTGCTTTGGCTCTTTGGTTACCACAAGTAGGGAGGACAACAATTATCAGAGCAACGAATTTTTAATTGTGTGTGTTCGGAAGCCCCCAATACCCTTCTATTTATAGAAGGGGCTAGGGTCCGGGTTCCCGATCTATGCGGGAGTAGAAGGGTCTGGAATTTCCAAGAATTTAACATCCTGCAATAGGTGAACTGGTCAGTGGTGAACCAGTCGGCTACCATAGTGAGTCGATCAGTTCACTCAGTGAGTTGATCAGTTCACTCAGTGAGCCGATCAGTTCACTTGTTTCCCTAATTGCAATTGAATTTGCAATTTGTTTCCAATTAATGTCCAACATTAATTCCTTATACCAATCAAATTGAATAAGTGAAACAATCACCTATTCTCATTAATTGGGAAAATTACCAGAAGCTTTGGTTGGTATGATTGAACTGATTGGTTCACAAGGTGAACCTGTTGCCTCACCAACCTTGGGCTAATCTGTTCACCCAGTGATCCGATCGGTTGATGTCTTGACTCATGCAGAATTCAGCCAATTCAATTTCCAATCAACCTTACACCCTAACTAGTCAGTCCAACACTTGAACTTGATGGTTCTGACTCCACTCAATTAATTGGTTGTTTAATTGAATACCTAAAATTATTTAGTGATCAACTTAAACATCATTCATGGATAAACTCCTCTTCTATGTGAATTCCTATGTGTGTGACCCTATAGGTCCCATATCACATTGGTGTTGAATGTCCTTAACTAGTCTATGACATCACAAGTGAAGAGTGGTGCCTAGTCACACATCACTGATACCCAAGTGAATGGATATTTGGAGAACAACTTCAACCTACAATATGTGTAAGGTGTTATAGTGATTGTATAATTCCTTGGTCACTGATATCCAGATTGAACTCGAGGCATGGAATCATCACCCTTTCAATGTTCACTCCATTTTCCTTAAACCAGAGCAAACTGTCTGAGATATATGTGATATCAATATCATATATTGATTCACATGTGCATGCACATGTGATTGGCCCAGAGTGCATGCTCCAAAAGTGGAGACACGCTTCCAAAGGAGAATCAAACTTTAAATTTATAACCCAAAAACTTCAAGGATCCCCACAACTTTATTACATGGTCAAAGTAGATATATAAGGTCAAATACATGGATGTGGGTACATTTAGGACGCTTAAGATCTTTCTCTTATGTCAATTAAGCCAAATATATAGTTGATGAAAGTTTTGAACTAGAATTACTCTAGCAAGGAGTCATGAAATAAAACAAAACAAAGTTAATAAAACAAAATAGAGTTCATCAGATTCTACTAATAAAAGAGAAGAAGTTCCTAGCTATGTAATCACAAGTTGGGTAGTATGCACCCATTATCAGGCATAAACAACCTTTGAACACCCTAATAAGCATCTAACCTACACATATAGCACGTATCGTGGTAGATGTTCCTGTGGGGGTCGTCCCACTTGCTTTCACACAACATGACTAAAACCCCATCAGAAATCCTAAACCTCTCTCAAGGATAATGGATCAACACCCTCGATTATCATAGATACCCTCTGAGTTCCAGAACATCTAGAAGTGTTAGGAACCACTCCCTTGGACTTCCTCCTTTCCAGTTTCATCCAAATTACCTTCTCTTATCCATTCCTACAACTAATCTCTGGATCTATGCAGAAACAGAGGTTAAAGTAAGAAAGAGATCAACCAAACTAACAATCATAATCGAAAAGAGAAGATAGAACATATGGAATACTAGATCTTAAATAAAACTACTAGATAAAGGTAAAAGTACATACACATGCCCAATACAGGATACATAGCCAAGAAGGAGATCAACTAGCCATGGACAAGCATAGTTGGCACCGAACAAAGATGGAAGAACATCATTCGTACAGAAACAAAGGAAAACAATAGAAGAAAGGGGAAGAAGAGATATAACCCAGAGAGGAGAGGTGGATCTCACTCCTTAGCCTCTGGAATGGCTAGATCTCATCTTGGATTGTCCTCTTGATCTTCTGGACTCCTTGGCCTCCTTTCTCCTTGATTCCACTCGGACCAACAACATTGTCAGATGTATTGAGGCATAACTTGGATGTGAATGGATGGAAGATGGTGGAAAGTGGAGGTGGATGGAGGTAGGCCATAGGGATGGATGTAGGGTGTGTTCTTTAGTCCTCTTGAACCTTGGAGCACTCCCATGGAGCTCTGGGAACCATTGGTTGCCGAAGGGAACCCCCAAAAGTCTAAGTCACAGGACACAGATCGAAATCGTGAAACCCCTTCATAGGTAGCAGGTGTGGGTATTTATAGGAGTGACGATCGATACCACTGTTGTGGTAATACATATCTCATGGTCGAGACCATTGTATCGGTCGCTACTTTACTCCTTAGGAACAAACCCATCCCTAGAGGGAGGGGGTTATTAGTGGTGGTCGATGGGCCCACATCAATAAACCTTTTGATTGATGAGGATGCTTTCTGATAAAGGGCTGACCATAAAAAAGGATCCAAGATATCAAAAGTTTCTTGGGCCCTCTAGTCAGTTAGTAGGACTATTGTCTCCTAACTTGATGCACATAACACGACGCTTGTGGGGTAGAATCTGGAGAATTGATTACTTCTTGAGTTTGGTGCATACAGCTCCCAAAGTTGTCTAGTTGAGCAAATCTATCTTTAAAATGATACAAATTTCTAGAGGATAAGAATGTAGGGTTATTTTGCACATATTAAGGCTATAATGACACACAACCATAAATAAATACCTAGCATAGATGCCTAAAATTAGGTGTTATTAGCATGCTTTTCTTAGTCTCTCTTATCAAGTGGCATGGATATCATACTCTAGTAGGAGGGAAGAATCCCATCTACATCACTCACATTCAGTCCCCATGTGTCACATCTACCCAATCACCACCGTTATGACAATCCTTATTTAGGGTTACGTTGGATGATGTCAAAGTATACCAAACGACATGTGATGAGTGTAGTGACTTTAGGTCTAAGAATCACAATCACCTTATTCACTATGAGAGATGACTATGACCACCATGCATGGTTTCCATGTGTCACTCTCAAGGTGGGTTTGTCTAATACACTATTCTCTAACAAGTATCCATGTGCTTGGTTTAATATCATATATCATGACTGATGGGATTCTATCATCTACCAACACACTCCAATCTTTAATGTTACTGTTGTCTATCTGCCTTGCACAGTAACATCTGACCAGGGACATAATAAGAATGTAGATACCCCTAACATCCATATGATCCTATTGTTCAAGTGACATACTTTAAGACATACATCATTGAGTAATCATCATTCTTTAGACATTCATTATGTTTTTTTCTTATCTCATAACTGAGTAAAAAAAATGAATTGGAAGCTTTCCTTTATTGTTATTAATCAAATCCTTTATGTCATATGCCATCAAAATCATCATATGATTGGCTCTCTAGGCATACATACCAATAGACTCCCACTTGCACTTTGAGCCAATCACACACAAATCTTATTTTTAGTGATCTAAACATGTCCATCATGTTTCTGATGTGCAAGTGCTAATCCAACAGGTTAGAAACACTTTTCTTTTAGTTGGTATATTGCATGTTCCTTACCTCTTAGCTGTATGATTTCTTGTATGAGACAGAAATGTTGTATTATGGTATCAGATATTCCTTGCCTAACCATTCGTTCCATTGTTGTCACAATATCTCTACTGTGTCATGAATGGTTGGAACGTCTTTAAGTTCATCCGCATGAATGTCTAGATCCATATAATATCCACTCCTGTGTTTATAACACTAGGATACTTAGCTTCAATTCTAGAATTGAATTAATGTCATGTAGTTCAAAACCCTTCCAACTCACAACTCTTTTCTTAGAATTAAACATATTTTATATTACGATCACTTTTGTCATTCTGAAAGCTTGCATCGGTGTAACCCTTTATACTCGAATCCTCCTTGTTGCTATAATCTAACGACTAATCCTTTAGTTCTTCCCAAGTACTAATGGATATGTTTAATGATGTTACAATGACCCTCATTCAAAACTTATTCCATCTTGTCATGTCCCAATACACACAAGACTATGGGATGAGTACATTATATATCATACATGATAGATCCAATTTCTAGTGCATCTGGCATCTTACTCATGTCCTCCATTCCACACAAGAATTGGAATAGGGTTTCTTGAGAGACTAATCCCATATTCTCTCTCATTGAATCCCTTATGCGGAACTCTTTCAGCATCCTGCTATTATATGTGCTCACATTAGGTTATGAAACTTTCAAGAACTATCTGTATAGATCTCAATCCCTATCACATAGGATGTTTCACCTAATCCTTCATTGTCGAAGGTGTTTTCCATTCGAGGTCTCAATATTTACATTTTGAGATGTTATTCTTGATCAATATGTGGAATATTCATATATGATCCCACCAAAAATATTTGTAATCACATATTTTTCTTTCATCGTGATTCATGTCAAACTCCTTGACTGCATTATCAAGTCAAAGGATCCCATCTTTGAGATGCTTGTTTCAATCTCTAGATTGAACTTTGTAGCTAATAGACTTTATTTGCATGCAAAGTTATAAACCTTTAGGCTATGTCACATACACATCCTCTCTGATATTCCTTTTGAGGAATCCGGTTTTCAATCTTCATATGTCAATTCTCACAGTCTATACTAGTTGCAACAACAAGCACCAAAATTGGTAAAGAAATTTCTTCATGTTCAATAATTTGAACTGATTTGAAAACCTTCACAACTAATATGTCCTTCTAGGTTATCCATTCCGGTCTTCCCAGTGAAAACCCAACTGCACCCTATGGGTTTTACCCCTTTAGGTGGTACTAGCAAGGTCATACCTTGTTAGTGTACATAAATTCCATAATGACCTTAAGCCACTTCTCCAATTCTAGTTATTAATAGCTTCAAGTTGGCTCATCATCTTATGACTAACTCATAACTTATCTAAGTTATAGGATTCACAATCTTTCAATCTCAAATGTGTCCGTACTAGATCTATGAGTTATGTGTTACATAAAGAATTTGAGATTCAACAACAACTTGTGATTCTCCTTATTCCAATTGTACCTACTTGTTGACCTTGAAGTTTTTGAGTTCTACTTTTACTCTCACTGATTCTTTTGGAACTCAGTTATACTAGCAACAAACATTTTGTTGTCGGATTAGGATTGAAGCAGCATTCAACAATCATGGTTTTTGGATTAACCCTTTAAGAAACTACTTTCTTTATATAGGTTTCAATCCTTAAGACTTATCAGGACATTCCCATATCATATCTCATATGATGTCTTTCGAACCAATTTTATACAGTAAAACATTTTATGTAAAGCATATTTCTAAAGGATGTTAGAAGATTAGATAAATGATAATTACATCATGATCCATCAGGATGTAATTCTTTCTTTATGATACATCATCATGTTTTAGGAGGGTTTCATTTGTGATACATTATCATAGTCCATCTATAAGGTCTTCAACTATTTATGTAAAGTATTTCAACATTTGATCATATCAAAGTTTCTTAATACTTTTAGCAAAGTTATACTTCATTTATAATCTCCTTGAACACTTAAAGACATTCATGCTTGTATTTCATCAAATACAAACCTTATATCTACTGATATCATCAATGAAGTATAAACAACTAGCTCTAGCATTTATTCTATATGATCTTCATACATCAACATGCATAAGTTCTAATAGAGTGCTTATCTTTCCACTACATTTATCCAATGATGTTTTGTCATATTGCTCATAATTAAGATTTGCATGTCTCTTATTGGTTCAATAACCAAAAAAATATAGATAAACATCAATATGGATTCTAGATACACATTTCTTATATATATGTGCCCAAGATGGCAATTCTCAAGACTGTTTGAGTTATCAATTATAATCCTTTTTGGTATTTACATTATTAATATTCTCTTTAGATCCTTTCATACAAAGATCAGTAGATGTTTGGGGCATTTCCATACAAGATCACATCTTTGAAGTAGAAGCATTAACAAATCTTTATTGATTTATCATCCGTGTCATATACGATGCAAAAAGTAAAATGTTTCTATTTTGGCATAATAAAATAGCAGTTCAACTAACTTTTTTACATGCACAATGGGATAAGATAATTCTATATGTAGACTAAAGCTACAACAACTGTTGTTCTGCATAGTCCACTCTTGCCCTTTCATAAAGGCTTTACTTCTTGTCAGATCTTATACATCAACATACGTCAGATCTACATCTGATATCACATATCGGTGAAGAAGTAATTTTGAATTATCTTGTAATGTATATACTTGAAGTGGAGATATCTATCTCCTCCTTCTTATTCTTTAGTTCCTCCAATCAAAGGGGGAAATTTCTCTTCCAATGTCTAGCTTGGTAACAATGGTGACATACTCCTCCCTTCTTTATTCCTCCATTTGGCTTGAGATATGAAAACTTGGGCTTCTAGCTAGTTTTAGAACTCTTCTTAGTTTTTCCTTTGCCTTTAGACTTTCCCTTTATCTTTTTGATCATCATCACATGCTTAGGCTTGTCTTTCTTCATTTGTTCCTCAATTGTTCTCAACATGCCTAATAATGTTGTCAATGACTTGTCAAAGTGATTCATGCTGTAGTTCATGACAAACTGGCTATATGATTCAGGTAGAGACTGCAGAATCACATCAGTGACCAACTCTTTACCCAAGGGGAATCCCAGTCTAGCAAGGTTCTCCACATACCCAATGAGCTTGAGTACATGAGGACGTACTGGATCTCCTTTTGTCATGTTACATTTGAATAGTGCCTTGGAGACATCACATCTCTCTTATCTTTCCCGATCTTGGAAAATGTTCTTAAGATGTGTAACCATCTCAATAACATCCATTATCTCATGCTTCCTTTGCAACTCATACTTCATGGAGCTTAGCATCAGACGTTTGACATCAATGTCATATGCTTCTTGTAAGCATCTCCATCAGCCTTAGGTGCAGTGGGTAGGGGTTCATCTGGCTCTGGTGTCTCCAGGACATGGAGCTTGCGCTCTTGTGCGAGAACAATTCTCAGCATCATGAACCAATTGTGGAAGTTTTTCCCATTTAACTTGTCATTCTCAATGACTAATCGTAGAGTAAAGTTGTTGTTGTGTGTTGCCATTCGATTCTACAAAAGAATTTGCAATATTGTCAAAAATTCATTATTGATTGATTTGATTTGATTAAATTTTGACCATGTTTATTTGGTCTATAATTAACTATCACTCTCACTATTTTATTCAAATTGATAGCCCTCACACATCAATTCCGAATATTGTGGCGTACAACCTTATAATATGCCAAGATACAAAATAATTCAACTTTTACTCGGCCATCGCCAATGCCCATAGTCAACTATTAAGGTAGACAACATTTGTCATTTGCATCTTATGCAATTATTGGACAGATGTTATGCAAAACTCACCATATACGTCTATATGTCTCTGGTGCTTAATCTCATTAAGGTCAATCAATTAAGCCTGAACCAAAAACTGACACGATAATAATACACCCCGCTTGGAAGGCCTACACTATTACCATCACACTTCCATGAGAGAGACAACACACCACCCTTGGGGTGCCCACGCTTAGTCGATCAAGCTTTTCATATGTGCTACTAATGGAAAGAATCTAAGACTTAATTTTCTATTTGAGAGAGTTTGTATGTATGTATGTATATATATATATGTATATATATATATATATATATATATATATATATATATATATATACATATACTTTATCTAATCACCACACATATATAGTATCTATCATATACATGCTATATCCCACAAGATAAACATGCAATATAAAACAACAAGCAATGGTTATGTCTATACTAATGTAATTCCTTGGAGCCACAAGGAATTACTACCACCTAGGTTAATATCATATGTATGAACCTGTTGTTGGTGTAGATCTGTGCATGCCAATCCGGGTTGATCGGTTTAACCCTTAAACCAATCATCTTGCCTCTTGGCCAGTCGGTTGGTCGTCTAAAATGATCAATTGGCCTCATGTCCACTTGATATATGGACACCCCAGACGCTGGATTTCATCCACCATCTGGTCGGCTCGCTCCTCCTGTGGCCTGCCTTCCTCTGTCCTCCAACCAGTTGTCTCGTCATGTGAAATGATTAGTTTGCCTAATTCTAATTGTCATCTTCATCATTCCAAGAAAAAAACCATACTAGTTCTATTAAACTTACTACATGATAATGATAATCCTCAAGTTACATTCAAGGGGAATAAAGGTAGAAAGGAATAATACTTTTACATTAGGAAGAATAAGGTAGAGGCTCGGTATGCAAACAAGATAAAATAGGAAATAAACACACAAGCACCATGCATATATAATTATGGTTATTGGACATAACCACACTACCAATCCATCATCAAAACTCACTTTTGGGGCGACACGTGTAAATTTCATATATTTATATATTAGTCTGGGATTATATGTGGTATTTGATTGTATTTTCTTATTAAACAATTTATTCACATCGTATGTAATAAATAAATGATGTAAACCAAAATCCAATCATATCGATTATCCCAAAACATAGTTAATCAATGTGGCTCTGATACCACTATAGGGAAATATGGGAACAAAGTAGGTAGCGGAAACAAAAATTTATCTATCCATATTTCCTAGAACAACAAGATCACATCAACAACTATGTAATGGAAAGGATGGTTTAATGAGTTCATACCTGGTCCTGGAGCAAGTCCAATGACTATAATTTGTTGCAGTAGTCGTGCACTCCTAGTTGCACTTGGACTCATCTACAGTAGCTCCTGGTATCCACCATGGACACCAGACTTGAATGGCAACAACATCAACTCCTCCATAGATTACAGGCTGACATTTTCCTCCTAGTGACAGGAAAAGGCCACTTTGACTCTATAGAAGTCCACACATACCACCTAGAACATCTGTCTCTAAACTAGAATAGACAAGAAGGGGTTGACCCCTTAGGTTGGTGTACTAGTCCCCAACCTTCTCTCCCATATCTATTCTTAGTTGTTCTCCCCCTCTTTGTCCCTCCCTAGTTGGGCAGGACTTGCTTGGGCTCTCTTAGTTACCACAGTAAGAGAGGACAACAATTTTCAGAGTAACTGATTCTTAACTGTGTGTGTTGGGAAGCCCCCAATACCCCTCTATTTATAGGAGGGTCTAGGGTCTGAGTTCCCAGTCTATGCGGCAGTAGAAGGATCTAGAATTTCTATGAATTTCACATCCTACAACTGGTTCACTGGTTGGTTCACTGGTGAACCGATCGGTCAATATAGTGTTCCAATCAATTCACTCAGTGAGACAATCAGTTCACATGTTCCCCTAATCTCAATTGAATTCACAATTAGTTTCCAATTAATGTCCACCATTAATTCCTTGTACTGATTGAATTGAACAAGTGAAATGATAAACTATTCTCATGAATCGGTAAAATCACGAGAAGCTTCGGTTGGCATGACCAAGATGATCGGTTGACTAGGTGAACCAGTCATCTCACCAACCCTGAGTCAATCGTTTGGTGTCCTGACTCATGAAAAATTCAGCCAATTCTATTTCCAATCAACCTAACACCCTAACTAGTCAGTCCAACACTTGAAATTGATGGCTCTGAGTCAAGTAAGTTAATTGGTTGTTTAATTGAATACCTAAACATCTTTAGTGATCAACATAAACATCATTCATAGATAAACTCCTCTTCTATGTGAATTCGTATGTGTGTGACCCTATAGGTCCCATATCACGTTGGTAGTGAATGACCATAACTAGTTTATGACATCATAAGAAAAGAGTGGTGCTTAGTCACACATCAGTGCTACCCAATGAATGGAAAGTTGAAGAACAACTTCAACCTACAATATGTGTAGGTGTTGTAGTGATTGTATAATTCCTTTGTCACTAATATCTAGATTGAACTTGAGGCATGGAATCATCACCCTTTCAATGTTCAATCCATGGTCCTTGAACCGGAGCAGATTGTCTGAGATATATGTGACCTCAATATTATATATTGATTCACATGTGCATGCACATGCTTTTATCAGTCTCTCTTATCAAGTGGCCTGGATAGAATGCTTTAGTAGGAGGGACAAATCCCATCTACATCACTCACATTCAATCTCCATGTGTCACAACTACTCAACCATCACCGTTTTGGAAATCCTTATTTAGGGTTAAGTTGGATGATGTCAAAGTATACCGAACAACATGTGATGAGTGTAGTGACTTTAGGTCTAAGAATCACAATCACCACCTTCACTATGAGAGATGACTATGACCACCATGCATGGTTTCCATGTGTCACTCTCAAGGTGGGTCTGTCTAATACACTATTCTCTAACAAGTATTTCTGTGCTTGGTTTAATATCATACATCATGACTAATGAGATTCTGTCATCAACCAACACAGTCCAGTCTTTAGTGTTAGTGTTGTTTATCTGCCTGAAACAGTAACATCCAACCATGGACATAACAAGAATGTACATATTCTTAAGATCCACTTTTCCATAAGATAGGAGGACTCAGTTCGAACAACATTACGACAAACCCATGTCAAATATATAGCAAATTTGGGTGCTGTGAAAGAGATGAGGCAATTTACTTTATACCTAGTATTCTATCTGGTTTTTGCTTCCTAGTCCTCCTACTTCTATTAAACTAACAAGATAAGGGTGAGATTTGAAATCAATCTGGGTAAGAGGTTCAACTCATGTACTTTAATACTTACGTCATTAAGTAATCATCATTCTTTAGACATTCATTATGTTTTATCATTATCTAATAACTGAGTGAAATAGAATGAATTGGAAGCTTGAATTTATTGCTATTAATCCAATCATTTATGTCATATGCCATCACAATCATCATATGATTGACTCTCTGGGCATACATACCAACAATCTGACCATGAGTTTGATGATTTTGATGATGATTACCATGAAGATGTGCATCCTGACACTACTACAAGTTGTATTATTTTATCACATATGTAAAGACTCGATCTTTACGATCAAATATTTACAAAATAATATAATAAATATAAACAATCTTTATTACAATCATGCTTGTACATCAGAGTCGCAGAAGCTACAAATATGATTACAAGTTTAAAAAATAAAATTCATTCCTATCTAGTCTTCAATGGAGGACTACTCAGTGCATGTCTCTTCAAGCTCTTCCATCTATCACCTGCCCATGAGTTCCCAGAGGGAACGAAACCACACATGGACCCCATTAAAGGGAAAATAAAGGTCAGCAAAGATGATACTAAATCCAATCATTGAGCTATTTGCAAAATATAGGTTCTAAGTATAAATCAAGGTAATATCAAATCTAGGTAAGGAACATTTTGTGGACTAAATTTGCCAAATCAAGAATAACAATATTTCAATGTTTGTATTTCAAGATCAAATTTTACAAGGCTGTTCAAAATAGTTCAAGATACCAAATTATCAAAATATTTGCAATGATCAACTTTTGAATATTAAGGTTGAGCACTATCATATCATTTCCTTCAAGGGCTAAAGTGCCTTATGTTCAATCATCTATGAAAGAACGACACAAAAGCCTAATTGCTATTTTAACCAGTCAACTGGGGGACAACTAATCCATTACACCTATGCACAGGGCGGCGGGACATACCCTACCTCAAGTGAGCCAAAGATCTAAGGGGCCAAAGCCCAAAGCGACCAAAGTCCAGGGAGTCAAAACTCCAAATAGATCAAGTCAAGTGCTATTATAATATTCAATGCAACCAAACAATAATCAATCTGAGGTGGTGAACTTTCAAAGAGGCAAAAAAGGCTTACGAAAGTATAGGGTTCACCACTAAACAATGTAAATGGAATTCAAGAGGGAATTAATAACTCAATATAAAAAATAGAGAATCTAGTACCTTAATTTATTCAAGTCTTCATAGGTTGAATAATCACCAAGAATGGCTCCAAGAGCAAGAGATCTACAAAGTGTTGTATAATTTTTTTATCATTTGGCATGGAACCAATTACTTGTTCAATCTTTTCTATTTAGTGTTTCCTTTCCAAGTTAGGGCTATATTTATCATATTTTTCTCTATGGTTATCAATATTAGATTCCCAACTAGGTTATATATATATATATCCAATGTTACATACTTAGTTGTTTTATTGTGTTGTCTCCATGTTAGATCTAAAATATCATTATGTTTCTCATATATATTACAACTACATTTTGTCAATAGGATCATGTATGTCTATTTACTAATATACCTTACTAGGGATATTTAGGGTTTAATTCCACATAACTCTATACATACTATTCATATGCTAGTACCTTGATCTTGATTTCTTATATGTATACAAGTAGTAATATATCTTATGCATTACATAATTGCATATTGTTCCTTAATGATAAAATAACTAGTGGCTTCATAATTCAAAATATTATTTCCAAGTGTATCTATTAGTATACATAGCTTCAAGGTTTGGATTTATCATAAGGTTAGATCATTCATAATGGTCAAAACTACTACATTATAGCTTATTAACTTATCAACACGTACATATATATACACATTGCTAGGTAACCAATAGGCCTAGTCATATGATTTAGTTGATACAACAATTACTTATATATTATGATTATCTTTATTGCTATTTGTATGTGTGTTGATTAACTAATTTATCCATCTAATGTTTGGGAGAAGTATGTACGTATAGGAGCAAGGGTGTAGGATTTACCTATTCATTGATGAGAGGGAATTGACCCCACACGATCAGGCTGTTGATCCTCCATCGAGGCAATTGATGGGTCCTTGCTGCTATGTATGGACATTCTCTGCTCCTCTCAGCTGCCTGGAGTCGAGATCTACACCATGTCTAGTTGCTTGAGGAGACTACTATCTCAATGGCATGAGAAAGCCATCGAGGCTCTGTTGGCAGATTCATAGCCACAACTTGGCCTATGTGTAGGTGTTAGCAGGATCAACTGTAGGTTGGGAATCATGTGTAGCTTTTCACCAGGAAAGATGTCGGAGATGGAAAGGGGGTTAGGGAACTGATCGAGGTAGTTTGGGATGAGGGAATCCATCTATTGACCTACAAAGGTGGGAGGAGGTGAGCAGATAGCTGATAGGGCTCTATTGTAGATTGGCAGAGTAAATCTATAGGTCATGAGATCAGGGTGACCGACGATGGTGGTGCTGGTCGCTGTGTGCTGACGAGGTGATCTTCTACTGGCGAGGGACAACGTTGGTGGCAGCACTAGTCTCGAACACCATGTAGCATGCTAGGCAGTGCAGTCAGGAGTAGGGACAATGAGCTCACATGCTCGTGAATGATCTGTAGCTGTAGCCCATCCTCGTCGGTGCCATTGCGATTTTGCAAGGGTTCATCCTTGCTACAGCCATCGCAGGTCTGTTGGTGGCGAGTCCGGTCTATAAGGAGGGAGGGGCTACATGTCCTGGTGGAAGAGAGTAGGAGGCAACAAGCCCGTGGGGTCTGGGGGCGGATTGCAGGGAGAGGGGCGGCGATGAGCACTAATGAATCAGAGGATTGTTTGACGGAGAATATGCTACAGGTGTGTGGGAAGCGCCAATGATCAATAGATGAGGAGGACTTGCTGGTCTACTGCTGGAGAGGGGTTGTCAAACTACGTCTGCAGATCTCAACCTCTAATGCCCAGATCTGTGGGGAGGTCAGAACTCTATGGTGGTGGAGGCATAGGAAATAGATAGGTGGAGACCGACGTCAGCGAGGAAGAGGAGAGGAGATCGGGGTGCCACTGTGTCGAGTAACTGTAGGGTGACAAGTCTCCTTTAGGTTAATGTTATCATTTGGTTTCAGCAGGTGTGAGGACGGTCTGCAAACGGTGAGGAGCAATGGAGAGTGGTGGAGATCGAGACCTATCTCCAGACCATTGCTCATTAGCAGTGAAGGAGGGGACTCGGGGTTGTAAGCAGTGGCTTTGCTCTGTTGCTCTGGGTTGTGTTGTAGTGGGTCTAAGAACGATGGTGGAAACAGATATGCGGATGTTGCTCTGACTCATGATGGTCGAGTGATTTGCTGCCACATGGTCGAGGGTGCTAAGAGATTATATAGCATGAAGGGAGATGCTAGGGTTACGGGAAAAGGGAAGGGGGGAGGAGGAGATGGCCAGCGACACATTGCAAATCTGAACGACGCATCCGTTTTTGAGTTTGTAGAGTCCATGCGTTATGGCGCCAGCTAGGGTCTGAGATAACATCCTGAGCATCATTAAAACTATTGCTTTTGATTGTGAGATGGTATGGCGGAGTCAATCAGATCGAGAAAGGGAGCAAAACGGAAGGAAAGGTAGGGAAACAGTCGTTATTATCCCTGCAACGGCCGTCGAGCTGGAGATCAGTTGTGATAATTGGTAACAGGGCTCACGGAAGAGGGTAGCACCCTATGAATTCACTTTGGTCAATTTGTTTATTAAGATGCTATATATTTTCATATTTTCTAGTTACCCCACTAATTTATAACTCCTAAGCAAAAAGTTCATTGCCACAAGATTTTGAAAAAGAGTCTAATTCCCAGAGAACTAAATATACAAAATATTAGAGCCATTAACTATGAATTAACTAGCGTAATCACTAAGTATTATGATTGATTCCGAAGCCTCTGATGTGTGAGATTGAGAGTGTTAGATTCATGAAAGTCAAATCAAGGTACTTAAGCTCAAATAGTTTAAATTTGCACTTGGTGATGCTGGTATGGCTTTCTAGGTAAAAATGGAGGAACCGTTTGGGAAATATTTCTCTAAAAGGAGGATCAATTTATTTAGACAAGAGAAATACAATCAAAGACTAGTTACCTCAAATAATATGCATTTGATGAAAATGGTTGAATGAGACATCAAATGAAGAACTTATTTGTAAATGTGATCAAGTTTAGGAAAAATTGTGCATCATGGTTCGAAATGGAATTGTTCCTAAAATTTAGTATGTTACAACATAGATGTGCATTTTACAATTTCTATCTTGTTCTATTGTTTTATCACATTTATATGTTATATCTTTTTATGACTTATGTGTGCTTTTTATCAATTTTAGCATGAGGATGTGCACCTTGAGGATCTTGCTCAGTTAGATGGCCAACATTGTAAGCGTGCAAAAATAGGAGGCATCACCATGACAAACAAGTTACTAGAGCAAAGGGGTAACATAATAAAGATGGTCGTTGAGTTTGATAATCAAGGAAATCTTGTTGGGAAGAACTCTATTTCTTTCATATCCCATCTAGGTGTTCTTGACCCGTAACAAAATAAATGTAAATGTAGAATCTTGGCATAAAGTTGATCTAAGAAATAAAGACTTAATATGGAAGGAACTACATGTGAGACACTATGATTTACAATTCTATTTCTAAAGCTATTTATAATTCTATTTATAAGAATATTCCATTAAGTATATGAACTTTTGCAAAGCATATTTGACCTACATGAAAAACTACATCGTCAAAAGGTAATGCAACGTTGTGGCAGGGTATGAAGGAATTATAGGAAAAATTTAACAAGAGAATACATAAAGAATGCTAAGACGAAGAAGAAGAAGTAGAAGAACTCAACCACTAAGCAATAAACCTATCTTGACCTAAAGGTATGGGAGGTGTTTGTTGCTAAGAGACAAATTGATGAATTCAATGTATTAAGCCTCGATCCTCATTTTGAATTCATTGTATTACATATTTAACATATAGTTTGGACTAGCCAGGCTATAAGCAATGCTAAAAGAGAAAGGTGTGCAAAGAATGTCCACAACCACACGATGAGTTCAAGTAGCTATGGAAATCTTCACCAAAAGCTATTGCATGCGACTTCTTCTCCGTATCCTACTCCTCGAATTGTTGAGTCCTCTACTACTCCTGTACCTCTACCTCGCCATGATATGTGGATAGATGGAGGAAAACCAAATATGGAAAAATACCCAACCCCACAACTACTGAGGAGGACGCAACAATGGTAAAATTCAAATCTCAAAACAATTAGTATTGATGATTGTGATGTTCTAATTACCGATTACTATTGATGATGATTAGCAGGATCTGCACGAGCAAAGGAAATAAGGCAAGTTCATCCCTAATGGCCCAAGGGATGAATTGACAGTTACTCTAGGTAACCCAGGGCATGTCAGGGATGTTGGCGCTAGTATAGTTATAAAAGCCATTTTTGGGCCATTAGATCATAAGTGTGAATCTATCCAGAAATGGGATTCTCAAAAGAAAAGGTACTAGAGTTGATTGCAAAGGGTATAGAGGAAGAAATGAGAAAGTATCATTCTTCCCAATCAGCTCCTCAGATGATACCTGTGGTGCCCACTCTTCATACGAGGTGGACCCCCACTACAATAGAGGTGGTTGGGAGTAATCCCATGGACCCACCACCTAGAACACACACATGTAAGTATTTTTATGACATAGTAGCCTTTCAATTATGATTTGTATAATATGTTTGAGTTTAGATATATATAACACTTTGTGTAAATTTGTAGGGGTTGAGGTCATGCCTTTTTTTTATTAGAAGGATATGCCATTGCACTAGGCGAAGCTTACCCATGCCTTAAAGGTGACATGATTCATGGTTCTCTATTGCCTTCTGATGTAGTTTATGGGATGTCAAGGATTGTCTACGATGCTTGGAAGTAGACTGCACTGCTATACGATCACCCCAATCACAAGACGATAGGTGATGCAGAAGGCATTGTGGTTGTGTGGCCCAAAGCGGGAGTTGTCTATACTAATGTATACTAAATTTATTGTGTTTGTATCTATATATACACGAAAATTGATATGATATTATATATATACATGACACAATGCCTAAGAAGCCCCTTGTAATGCCTGGGCCCACTGCCCAAGGCACTAGTAGAGTTTCAGGAATGATGACTGGCCCCACAGACCACCACTAGCCTTAACTGCACGCTTTTGTCCAATCACACGCAAGCCATGATCAACTTCCCGACTGGTCACCCATCCTAGTACTACTCCAAGCTGAGCACGCTTAACTATGGAGTTCTTTGGAGATGGGCTCCCAGAAAAGGAGGTGCACCTTGGTGATATGGGTAGTCCAATCATTCCTTATAAGATCATGTTATCCGACGCCTCAAATCTTGGGATGTTACAATCTCCCCCACTTAGACTCTTGACGTCCTCATCAAGGCTCAACTATATGGCCTCATAATCTGACCCCATTTCAATGCAAACCCACAATGGCCCATGGACACCCAACTCCCGATCATGGAATACTAGCGCAAGGGTGGCTATGTCAACCATGGACAGCCCTTTCCTACATGCCTGGACCGCACGACTCAAGACTGACATGACACATGCTCATGCGAGCCCCACCTACTGGAGGGGTTATGGCTCTGATACCATTTGTAACGTCTGGGCCCACTGCCCAAGGCACTAGTAGAGTTTCAAGAATGACGACTGGCCCCACAGACCACCACTAGCCTTAACTACACGCTTTTGTCCACTCACGCGCAAGCCAAGATCAACTTCCCGACTGGTCACCCATCCTAGTACTACTCCAAGCTGAGCACACTTTACTATGGAGTTCTTTGGAGATGGGCTCCTAGAAAAGGAGGTGCACCTTGGTGATATGGGTAGTCCAATCATTCCTTTTAAGATCATGTTATCCGAGGCCTCAAATCCTGGGATGTTACATCACACATCAGTGCTACCCAAGTGAAATGGAAAGTTAGAGAACAACTTCAACCTACAATATGTGTAAGGTGTTGTAGTGATTGTATAATTCCTTTTTCTCAGATATCCAGGATGAACTCGAGGCATGATTTTTCATCCTCTCAACGTCTAATCCATATTTCTTGAACTAAGAGTAGATGTGAGATAATGTGGCCTCAATATCATATATTGATTCACATGTGAATGCACATGCATTTCTCAGTCTAGCTAATCAAGTAGCCAAGATATCATACTCCATTAGGAGGGACAAATCCCATATCTATCACTCATAGTCTATCCCCATATGTCAAAGTCACCCAATCGTCATCATCATTACAACCCATGTTTTAAGATTACATTTGATGATGTCAAAGCGTACCGAATGACATGTGATGAGTGCAGTGATTTTAGGTCTAAGAATCACAATCACCACCTTCACTATGAGAGATGACTGTGACCATAAAACCATGTGTCACTCTCAAGGTGGGTCTGTCGGATACACCGTTTCCTAACATGTATCTTTGTGCTCGGTTTGATATAGCCATATCATGACTAATGAGAGCTAGTTATCAACCAACCCACACTCTCATATTATGTGTTATTGTTGTCTAACAACCCTCCACAATAATAACTGATCAGGGACATAATGAGAATATGTATATGTACTATTAACATCCGTATGATCTCATTTACAAGGATAGTAAGTTGACAACATATGCCATTTAATATGATTCTCTAGACATTCACTATATATCCTCATTATCTCATAATTGAATGAAACATATGAATTGGAAGCTTGCGTTTATATATGTTATTATTAATCAAATCCTTTTAGGTAATTATGGAATTTTAATCATCTTATGATTATTTTTACGGACATACCTTACCAACAGACTCCCACTTGCACTTAGAGCCAATCACCAATGGATCTCATCCTTAGAATAGTATTAACGGCTATTAGTACAAAACCTTTCCAACTAATCACATCTTTTTCTCTTTTAAATTAAAACATATTTTAATTTGCAATCAAATTTGTCATTTATGGAAGCTTGCATCGATGTAACCCTTTACACCCAACTCTTCCCTTTTATTTCTATCATCATTGACTAGAAATCTATCCTTAGTTACTTCTCAAGTACTAATGGATATCTTTAATGAATTTCCAATAACCCTTATTGGAATTTATATCATCTTGTCATGTCCAGTACATACAAGATTATATGGGATAAACACACTTATTGCACTCAAGATAGATACACTATTGGGCTGACCCATGGAATCTTATTCATGATATCTCCATTCTTCATAAGAATAGGAATATAGGGTTCATGAGAGACTAATCCAAATTCTCTCTCATTGAATCCTTCCAAACGGCTATTAGTACAAAACCTTTCCAACTAATCACATCTTTTTCTCTTTTAAATTAAAACATATTTTAATTTGCAATCAAATTTTTCATTTATGGAAGCTTGCATTGATGTAACCCTTTACACCCAACTCTTCCCTTTTATTGCTATCATCATTGACTAGAAATCTATCCTTAGTTACTTCTAAAGTACTAATGGATATCTTTAATGACTTTCCAATAACCCTTATTGGAATTTATATCATCTTGTCATGTCCAGTACATACAAGATTATATGGGATAAACACACTTATTGCACTCAAGATAGATTCACTATTGGGCTGACCCATGGAATATTATTCATGATATCTCCATTCTTCATAAGAATAGGAATATAGGGTTCATGAGAGACTAATCCAAATTCTCTCTCATTGAATCCTTCCATGTTGAACACTTTCAACACATTTTGTTATTGTATGTGCTTAAAATTTCCATTGTGAAACATTCAAGAACTATCTCATAGGTCTTGATCCTTATCTCATAAGATGTTTCACTTAATCCTTCATTGTTGAAGGTGTTTTTCACACCAGTTCTCAATACTCACAATATTGAGATGTTATTCCTCATCTCATGTGGAATATTCATATATACTCCCACTCAATCTTTTGTAAATATAGATTTCTTCTTTTGTCATGATTCAGGTCAAACTCTTTGGCGGTCTTATCAAGTCATAAGATCCCATATCTGAGGTGCTTGTTTCAATCCCATATTGAACTTTGTAGTTTATAGATGAAATTTTCATTCTTGAAGTTATAAAACCTTTTAAGTTGTGTCACATACACATCCTCTGATGTATTCCTTTTTAGGAATCCAGTTTCTATCTTCATATGCTAAATTTCATAGTCTATTTCAACTACAACAACAAGAATGACAATTGGTAAAGGAATTTCTATCATGTCCAACAACTTGAACTTGATTTATTCAACCAACCTATCCCTTTTATGTTATCCATGTAGGTCTTGATCATAATACCATATTGCACCCTTTAGGTGTTACCCCTTTAGGTGGCACTATCAAAGTCCTACCTTGTTAACTTACATACATCCCACATTACTCAGAAATATCTTCAAGTTGACGAGTTGGCTCATCTTGTATGACCAACCCATCTGAATTGTTGGATTCACAATCCTCCAATATCAGATATGTTCTACTATAAATATTTTGTTCTGTATTATATGATGAACATAGAATTCACAACTACATGTGATTCTCATTTTACCCTTGTTGTTGACCTCAAACACTTTGAGTTGTACTTTTACTCCCACTAATTCTTTAGGAACTCAGTTATCTTATTAACAAAACAATTTTGTTATTGTATAGGGATAAATAGAAACGTTCAACAATCATGGTTTATGCATGAAATTTCTCAAGAAATTACTTTCTCAAGGTGGGTTTCAATCCTTTTAGATCTATTGGGACATTCCCAAATCATATCATATATGATGTCTGACAAACCATTCATGTGGTACATTATTTAGTGATATGTATATATTTATGAGGATGTAAGAAGATTAGATTAATTGACAATTATATCATGGCTCATCATGGTATAATTCCTTCATTCTGACACATCATCATGATTAGGTGGATTTGACTTGTGATATATTATCATAGTTTTTTCCAGAAGGTTCTCAAGATATTGATGTAAAATTATTTCAACATTCAATCATACCAAAGTATATTAATACTTTTATCAATGTCACACTTCATTTACAATATCCTTGAACATTTTCAAGATATTAATACTTTCATTCCATTGATACATATCATCATATTACCAGTAAATGAAAATGAAGTATTAGTTTATATAACATTCATTCCATAAGATCTTCATGCATCATGTATGAGGTCTAATGGAAGACTTAGCCTCCCACTACATTTAGTGAAGGACGTCATGTCATATTTTGTGTGAATAAGACTTGCATGTTTCCTTAGCTTCAATAACCAAGGGAATCTAGATCAAAATTAATATGTGTTCTAGGCAAGCACCTCTCATATTCGTACAAGATGACTAATGCTAATGATAATCTTGAGTTATCAATTATTATCCTTTGGTATAAACATTATAAACATTCATCTTTGGATCATTTCACATTAATATCGCAAGAGGTTTGAGGACCAATGCCATGCAAGATCATATCTTTGAAATAGAAGAACTAATAATTATTTATTGATAATCATCCTTGTCCATACAAGATGCATAAATAAAATGTTTCTATTCTAATGGCATAATGAAATATCAGTTCTAGTAACTCCATTACATGCCAATTGGGCTAAGATAAATTAAATGTAGACTATGTCTTACACAACACATGCTCCGCCTTGTACATCTTTGTCCTCCTAAGAGAGTGTTTACTTATTATCAGATCCTTCACATCATTATGTCAGATTTCTTATCTGGTATCATACACCGAAATTTAAGAAGTAATTAAATATATCTTATGTTGTTTATACCTGAAGTGGAGGCCTCAGTTCCTTCCTTCTTCTTGTTTAGTTCCTCTAACCAGAGTGGGAAATTTCTTCTCCAATGTCTAGGCTGGTGATAATGGTGACAATCGCCTCTTGGTTTCTTTACTCCAATTTTTTCCTTGAGATTTGAAGACTTGGGCTTCTGACTAGCTTTAGAACTCTTCTTATATTTGCCTTTACCTTTATACTTCCCCTTTGTCTTGCTAATCATCATCACAGACTTGGGCTTGTCTTTCTTCATTTGTGTCTCATCTATCCTCAACATACCCAACAACTCTATCAACATCTTGTTAAAGTCATTCATGTTGTAGTTCACAACAATCTGACTATATGACTCTGGTAGGGACTGTAGAATCATGTCAGTGGCCAACTCTTGACCCAAGGGGAATCCCAGTCTAGCTAGGATCTCCGCATACCCAACCGGCTTGAGTACATGAGGACCTACTGGATCTCCTTCTGTAATGCTTCACTTGAACAATGCCTTAGAGACATCATATCTCTCATGTCTTGCCTGATCTTGGTACATGTTCTTGAGATGTGGGACCATCTCAATCGCCCCATGTTTTCATGCTGCCTTTGCAACTCATGGTTTGTGGAACATAGCATCAGACACTTGATATCCACGATGTCCTCAATATGCTTCTTATAAGCATCCTTGTCATCCCTTGGAGCATTTTGAGAAGGTTACTCTGGTTCTAGCATTTCTAGGACATAGAGCTTGCGCTCCTATGTGAGAACAATTCTCAGCGTCCTGAACCAGTCGTGGAAGTTGTTCTAAAATTTTTTTCCCTTCTCAAGGACCGATCACAAAGAAAAATGATTATTTGTGGTTGCCATTCGGTTTTACAAAAGAATTTGCAATTTTGTCAAACTCAACCTTTTGATTTGATTTGATTTGATTAAAATTTGGGTGATAACAATTAGGTCTTTAATTAATTATTGTTCTCATTATTTTGTTCAAATTGATAACCATCAAGTATCAATTTAGAAAATTGTAGCGAACAATTTTCTAATGAGCCAAGATCTATATTTCATCAAGTCATCAGTCAGCTTTGGCTGATCGGCCACAACCTGACTACTTAGGTAGGCAAACTTGCCAATTGCATCATACACAACTCTTGGATAGATGATATGTGCAACTCCTTACCATAATCATCTGCATTCTTCTGGCCCAGACGTTGCGAGAATTACCAATTAATCCTGAGCCAATAGCCAATACAATAATAATGCACCCCGCTTTGGATGCACCTGTATTACTAACATCACACTTCCACAAGGTAGATGACGCACCACACTTTGGCATCACCTGTGCTTGGTCACACAAGTTTTTCATGTGTATTACTATTGGAAAGCATCTTAGACAATATGTTTGATTGAGGGATTTTATATATATCATATAAATATACATATACTATATCCAATCACCACATATATAGTAAGTATCATATGCATGCTATATCCCACAATGTAAACATGCAATATAAACAAAAATCAATGGTTGTGGCCATGTCTACTTGTAATTCCTTGGAGCCACAAGGAATTACTACCAGCTAGGTCTATCATCACATCACATGTATGAACCTACGGTTGATGTAGATTTGTGCTTGCCAATCTAGGTAGATCGGTTCAACCTTTGAACCGTTCGTTTCACCTCTTGTCTGGTCGATTGGTCCTCCTGTCCAACTAATGTTTAGACTCCTTCCAAACGGTCAGTTGGGCCATCCAGGATATTCATCTAGCCTCCTATCCAACCAATGTATGGACTCCTTCCAGACTATCGGTTGGGCTCACCAGGTAATCATAAGGTTTCACCGTCCTCTGTCCTCCATGGTCCTCCAGACGGTTGGCTTATCTCATGAACTAGTCGTCTCAACCAGCGATGAACATATTCAACGTCTACTTTATTACATTGAATAAGAAAAACCTCAAGTTACATTCAAAGAGAGAAAAGGTAGGAAAGAATTAACTTTACATTAGGAAGAGGGAGGTAGAGGCTCAGTACACAGACCGAGATAAACAAGAACCAAACCATCCAACCATACACATATTTAGGGTTTAGGCTGTAACCACACTACACATCACTGTCAAAACTACTTTTAGGGCAACACATGTAAATTGCATATATATCAAATCATATACATATATTAATTTGGGATTATGTGGTCTTTGATTGGATACACATATGAGAGTGGTTTAAATATTCACATCATCTGCAAGAAATAAGTGATAAAACAAAAAATATGATCATATTGAAAAACCTAAAACATAGTAAATTGACGTGGATCTGATACTACTGTTGGGAAATACGGGCACAGAGTATAGCAGCGGAAACAAATTTTTTTATCTATCTGTATTCCCATAATAGCAAGATTGAGTCAACTACTATGAAATAGGAAGGATGGTTTTAGCGAGTTATACCTGGTCTTGGAGCAAGTCTAGTGAAAATACTCACTTCTTTGCAACTGATGATAAGTTTCTCTTGGATGATGGTTGTGCAACTCTTGGTCTTCACCATGAACAACGTCTATGCAACCTCTACAATGACTCTTGTGGTCTTGCCACAGAATGCAGGTTAACTTTACTCTCCGAGAAGCAGCCAAATGACTCATGCCTCTAGAGTAGTCCACACAGACCAACTAGAACTCATGTCATTCATTAAGAACGAACAAGAAGGAGTTGTCCTCCCTGTTGGTGTACTAGTCTCCCACAATGAAAACTTCTCAGTTGTTCTCTCCCATTGGATATCCCTCCTTTTTAGGTAGGAATTGCCCAGGCTCACTTGATTACCACAACCAGAGAGGACAACAGTTGTTAGAGGAATTGATTCTCATTTTTCTATGTTGTGTTGCTCTCTGGGAAGCCTCCAATACCCCTCTATTTATAGTAGAGGCCAGGGTCAAGGTTCTAGTGGCTATCCAATATGGTATTAATGTGTCAGAGTGGAAAGGACCAGAATTGATCTTGAATTTTCACGAACTGCAACAGCCAGAACGTCCATTTCTCATACCCAGATGGTCGTCTCGCACTGCCAAACAGTCATTTGGAAATTCCCAATCTTAAACAAATTTGGATATTCCGAATTCAATTAAAATCTCATATTAATTTTCTTGTTCCTCAAGTAAAGAACAATCGAAACTATTCAGGAACATCCTGAACCTCAGTTTGACCCAACCGGGCCATCTCACCCAAGCGATACACCCATCTCACTCACCCAGACAGCCGTCTGGTGAGTTGAGTTGAGCCAGTCAGTTTAAGGGAAGAACTTATCCAAATCGATCCTTGATCAAACTGACCCCCAAATGACCGTCTCAACTACTTGAGACGCTTATTTGGTGGACCTGGTCAGCCAATCAAGTAATTAGTTGTATGAATTGAATAGCTAAACACTTTAGTAATCAATCCAATTGTCATTCAAGATCAGACTCCTCTTCTAGATGAGTTCCTATGTGTGTGATCCTATAGGTACCATATCATGTTGGCAGTGAATGTCCATAACTAGCTTACAGCATCACAAGCAAAGAGTGGTGCCTAGTCTCACATAAGTGCTACCCAAGTGAAATGGAAAGTTGGAGAACAACTTTAACCTATAATCTATGTAAGGTGTTGCAGTGATTGCATAATTCCTTTGTCTATGATATACAAGATGAACGTGAGGCATGGTTGGTCATCCTCTCATCATTCAATCCATGTTTCTTGAACCAAAAGCAGTCTGTCTGAGATAATGTGACCTCAATATCATATATTGATTCATATGTGCATGTGCGTGCATTTCTCAGTCTCGCTAATCAAGTGATCATGATATCATACTCTAGCAGGAGGGACAAATACCATATCTATCACTCACAGTCTAACCCCAGGTGTCAAAGTCACTCAATCATCCCCACTATTGATAGGCCATGTTTTAGGACTGCATTTGATGATGTCAAAGCATACCCATGTGACGAGTGTAGTGATATCAGTTATAAGAAGCACAATCACCACATTCAATATGAGAGATGACTGTGACCATAAAACCATGTGTCACTCTCAAGGTGAGTCTATCCGATACACTATTCCCTAACATGTATCTATGTGCTTGGTTTGATATAGCCATATCATGACTAATATGAGATCTAGTCATCAACCAACTCACACTCTAATCTTATGTGTTATTGTTGTCTATCAACCTTCCAAAATAACAATTGATCAAGGACATAATGAGAATATGTATATGTACTCTTAACATCCGTATGATATCATCCACAAGGATAGTAACTTGACAACATATGTCATTGAGTAATATGATTCTCTAGACATTCACTCTGTATCCTCATTATCTCATAACTAAGTGAAACAAATAAATTGGAAACTTGCCTTTATATATGATATTGTTAATCAGATCCTTTTAGGTAATTATGCCATGTCAATCATCATATGATTGGCTCTACATGCATACCTTACCAACAACTCTTATATATGTACATACCAACCAATTAGAACTATAACATAAGAAAAGATACAGGGGGGAGAGGAGAAACCCTTGTAGATCATCTGGTGAGACATGATTGTGGCATGAGGTGGCTTAAACTGGAGACGGTGTAGCCCGAAGGCTAGCCATTGTAGGCCACGCCTACGACCACTTTGCAACCATTCGCTAGCCTCCAGTGGGCTCAGAGGAGGGTGAAGGGAGAGGGGGAATGGGCAGATAGTGAGTGGGAGGGGGTGGTGGTGGGCGGAGGAGGGGGTGGCAGCAACAACGTGTGGTGGTGGGGGGTGGTGGTGGCCGTTGGGTGGGAGGGGGGATAGGAAAAGAAAAAGGAAATGAGAGGAAGGGTAGGGTTAGAACTCTACTTCTGATATCATGTAAATTAAGTTCATTTTAGTAAGTCAAATAAGAGTACTAATTCTTCTATACATAGGAGCTAGAGAGTACATGGGCTAAATAGAAATAAGGGAAAATACAATCAACCTAAGCCCAATAATAAAATATACCAACATACGAAAACTCATATTAGGAAGTTTCAAAAGTGAAATCCAAAAACAAAATTGAATTCCGTGGGTACTAATTATCTTATATTCCAAGTATCAACAACTTAATAAGATAATGTTTTCTATCCCAATTCAAGTAAAGAAGATAGTTCTTAAAGTAATTGATCCCAATGTTATAGCCTATATGATTTTCATATCACATGAATTTATTTCCTTGGATTTCCTAAGATAGATGTGTCACACTAACTTCATATTATGGGTTTTACTCAGTTTTCCCATAGGCCATTGGATGCCCATTGTGAAGCTTGGGACTTGTCTCCTACCTTGAGTAGGAGACTGAAAAATGGGATGTAAAGTCCTAGGTTTCCTCTTCCTTTATGATCTCTATCTCCTTCTCTACTTATATACTGTTCTCTTTCCCAATAGTTTCCCCTCATTCGTATAAGTTTAGGGAACCCTAATTTTATTGTGTTTGGTCAAGGAAGTGTTCTCCCCAACTCTTGTTTTGGTCTCTCCCATGTTTCCTTTTTTGATTGGGAATATCTCCATCTCAAACACCATTTCTTATGTATAACTTCTGCATGATCTGCTTCATCTTTTTTTTACCACATGGTCCACATTTGCTCTCTAGGGAGCTATTCTTCTCTACCTAGTCCACCTTTGGCAGCCATCTAGGGTCCGATGGAGGATCTCAAGCCTCTAGGCACCCATACTATGTCCTATATCTTCTCCTTGTGGATTCTCAAAGATAGCGACATTATCAATTTCTTCAATTAATGTATTATTTGGTTTCACCCTTTTTTGAAGGCCATTAATCATATTTCTGAATTTTGTGGCACCTGGGCATGTTGGTGAGTGAGTTCAAAATTTTTCTTATATATGAATTCTATGAAATCTTTTAAAGAGGTTTGTACCCTCTTTTACAACTGGGTTTCCCTTTGGTTAGTACTTCAAGTTCTTGCTTTTCATGTTGTCATGGAGGAGAGGATAAGTAGCTCCTATAGTCGTTGTGCAGACCCTATTTGGGTTTTTTGGATCCACGATCACATTTGGAAGATGAGGAAACAAGCTCTAATGAGTTTTATGTTTGATCACCAGGAACAATTTTGGTTTTGGGCTATTTAAGCTCTATTTGGTTCATGCATGAAGGAACAAGGCAAGGAAGACAAGTGATTTTACTTGTATGAGTTTTCACTCAAATTCTTTTGATTAAAGTCACATCTAAATGGGAAAATTTGCCATTTTCCCACTTTTTGTTCCACACTTTCATCTGGGATGACCCGAATCATGTGGTTGGGTTCCATAGGGCCTACAAAATTGTCCACATCTCCCTAAGAGGATAAAAAATCACACGTGGTTTATTTGAGATTTTTGATTGGTCAAATTTTATAAAATTCATTACTAATCAACCATTAGTCATAAAAATAACCAAACTATGTTTTGGAATTGTAGATTTTTCTCATGCTTTTCAACAACTAATTTTAAAATACGAAATATATACTTTAACGAGGATCTTCCTAATTTGTTAGAAATTCTAAACAAATCTAATAATTTATAAGTCAAAAAATACAGTAAAATATGATATGGAATAAGAAAGTGTAATATACAAGTTAGACTCTATTTGATACCCTAAAACAATAATAACAAAAGGATATTTTAGGGTTTATGAATTTAATAAGAAGGTAACCCGATTTCATATACATTTTTAATAGGTGGCATTTGATCCTGTTGTGGAGTTACAATTCACCCTAGATGTATCTAGATACAATCTAAGGTATGTGACATCTCCTTAATCATATTGAGAAATTGATCTATTTTCATTTTCTCTCTTGATGTATGTTGCATTCCCATATGAGTTATATTGAGCAACCATTTTGTTTATGCTCTCTCTTGGGCCTCTTTGAGGTATTTCCGTAATGTATTTTATCTTTCATGTCTAGATGGCCTATTTGTCTTTAATTCTATGAATTTGAGTTTTGAATTCCTTAAATTGACTGTATGTTGGACTCTAAAGTTGAACATTGTTTATCTAATTTCATAATGAAACCCTAATTGTGGAATTGCACTAAGTTGTTTCTTATTGTAACATGAAACCCTAATTTTTCTCAATTTTTATGGTGTATGTTTCATGTTTTCCATTTGTGTGATGGAAATCTCATTAATTATATTTTGTGACTATATTTTCACTTACCTCTACATTATTGCACGCTCACTGATTCAATAGCCCTATACTGACATTAGTACTTTGTTTTTTTGGGTTATGAGCCCATGTTATGTTTTGGGATGGAGGTTATGTGCCCCAAAACCCAGGTTCTGTGCCACTTTTATATACTGGGTAATTTGGTTATGCACCATTCTGTATCGGGTTTTTGGGTATGTGCCTTAACCACCATTGCTTAGTTATATTTCACTAGCGATATATTTATTCACTTGCATGTAGATGTTTTTACTTTTAATGATGGGTTATGGGGCTTGATTTAATTAATGTTCTTATGTGTCACATTTTTATATATTGTAAGTGCATCTTTTGTTACTTTATGTTGTGTCTCTTTGATATCCATTAGGATGTTCAGTTCCCCTCTTTGATGGAAGCCTTGATAATGTTTATTGAAGTACTTTTTCTCTTATATTGCTCAACCCCTATTTATATGCACATACAAACATTTTTGTGTTGGCAACTTCCGCATGTCTTCTTTTGTGGGGGTATTCTTCCAACCCCTTAGGTGAAGGACTTGAAGGATTTAACATAATGATCATGAATTGGCTTAGTGGAGTTGAATTTTGTGGGAGATAAACTTGAAGTAGATCAAATATTCCTACTCTTACCTTCATGTAAGCCCCTATCCAAAGACTATAATATAATATTGTAATTGAAAACAAACATTATATTTATTATGATGCTATACTGTGGTCTTTTTAATGTCCGTTTTTAAAATATTAGACATTACTATCCATTAATTCCAAAAACATTGTATGTGTTTCATATGGATGATGACTCTTATTTGACTTAGTAAGGAGTGGATCTCCTCCCCCACTCCCACTCCTTACAACATCTATCATCTCATTAAACACTAATACAAAATTCTCACTAAGAATTTCATGGGGAACAATCAATATCCTAGATCTTGGTTTCAAAGTTTTATACATCAAGATCAAGATGAACATGCAAAATTTTTTATTAGACCAGCATACAAGTGTAAAATGATTAATTCTAAACATGTAATGGTTCATACAACAATAGATGCATTAATTAATATAGACTTGGGTGGCCTACTCCCTGCACCCTAGAAAAAGGATACTCGCTCATGTTAGTAGTAATAGAGCAACATGGGAAGAAATAAAAAAGACTTTCATCACATTAGAAGATGAAGGTGGACACATTTTCCAAGTATCTCCTCTAACGATCATGAGAGGAGACCTCAAGAGCATTGTCTTCTTTCCCCAATGATGGATTAGACTGCTGTGAGGAGAAAGTAGCATACCAACAATGGTGGAGGTTGTCAACCAATGGAAATAAGTTTAGCATAGCAAACTTCCTTCAAGGCCAGGACCCTGGAACCTTGGTGGTAGAGGAGGTGTGTAACACCCCAATTTTTTCACAATGAAAAATTGTAAAATGAATTTTATTAAAATAACAATCGTTGAAGGGCTTAATGTAAAAAGGCCATGGAATGATATTCCTTATAGAAAAAAAAATAAAGTAAGACAAATAAGAAAAAAATAAAAATAAAACTAAAAATACACTCTCTATTATACATATGCAATCATGTATTGCAATTAACTTAAAATGTTGAATGAATGATTTCCCTTTTCTTTTTCTCACTCTCATCCTTGAAAATGTTTAAAAGAAATAAAATTGGAAAATAGAAGAAGTATAATTTGAAATGATAAACATATAACTTGAACAAGAAGTTTACTTTCTTTTATAGTTTTTAAAATGAAAGGGATAAAACACTATTTCTCTCTCCTCTTTGGGATATGCAAAAGAAAAAGAAAAATTCAATGCAATTAATAGCTTAATTTTGGATGCATGGAAAATAATATTCATCAATCACATGATGTGGATATTACTTGCTTTCCCCTATTGAATACATGTAACATTATCTTCTCTCGAGTCTCTTTCTTCAATAAAATTTTCCATAAAGGCACAATAGACTTAAATGTGAATAAATATTGATCCTCTTTTTTAAAGTCAAAGAAATAATTAAGGATAATCTTTTAACATTATCTCACCTTTTAATGCATGAAAATGAAGTATATACAAATATGGACATTGTGAATAAAAGATACTCAAAATTCGAATTTTACTGACTAGGAAGGATTTAGAGTATGTAATTAATATGTGGTCCAATTTTTTTTTCAAATTTGTTTGACCTCTCAAACAAATATAAATCACATTGTCAATCCATTTTAGACATGCAATGTAAAAATTAATTAATTGTTGGTAAAAATTACTCAACATGAGACCATATATTTAAAATAGTAGAAGGGAAGCTAAAATGAAAGTTTGATTATTTTTTAATGTTCTAAATTTTGAATAATTAAATACGATGGGATAAATATATTAATTTAAGACTACAAAAATGTGTGTTTTGACCAGTCACCTTTCCAGCACAATTAGGAAGCTTTATATGAAAATGAAAATGTCATTATGGATGAGAAATTATTATTTAAGTTCGAAATAAAATGTATGTAATTGATATGGACAATTAAAAATGGTTTATTTTTACATATTCATAACATAGTTTTAAACAAATATGAATTATATGGGAGTGACTATTGGCATTCAACAATTTATAAATAAAAAGTTGAAAAAGTGTCATATATCCTTTCTATACAACTAGTGCATGTTGATGTAAAATAAATCTCTTTTTTGTCTTTCATTCATTTTGTAATTTTTCAAAAATGAAATAATGTGTCTCTGACTTAGTTACGTGAAAATAAGACATTGTTGTAATTCTATAAGGAATGGTACAACTCTCACTTTTTCTCTCTTTCTTTGTGATTATAATAAAATGTATTGGTAATTTAGTTCATGTAATATTTTTGATAAACAAATAGAAGTAAATGACAATACATTCTCCCTTAAATATCTCATATAAAATATATGAAAGATAATAAAGGAAATTCACAAACAAAAGATAATTAGTTTAACCACAAAGTTGGACTTTAGTAATTAACAAAGAGAAACACATTTTTTAACCTATTCTTACCTTTTAATATATTGGAGTTAAGATGATGCCAATGTTTAATTAAAGGACAAAAGATATTAAAAAATTTAAGTCCACTTGGACTAGAAAGTTCTAGACCCCTAACACATAAAAGGGACACCCATGATCCTAGCATACCAAGGAAGAGCACAATAGCCTATGTTCTTGCAAATCACATCAAGGCCCTGCCTCCAAGATTAGATCGACCATCTTCAGATCAACTTCACTCCAAGCAGACTAGACAATGTTCTTGTAAATCACATCCAGGAGCTACCTCAAGGATCAGAGATACAATCTTAGGATCTACATTGCTCCAAGGTAAATGGGTCATGCTGCTAAGCACAAGTATTTAAGGTTGTTTGCATGTTTAGTATAAAGTAGACATTATCGTTTCAAGTTTAATGTTTTAATTATGTTTACTATATCACTATTTGATGATTTTTTAATGCCATGCCCTATGTTTATAATGTTCACTATGATTATAGCTTATGATTAATGACTCATGAAAATCATGTAAATGATCAAGAGGGAGAAATTCCATCATGTTTAAGAGATCATTTTATTGGGGAGAAATCTCATCATGTTAAGTTCAAGAATAATGATTATGTTAATGTTAATGCCATGTTGATGATCAAGTTAAGTGGAATTGAAATAGTCTTTTTATGCTCGCAAATCGTGGACCTCAAAAGGGTCGTCAAGGGCTTTCCTTGCATCAAGGGCTTTCCTAGAAATCATGTTCTCCTAAAGGGGCGTCATAGAGGGACACATACAATTTCTTTTCAATTCTTCATGTTAATAATGCTATTCAAGAATATTTATAGTCATTTCATGTCAAGTTTTCTTACATGTCAAGTATATTTACTTTTCTCTTATTATAAAGTGCTAGTATCATTTACGGATGTGTTGAATTTTCCCCTTTGCATGGCTGGGGATGTGATGTCCCCGGTTATTGGAGAAAATAAGGACTAAAGAGAAGCAAGCAAGGGCTAGAAGACCTTTAGAAGCTAACTGGTGGGGTGCCATCCATTCTAGTCGATCCTATGTTATGAAGATGTTTACTTTTATGTTTAGATTTCCATGCTTAGGAATGTTTAGACATGTTATAAAACTCAATCATAGTTTACTGTGTAAAGAATAATGTATGAATCTCAATGGCGACTTATGTATTTATTTGTTATGATTTCAAAATGTGACATTCCTCCTTTAAGATAAAAAACTTCTGCTCACTTAAAATATATGTCTAAAGGAGGGGTGTTACATTAATGGTATCAAAGAAGATAAATGGATGGCCACCAGGAAGCATTCTGATTCATATGTTCTAATCCTAGGTATAGAAAAAGTAAGTGTATAATATTAGAAATCAAAGTAGAGGTCTAGTTCAAATAAGGACTAGGGTTATGTGCCTAGACGTTTTGGATTTTTGTGTCTAACTCTATAATTGTATATAACATACTCTCTCTTTTTCCCATGTGTTTGTGGTATGTGACACATGCTTATGGGATTTTATAGAGAGAAAGTTATGTGCATAATCATACTTGTCTAGTCCTTTCAAGTGCATGTGGTATGGGACATGTGCATGAGAGAGAGGTGCTAAGACAAGTGTGATAAATCATGCCATATTTGAATATTTGAGCGGTCGACATGTATTCAAAGGTGACAAATAAAATAAGAGTTGGCATCAAAAGCTTGAGATTTATAGTCACCTAAACCTAATCAGATTCATCGTGGAACTAAGCATGCATTTGAAGAGTAGATATTTGACATAGATAAGCAAGAATCAAAACCCGTAGAGAAGAGAGGTCCTTTGCCATATAAATGATGATGTGAAATGCATTACCCATGTGTTGGTTTTAATAATGAGTTTTAGATAGTGTTTTACTATGAGAATGAGACCTTAAGATGAAATCAAAAACTAGTGTACATAGAATATGTTAAACCCTAAGGTGGGTAGTACCCTAGAAAATTTTGAGGATGAAATTTATTTCTAAGGTGGGTAGAATTGTAACACCACAATTTTTTTCACAATGAAAAATTGTAAAATGGATTTTATTAAAATAACATTAGTTGAAGGGATTAATGTAAAAAGGTCATGGAATGATATTCCTTATTGAAAAAAAATAAGAAAAAAATAAAACTAAAAATACACTTTCTTTAATACATATGCACTCATGTATTGCAATTAACTTATAATATTGAATGAATGATTTCTCTTTTCTTTTTCTCGCTCTCGTCCTTGAAAATGTTTAAAAGAAATAAAATTGGAAAATAGAAGAAGTAGAATTTGAAATGATAACATATAACTTGAACAAGAAGTTTACTTTCTTTTATAGCTTTTAAAATAAAAGGGATAAAATATAATTCACTATTTCTCTCTCCTCTTTGGGATACACAAAAGACAAAGAAAAATTCAATGCAATTAATAGCTTAATTTTGGATGCATGGAAAAAAATATTCATCAATCACATGATGTGGATATTAGTTACTTTCCCCTATTGAATACATGTTACATGATCTTCTCTGGAGTCTCTTTCTTCAATAAAATTTTCCATAAAGGCATAGTAGACTTAAATGTGAATAAATATTGATCATCTCATTTTTAAAGTCAAAGGAATAATTAAGGAGAATCTTTTAACATTATCTCACCTTTTAATGCATGAAAATGAAGTATATACAAATATGGACATTGTGAATAAAAGATACTCAAAATTCAAATTTTACTGACTAGGAAGGATTTAGATTATGTAATTAATGTGTGGTCCAAATTTGTTTTTTTTCTTTCAAATTTGTTTGACCTCTCAAACATGAGACTACAAATATGTGTGTTTTGATCTGTTACCTTTCCAACACAATTAGGAAGCTTCATATGAAAATGAAAATGTCATTATGGATGAGAAATTATTATTTAAGTTGGAAATAAAATTTATGTAATTGATATGGTAAATTAAAAATGGTTTATTGTTACATATTCATAACATAGTTTAAATAAATATGAATTATATGGGAGTGACGAATGACATTCAAAAATTTATAAATAACACATTGAAAAAGTATCATATATCATTTCTATACAACTAGTGCAGGTAGATCTAAAATAAATCTCTTTTTTTTGTCTTACCTTCATTTTGTAATTTTTAAAAAATGAAATATTGTGTATCGGCCTTAGTTACATGGAAATAAGACATTATTTAATTCTGTAAGGAATGGTACAACTCTCTCACCTTTTCTCTCTTTCTTTGTGATTATAATAAAATGTATTGGTAATTTAGTTAATGTAATATTTTTGATACAAACATAAAAGTAAACAACAATACATTCTATCTTAAATATCTCATACAAAATATATGAAAGATAATAAAGGAAATTCACAAACAAAAGATCATTAGTTTAACCACAAAGTTGGACTTTAGTAATTAACAAATAGAAACACATTTTTTCACATATTCTTACCTTTTAATATATTGGAGTTAAGATAATGCCAATGTTTAATTAAAGGATAAAAGATATTAAAAAAATTAAGTCCACTTGGACTAGAAAGTTCTAGACCCCTAACACATAAAAGGGACCCCATGATCCTAGCATACCAAGGAAGAGCACAATAGCCTATGTTCTTGCAAATCACATCAAGGCGCTGCCTCCAAGATTAGAGAGACCATCTTAGGATCAACTTCGCTCCAAACAGACAAGCCAATGTTCTTGTAAATCACATCCAGGAGCTGCCTCAATGATCAAAGATACAATCTTATGATCTACATTGCTCCAAGGTAAACGAGTCATGCTGCTGAGCACAAGTATTTAAGGTTGTTTGCATGTTAAGTATAAAGTAGACATTATCATTTCAAGTTTAATGTTTTCATTATGTTCACTATATCACTGCTTGATGATTGTTATATGTTATGTCCTATGTTTATAAGGTTCACTATGATTATAGCTTATGATTAATGACTCGTGAAAATTATGTAAATGATCAAGAGGGAGAAATTCCATCATGTTTAAGAGATCATGTAAATGGGGAGAAATTTTATCATGTTAAGTTCAAGAATAATGATTATGTTAATGTTAATGCCATGTTAATGATCAAGTTAAGTAGAATTGAAACAGTCTTTTTATGCTCCCGAAACATGGACCTCAAAAGGGTCGTTAAGGGCTTTCCTAGCATCAAGGGATTTCCTAGCAATCATGTGCTCCTAAAGGGGCATCATAGAGGGACACATACAATTTCTTTTCAATTCTTCATGTTAATAAAACTATTCAAGGATGTTTATAGTCATTTCATGTCAAGTTTTCTTACATGTCAAGTATATTTATTTTTCTCTTATTATAAAGTGCCAATATCATTTACTAATGTGTTGACTTTTCCCCTTTGCATGACTGGGGACGTGATGTCCCTAGATATTGGAGAAAATAAGGACTAAAGAGAAGCAAGCAAGGGCTAGAAGACCTTTAGAAGCTAACTTGTGGGGTGCCATCCATTCTAGTCGATCCAATCTTATGAAGATGTTTACTTTTATGTTTAGATTTACATGCTTAGGAATGTTTAGACATGTTATAGAACTCAATCATAGTTTCCTATGTAAAGAACAATGTATGAATCTCAGTGGTTACTTATGTATTTATTTGTCATGATTTCTTAAATGTGACATTCCTCCTTCAAGATAAAAAACTTCCACTCACTTACGATATATGTCTAAAGGAGGGGTGTTACATTAGTGGTATCAGAGCAGATAAATGGATGGCCACCAGGAAGTAGTTTGACTCATATGTTCTAAACCTAGGTATAGAAAAAGTAAGTGTATAATATTGGAAAATCAAAGTAGAGGTCTAGTTCAAATAAGGACAAGGGTTATGTGCCTAGATGTTTTGGATTTTTGTGTCTAACTTTAGAATTGTATATAACATACTCTCTCTTTTTCCCATGTGTTTGTGGTATGGGACACATGCTTATGGGATTTTGTAGAGAGAATGTTATGTGCATAATCATACTTGTCTAGTCCTTTCAAGTGCACGTGGTATGGGACATGTGCATGAGAGAGGTGCTAAGCCAAGTGTGATAAATCATGTCATCTTTGAATATTTGAGCGGTAGACATGTATTCAAAGGTGACAAATAAAATAAGAGTTGGCATCCAAAGCTTGAGACTTATAATCACCTAAACCCAATCAGATTCATCTTGGAAATAAGCATGCACTCAAAGAGTAGATATTTGACATAGATAAGCAAGAATCAGAACCCTTAGAGAAGAGAGGTCCATTGCCATATACATGATGATGTGAAATGCATTACCCACATGTTGGTTTTAATAATGAGTTTTAGATAGTGTTTTACTATGAGAATGAGACCTTAAGATGAAATCAAAAATTAGTGTGCATAGAATATGTTAAACCCTAAGGTGGGTAGTACCCTAGAAAAGTTTGAGGATGAAATTTATTTTTAAGGTGGGTAGTAATGTAACACCCCAATTTTTTCACAATGAAAAATTGTAAAATGAATTTTCTTAAAATAACAATAGCTGAAGGACCTTATGTAAAAAGGTCATGGAATGTATTCCTTATAGAAAAAATAAAGTAAGACAAATAAGAAAAAAAATAAAACTAAAAATACACTTTCTCTTATACATATGCCATCATGTATTGCAATTAACTTAAAATGTTGAATGAATGATTGCCCTTCTCTTTTTCTCGCTCTCGTCCTTGAAAATGTTTAAGAGAAATAAAATTGGAAAATGAAAGAAGTAAAATTTGAAATGATAAACATATAACTTGAACAAGAAGTTTACTTTCTTTTATAGCTTTTAAAATAAAAGGGATAAAATATAATTCAATATTTCTCTCTCCTCCTTGGGATACACAAAAGACAAAGAAAAATTCAATGCAATTAATTGCTTAATTTTGGATGCATGGAAAAAAATATTCATCAATCACATGATCTGTATATTACTTGCTTCCCCCAATTGTATACATGTAACATTATCTTCTCTCGAGTCTCTTTTTCTTCAATAAAATTTTCCATAAAGACATAATAGACTTATATGTGAATATATATTGATCATCTCATTTTTAAAGTGAAAGAAACAATTAAGGAGAATCTTTTAACATTATCTCACCTTTTAATGCTTGAAAATGAAGTATATACAAATATGGACATTGTGAATAAAAGATACTCAAAATTCGAATTTTACTAACTAGGAAGGATTTAGAGTATGTAATTAATGTGTGGTCCAATTTTGTTTTCAAATTTGTTTGACCTATCAAATAGATATAAATCACAATGTCAATCCATTTAAGACATGCAATGTAAAAATTAATTAATTGTTGGTAAAAATTTGTCAACACGACACCATATATTTAAAATAGAGAAGGGAAGCTAGAAGGAAAGTTTGATAATTTTTTTAACATTCTAAAATTTGAATAATTCAATACCATAGGATAAATATATTAATTTGAGACTACAAAAATGTGCATTTTGACCTGTTACCTTTCCAACACAATTAGTAAGGTTTACATGAAAATGGAAATGTCATTATGGATGAGAAATTATTATTTAAGTTGGAAATAAAACTTATGTAATTGATATGGAAAATTAAAAATGGTTTATTATTACATATTCATAACATAGTTTTAAATAAATATGAATTATATGGGAGTGACTAATGACATTCAACAATTTATAAATAACACATTGAAAAAGTGTCATATATCCTTTCTATACAACTAGTGCATGTAGATGTAAAATAATTCTCTTTTTTGTCTTTCCTTCATTTTGTAATTTTCTAAAAATAAAATAATGTGTCTATGCCTTAGTTACATGAAAAGAAGACATTATTGGAATTCTGTAAGGAATGGTACAACTCTCTCACATTTTCTCTCTTTCTTTGTGATTATAATAAAATGTATTAGTAATAAAGTTAATGTAATATTTTTGATAAACAAATAAAAGTAGACGACAATACATTCTCTCTTAAGTATCTCATACAAAATATATGAAAGATAATAGAGGAAATTCACAAACAAAAGATAATTAGTCTAACCACAAAGTAGGACTTCAGTAATTAACAAAGAGAAACACATTTTTTCACCTATTCTTACCTTTTAATATATTGGAGTTAAGATAATGCCAATGTTTAATTAAAGGACAAAAGATATTAAAATTTTAAATCCACTTGGACTAGAAAGTTATCGACCCGTAACACATAAAAGGGACCCCATGATCCTAGCATACCAAGGAAGAGGACAATAGCCTATGTTCTTGAAAATAACATCAAGGCGCTACCTCCAAGATTAGAGAGACCATCTTCGGATCAACTTCGCTCCAAGCAGACTAGCCAATGTTCATGTAAATCACATCCAGGAGCCGCCTCAAGGATCAGAGATACAATCTTAGGATCAACATTTCTCCAAGGTTAACGGGTCATGCTGCTGAGCACAAGTATTTAAGGTTGTTTGCATGTTAAGTATAAAGTAGACATTATCGTTTCAAGTTTAATGTTTTAATTATGTTCACTATATCATTGCTTGATGATTGTTATATGCTATGTCCTATGTTTTTAATGTTCACTGGATTATAGCTTATGATTAATGACTCATGAAAATCATGTAAATGATCAAGAGGGAGAAATTTCATCATGTTTAAGAGATCATGTTAATGGGGAGAAATATGATCATGTTAAGTTCAAGAATAATGATTATGCTAATGTTAATGCCATGTTAATGATCGAGTTAAGTGGAATTGAAATAGTATTTTTATGCTTCCAAATCATGGACCTCAAAAGGGTCGTCATGGGCTTTCCTAGCATCAAGGGCTTTCCTAGAAATCATGTGCTCCTAAAGGGGCGTCATAGAGGGGCACATACAATTTCCTTTCAATTCTTCATGTTAATAATGCTATTCAAGAATGTTTATAGTCATTTCATGTCAAGTTTCCTTACATGTTAAGTATATTTACTTTTCTCTTATTATAAAGTGCCAGTATCGTTTACTGATGTGTTTACTTTTCCCCTTTGCATGGATGGGGACGTGATGTCCCCAAATATTGGAGCAAAAAAGGACTAAAGAGAAGCAAGCAAGGGCTAGAAGACCTTCAGAAGCTAACTGGTGGGGTGCCATACATTCTAGTCGATCCAATGTTATGAAGATGTTTACTTTTATGTTTAGATTTCCATGCTTAGGAATGCTTAGACATGTTATAGAACTCAATCATAGCTTCCTATGTAAAGAACAATGTATGAATCTCAATGGTGACTTATGTATTTATTTGTTATGATTTCATAAATGTGACATTCCTCCTTCAAGATAGAAGGCTTTTGCTCACTTACGATATATTTCTAAAGGAGGGGTGTTACATTAATGGTATCAGAGCAGATAAATGGATGGACACCAGGAAGCAATCTGATTCATATGTTCTAACCCTAGGTATAGAAAAAGTAAGTGTATAATATTAGAAATCAAAGTTGAGGTCTAGTTCAAATAAGGACTAGGGTAATGTGCCTAGATTTTTTGGATTTTTGTGTCTAACTCTAGAATTGTATATAGCATACTCTCTCTTTTTCCCATGTGTTTGTGGTATGGGACACATGTTTATGGGATTTTGCAGAGCGAATGTTATGTGCATAATCATACTAGTCTAGTCCTTTCAAGTGCATGTGGTATGAGACACTTGAATGAGAGAGGTGCTAAGACAAGTGTGTTAAATCATGTCATCTTTGAATATTTGAGCGACCGACATGTATTCAAAGGTGACAAATAAAATAAGAGTTGGCATCAAAAGCTTGAGACTTACAGTCATCTAAACCCAATCTGATTCATCATGGAACTAAGAATGCATTCGAAGAGTAGATATTTGACATAGATAAGCAATAATCAGAACCCCTAGAGAAGAGAGGTCCTTTGCCATATAATTGATGATGTGAAATGCATTACCCAAGTGTTGGTTTTAATAATGAGTTTTTTATAGTGTTTTACCATGAGAATGAGACCTTAAGATGAAATCAAAAATTAGTGTACATAGAATACCTTAAACCCTAAGGTGGGTAGTACCCTAGAAAATTTTGAGGATGAAATTTATTTTTAAGGTCGGTAGAATTGTAACACCCAAATTTTTTCTCAATGAAAAATTGTAAAATGAATTTTTATTAAAATATCAATAGTTGAAGGGCTTAATGTAAAAAGGTCATGGAATAATATTACTTATAGAAAAAAACAAAGTAAGACAAATAAGAAAAAAATAAAACTAAAAATACACTTTCTCTTATACATATGCCATCACGTATTGTAATTAGCTTAAAAATGTTGAATGAATGATTTCCCTTCTCTTTTTCTTCCTCTTGTCCTTGAAAATGTTTAAAAGAAATAAAATTGGAAAATATAAGAAGTATAATTTGAAATGATTAACGTATAACTTGAACAAGAAGTTTACTTTCTTTTATAGCTTTTAAAATAAAAGGGGTAAAATATGATTCACTATTTCTCTCTCCTCTTTGGGATACACAAGACAAAGAAAAATTCAATGCAATTAGTAGATTACTTTTGTATGCATGGAAAAGAATATTCATTAATCACATGATGTGTATATTACTTATTTTCCCCTATTGAATACATGTAACATTATCTTCTCTCGAGTATCTTTCTTCAATAAAATTTTCCATAAAGGAATAATATACTTAAATGTGAATAAATATTGATCATCTCATTTTTAAAGTCAAAGAAATAATTAAGGAGAATCTTTTAACATTATCTCACCTTTTAATGCATGAAAATGAAGTATATACAAATATGGACATTGTGAATAAAAGATACTGAAAAGTGGAATTTTACTGACTAGGAAGGATTTAGAGTATGTAATTAATGTGTGGTCCAAATTTTTTTATTTTTTAAAAATTTTTTGACCTCTCAAATAAATATAAATCACAATGTCAATCCATTTAAGACATGCAATGGAAAAATTAATTAATTATTGGTAAAAATTTGTAAATATGAGACCATATATTTAAAATAGTAGAAGGGAAGCTAGAAGAAAAGTTTGATTATTTTTTTAACATTCTAAAATTTGAATAATTGAATACAATGGGGTAAATATATTAATTTGAGACTACACAAATGTGCATTTTGACCCGTTACCTTTCCAACACAATTAGGAAGCTTTATATGAAAACAGAAATGTCATTATGGATGAGAAATTATTATTTATGTTGGAAATAAAATTTATGTAATTGATATGGACAATTAAAAATGGTTTATTGTTACATATTCATAACATAGTTTTAAATAAATATGAATTATATGGGAGTGACTAATGACATTCAACAAATTATAAACAACACATTGAAAAAGTGTCATATATCCCTTCTATACAACTATTGCACGTAGATGTAAAATATATCTCTTTTTTTGTCTTTCCTTCATTTTGTTATTTTTTAAAAATGAAATAATGTGTCTCGGCCTTAGTTACATGAAAATAAGACATTATTGTAATTATGTAAGAAATGGTACAACTCTCTCACCTTTTCTCTCTTTCTTTGTGATTATAATAAAATGTATTAGTAATTTAGTTAATGTAATAGTTTTGATAAAAAAATAAAAGTAAATGACAATACATTCTCTCTTAAATATCTCATAAAAAATATATGAAAGATAATAAAGGAAATTCACAATCAAAAGATAATTAGTTTAACTAAAAAGTAGGACTTTAGTAATTAACAAAGAGAAACACATTTTTTTCACCTATTCTCACCTTTTAATATATTGGAGTTAAGATAATGCCAATGTTTAATTAAAGCACAAAAGATATTAAAAAATTTAAGTCCACTTGGACTAGAAAGTTCTAGACCCCTAACACATAAAAGGGACCCCCATGATACTAGAATACCAAGGAAGAGAACAATAGCCTATGTTCTTGCAAATCACATCAAGGCACTGCCTCTAAGATTAGAGAGACCATCTTAGGATCAACTTCGCTCCAAGCAGACTAGCCAATGTTCTTGTAAATCACATCCAGGAGCTGCCTCAAGGATCGAAGATACAATCTTAGGATCTACATTGCTCCAAGGTAGATGGGTCATGCTGCTGAGCACACGTATTTGTTGTTGTTTACATGTTAAGTATAAAGTATACATTATCATTTCAAGTTTAATGTTTTAATTATATTCACTATATCACATCTTGATGATTGTTATATGCTATGTCCTATGTTTATAATGTTCACTATGATTATAGATTATGATTAATGACTCATGAAAATTATGTAAATGATCAAGAGGGAGAAATTCCAACATGTTTAAGAGATCATGTTAATGGGGAGAAATCTCATCATGTTAAGTTCAAGAATAATGATAATGTTAATGTTAATGTCATCTTAATGATCAAGTTAAGTGGAATTGAAATAGTCTTTTTATGCTCCCGAATCATGGACCTCAAAAGGGTCGTCAAGGGCTTTCCTAGAATCAAGGGCTTTCCTAGCAATCATGTGCTCCTAAAGGGGCGTCATAGAGGGACACATACAATTTCTTTTCAATTCTTCATGTTAATAATGCTATTCAAGAATGTTTATAGTCATTTCATGTCAAGTTTTCTTACATGTCAAGTATATTTACTTTTCTCTTATTATAAAGTGCCAATATCTTTTCTGACGTGTAGACTTTTCCCCTTTACATGGCTGGGGACATCACGTCCCCAGATATTGGAGCAAATAAGAACTAAAGAGAAGCAAGCAAGAGCTAGAAGACCTCAGAAGCCAACTGGTGGGGTGCCATCCATTCTAGTCGATCCAATGTTATGAAGATGTTTACTTTTATGTTTAGATTTCCATGCTTCAGAATGTTTAGACATGTTATAGAACTCAATCATAGTTTCCTATGTAAAGAATAATGTATAAATCTCAATGGTGACTTATGTATTTATTTGTTATGATTTCATAAATGTGACATTCCTCATTCAAGATAAAAACCTTCCACTCACTTACAATATATGTCTAAAGGAGGGGTGTTAAAAGGTGGAATGATCTTCATTAGACATTCTTCAACCAATGGAAATGGTTGATTGTTTCTGGAGGTGGGTGTTGGGGAAAAAATTGACAGCCTGACACCGTTAATGACCTATCCCTTTTTCAGAGGAAAAGGCCTTATATTTATAGGCATAGTTTAGGATTTGGAACCCTGCCAACCGTCTTAGAGTAAATTCTTGGTTTCCATGGAGGTGAAGAGACATCAATAGTCTGATGAAAAGTATGGGCCTTGCGATCTGCCAAACTCCAGTTGATAGGTGAAGAGTCAATTGGATCATCCATAGGTGAAAGGCTAGGAGTACCATCCAAAGACAAAGTCTGATAATCTCTCGATCATTGAGTGCAATACGACCTTCAGTTGGTATGTGCAAGAGAACCATCAGAAAGTGAGCATTGGTAGTTGGATGCATTGAAGCAAAAGTTCCACCTCAAGGAAGCTGCACTAGAGAACCATCAGTAGGAAAAGGTAGAGATTCCTCCAGAAGGTAACAATTGGAAGATGAAGCAGAAGATCCATCTAAAGGTGACCATAAAAAGGAGGGATTTGGACCACCATAAAAAAATAAATGCATCACAACCATATGGAGGTGACCATCGGTACACAAATATTGGGATTCATTCGATTGTCAATAGATGATTGACAGAGTGATGAAACGAGATGGCTTGACAGATGCAATACGAACCAATGGTTTGGAAAATGTAATGAAAATGTATGGTTTGTTAGATGTAAGAACACACCGGGGGGATTGACAAGTGTTGTGGGATATGAAACTATGAACCATAAACTAGTAGAGGGACATATCAATGAAAATATGGTCCACTTTACCAAAAATTTCTTGAGTCCTCTAGTCAGTTTGAGGGACCACCATATCTTACACTCTTATTATGAAATAAAGTTAAAACCTACCATGAAAACCAATAATTTAATAAACAAATCCTACAAATTAATACCAAACTAATAAAACATAAATGTAAGCTACTTCTGAAGTAAAATGATGGAGGTAAATGTAAAACTTAACTAGAAATGCAACTAAAAGTAGGATGAATATACATTCATCAAATAACCCTGAGGTTAAATTTTGTTCATCCTTGAATAGCACAAAATTTAAAATAATCACCAAATGAATATTTTCAGTGATGTGATTGCCTCACCTTCAGATCATGCTCATTCCATACCACATGATATGGCCAAACTGTTCAACTTCCTAAGATCACAGAACACATCTATCTATGTATTTTTTTCCAATTTTCTTCCCAAAAACACTTCCTCGATACTATCCCTAACACCAGGAACAACTAAGATTTTTCAAGACAGTTTAGAGAAATCCACAGAATGAAAAGTATGCATATGATATGACATTGGGGTGTGTGAAAAAATATATTCAAATGAGACATTCATTGTGTTCCTTGTCAAAAATAGAAAGAAAGGGGTTTGGGGAAGGAAGATGTAAATCTTTCATCTATTTGACCTGAGATTGTGTTTATTTATGCAAATACATATATTGCAGCATTTTGTATGTGAACATTGGCATATTTTCTTTTTGGTGGTATGTGTAAGGATTAGGACCCGAGAGGGGATAAACTTATCACTAAAATTGAAGAACAAAGCATCTAATCCAAACACACTAACAAGTATTCTAGAATAGGCATATTTTTTATTTCTTAAAAGAATGTTATACAAGAATAGAAGTGTGACAACCCCAATTTTCAGGTTCTTTTGGGTCGTAATGCAATTTCCCCAAATAAATGTATGATTATGTAAATTGAATGTTTGAATAGATTCCTTTGATAAATAGCCTTGTGTGTTTTATTTTATGGGCCTTGTTGGCTATTGGGCCCAATAACAAGAAAAAAGAAATAAAAAGGAAAAGGAATCAATTAGTAAAAGAATAACTAAGATAATGAGAAAAGAAAGATGTGGAAGCATCTAGAAGGCTAAGAATTATCCTTCAAGGAGGGATTTCATATCCTTGGGATTTCTTGGATTCCAAGGAGTCCAAGTTGCAAAGATAATAGGAGAAGAAAGAGATAAAATCAAATAAAGCATTATTAAGAAGGAAAGTTGAGATCATGATGAAAAATATAAGAAATATGTGGAAATATGGATAATGGAATCATTATGAATGAGGTTTTGACTCCACATTGTTTCTAATGGTAAAAGGAATAAAAATAAAGAAAATAAAAGATTAAGAGAGAGAAAATATGCTTAAAATATGCCTTATTAAAGGATAATTTGCACATGAAGATAATTCCCTTTTCCTTTGGAATTTGGGACTCAAATTTGGTACACGAGTAGATAATATCCATCCAAGGTTTCCTTTAAAATTTGGTTGAAAAAGGATATCAAAGGTGCGAAGCCCCTGTGCACCGCGTTCGTGCGCGAGAAAGGGGACAGACTAGGCGGATCCGTGGGTGAGAAAGAATCGGATCCAAGGGGAGGATTTAGTTCCTAGACCAAAGAGGGGAAGTAGTACAACCTGGTGCACCTGATGCTCACAAGGATGTTGAGTTCCTAAGGATTCGAGCATGGCACCCCCTCATGTTTAGAGGAAAAGGAAACCCCCTTGGACTAAGGTATATGTTTGATGAGCCCCTCACACGTAGGTTGGTGACATATGCATGTATGATGTTGGTCTAATGTTGAGGAATAAGGAACAAGTATGATATATCAGGAAACCCATAGAGGAATAAGGAACAAGTATGATATATTAGGGAACCCATAGTGGCTTAGTGGGTTGTCTTATTTCTAGCTACGTGTCTAAGTAGCATGATAGGGTTAAGCATGCACATGATGATGTAAACCCCGGACGTAAGGTTGTTTGTGACCTTTATTGCTATTAAGAGATAGTTTTTCTCCCATCCTATGGAGGGACCCTTCTGTAGGGTGAGTATTAGCTTTTGTTTAGGTTTGATGTAATCTAAAGAGGTCTCTCTTATAGGAGTTTGATGGGCTAAGTGGAGAACACATGGTATGGGCACAAATCTATAGACCCATGTGTGATCTTCTCTAAGGGCATGAGGATAGGTTGCCATGGAGGTAAACTCCATGGGGCCCGACTGAGGAAGGTAGGTCACCATGATACCTATGAAAAGATGTAAGTTTGACCATGAGTGCCTAGAGAGATGATGAAGTTTTGGGTAAGGATTCAAGTTTGAGATGTACCATGATAGAATCCTAAGTCGATACTAAGGTCAGGTGGGGATAAGACCGATGGGAGTAGGAGTTGTCTATTTCCCTAGTTGCACAAGACCATAGGGTCGAGAGGTAACAGTTATCTTTGCATGAGGACTGTGGGTTAGGAGATTGATCACCTTCATGAGTTCATGGGACTCAAGGGGCAAATGAGGTAGAAACTCCCTAGATGCATAAGGGAAAGGGATGACCCCAGAAGTACCGGCACCCTACAGACCTTGAGGAGATGACTAAGGATTGTGTGAGGACTCAAGTGTGTTTGGAAATAGTTTTCATGGATGTAAAACTAAAATCGAGATGCTTGTGATATAGAGACATGTGATGCATGTTTCAACTTAGTTGGAAAGTGTGCTGGCAATGTGTGATGCACCATCTCTACTCTTGGAACGGGATGAACTCTGTATTTGGACTGTAGCCAAATGCTTATTTCCTCTCATTATGGGTGTGAGAGATAGGGCAAAATGCATGCCATACACTAAGGATAAAGATGATGTGAGTTAAAATATTGCTATGATGTTGAGGATAGAGAAAGTATCATACCTTTGAGAGTGCATGGTGAATGGATGGTTTAGAAACACGAAGAGAGCTAAGTTAGTCATCCTATGAGGACGTTCTTATCAAAAGCAAGGTGGAATTTATGAGTTATACAAGTTTAAGTTTGATAGACAACATGATGGAGCTCGAAGTTTTCTTGACTCAGTTAGACCTAAATATGAGATGAGGATGATGAATGGAGTATATGAGGGTTTATGTCTTCACCCTTACCTAACACATAAGGATGTAAGGTGGTAATGGATGCTCTTAGTTGAGACGTAGCTATCTGTTTAGCCAGTAGAGGGGCTAGAAGAGGTTGTTAGGTGAACCCTAAGTTCGTGAGAGATACACGGCTAATCCTCTTATACAACTAGACCCATTGGTTGAATAGTGGTTGCTTGGTTAGCCACTCTGAAGCTTGATGAGATAGAAGGGTGGCTGTAAGAACCTTAGATACACCTCTCAGAGAGGAAGGTGATGGAACCCACGACTAGAGTGTTTTAGTGTTTATGAGGAGTCAACCCTAAGGAATCATGACATGCAGGAGCTTGTGATATTAAGTACACCATGCATCATGGTACTAATAAGATGATTAAAGTTTGCAGTAGTGCTTTGAAAACCTGAGGTAAAGAAGTAGATAGAATTGCATGTGGCTTGTCACCATGCATGCCAGTGGGTGAAGGTCAAACACCAGTAACCCAATAAGTTGCTATAAACAATGAAGAGTCCCTGAGAAGGAATGGGAGTAGATTACCGTAGACATTGTGGATGGTCTCCTATGGACCAAGAGAGGTCATGATGCAATATGGGTTATGGTAGATCGCCTTACCAAGTTGGCCAATCCCTTGCCTAAGAGAGAGTGTTGTCAATGTGACAGGTCCAGTTGAATTGTTTGCATGAGAGAGATAGTTCAACTACACTGTGATCTGAGTTCAATATCTTGAGCATGACCTCAAGTTCACTTCTATGATTGTAGAAGTAGGTGTAAGAAGAACTCTATGCTAGATTAAAGTTGAGTATGAATATCACCCTGATTGATGGACAGTCAAGAGAGTATGATCCAGACTTTAGAGGGTCTGATGAGAGCATGTGTGCTTGTTCAAGGTGATTTGTGGGAGCAGTACCTGCCCCTAGTAGAGTTTGTTTGTCATGATAGCCACCATAGCCACTATCGGGATGTAAGAAGCTCTGTAAAGGAGGCTGTGTCGCTCACTGCTTCATTAGGATGATGTTGGTGAAAGGACCTTGTGAAGATCAGAGAGACCGCAGTGTGTGCAGATGAAGTCGCTTTGATCGTGCGATGGCTGAGAAAGCCCAGGGGCAACATGAGTCGCGAGCTGATGCAAATCAAACTGACATGCATACCTGTGGGATAATGTGTTATGAAAACCCGACCCCTCTGAGATATAGCTAAAGTTGAGTCCCGATATGTGGGCCCATTTGAGATGGATTGGTGGAGATGCTTATGTTTAGCCTTACCCCTCAGGATAACATGATGTATGGTGTGTTCCACGAGTCTGATCTAGGGCACTAGGTGATGTATCCCAACCATGTACTGAGCCATGAACCTATTGAGCTTCTAGGGAGGCTAAAATATCCTGAGTCACCTACGAGGGTACGAGATACCAAGGTGGGAAAAACTCAGATGTAAGAATATAAGATGACAAAGGTTCCTTGGAAGCACCATGGAGAGGATGAAGCCACATGGGAGCGGATGATGGACATCAAGAGGCCTTATCCAATTTGTTTGTATGTTTGGTGGAATTTTGAGGGAAAAATTCCTATAAGAGGGGAAGGATGTTACAACCCCAATTTTTGGGTTATTTTGGGTGGAAATGCTATTTCTCCAAATAAAGATATGATTATGTAAATTGAATGTTTGAACAGATTCCTTTGATAAATAGCCTTGTGTGTTTGATTTCGTGGGCCTTGTTGGCTATTGGGCTGAATAATAAGAAAAAGGAAATAAAAAGAAAAGGAATCAATTAGTAAAAGAATAACTAAGATAATGAGAAAAGAAAGATGTGGAAGCATCTAGAAGGCTAAGAATTATCCTTCAAGGAGGGATTTCGTATCTTTAGGATTTCTTGGGTTCCAAGGAGTCCAAGTTGCAAAGATAACAGGAGAAGAAAGAGATAAAATCAAACAAAGCATTATTAAGAAGAAAAGTTGAGATAATGATGAAAATATAAGAAATATGTGGAAATATGGATATTGGAATCATTATGAACCCACATGGTTTCTAATGGTAAAAGGAGTCAAAATAAAGAAAATAAAAGATTAAGAGAGAGAAAATATGTTTAAAATATGCCTTATTAAAGGATAACTTGCACATGAAAATAATGCCATTTTTCCTTTGAAATTTGGGACTCAAATTTGGTACATGAGTAGATAATATCGATCCATGGTTTCCTTTAAATTTTGGTTGAAAAAGGATATCAGAGGCGTGAAGTCCCTGTGCGCTGCGTTCGTGCATGAGAAAGGGGTTGGAATAGGCGGGCCTGTGGGTGAGGAAGAACCAGATCCAAGGGGAGGATCCACAAGCTTCAGTGAAGAAAAGAAGGAAAAAAAGAGGTAATCTCTAGCCTTTGATGACGTGGCGCCATCAGACTGGTCAGAATAGTGTTATTCTTAGAATAATTGTAGAAATTAATCTATAACTTAGATTAAGACAAACTATATACACTTTTTGATAAGAAAAATACAAAGAATCCATTAAAATTAGTTTTTGATCTTGAATATATTCCTAGTTCAAAAAGTAGTTTAAGTTTCCATCCTTAATGTGTTTATGACTAAGATCAACCCTAATTTGATGATTAATGAATTAAGGGGATTAATATTGATGTTTTATGATAACATTAACCTGTTGTTAATAAGAAATACGTTTTTATGTCTAAAGAGATGATCCATATTCTTAATAGCTTAATTTAGGGTTTTGATATGTTAAAGGGCATTAATGGGCTTAGAAACCCTAATCTAGGTGTTAATGGGTTTTAATGAGATATAATTCGAGATCCTTTGTATAAAACTAATTTTAGGTTAATCTCAAGCCTAGTAGATGATAAAAAGGCTCTAATGTGAATATGTGAGTAATTAGGGTTTTAAACCTAAGATTTTTGTTATAGGGTTTTGTGGATATAAAAGAGGAGGGTTGTACATAGATCTAAAGGAACCCTAATGAAACCCTGATTCAGACTAGAAACCCTAGAAAGTGAATCAAAGTCGATAAAGTAGATTCTTGATAGAGTGCATTGTAAATAGGTTACATATGCTTTTCAGGAATTCTTTGATAATTAAATTGCTTGCTTGGATTGCTTTCTTGGTTGGAATTACTTATTGCTTGTGAAATTTGCAAATCAGGTATGTGGTTACTTATGAAAGTTTCATAACATTTCTCAGATGTTTTTATCGAGTGATTACAACCTAAACTATTAGATGTTCAATTCAGCAATCCTATAAAGTCCCTATGAGTATCACAATTAATTATACATGTGTATTCTCGAACCTACATGCCACCCTGATGTATGTTGCAAGACCAAGCCCAGAGGGAATGCCTGATTTGGTCAAGACCTAGAGGGAAGACCATTGGGCACCTCAAGAGGTGACCCCAGACACCAAGCTCAGGATGGAGAAGGTGGCCTTATGTCCCTTGCAAGGACAAAACCCTAAGAGAGGGTAATCTAGGGTTTAGGGCAAAAGTGGTTGAGAAGTTACATTGAAAGTGTAATTTGGATTGTTATTCAATTATTTGTGATAATTAGGTTGTTAGAAACTATCTGAGAAATTGTGATTGTTCCCCACATACCAGTATAGAAATATACTAATCGACATTTTGTTTGTCGACATTTTAGGTACATATTTGAAAAATGACAAACAATAAATTGAAATATTGTGAGGATACAATTAATCTATTTAAGGATGATTAGTTAGATAGAATTGTTCGGTGGATAGAAGTCTAAAATCGACTTTTCAAGGTATGCAAAAAGATTTATTTTTATTCCAGCTTTTTAGTTTAGAATTAGTAGAATTTGATAATTATTTTTGATTAAATGTCGAACCATGGATCCTGAATTATTGGGATAGCATCTCTGACCTTTTTGGTCTCCCTTGATTGGGGTTACTGGGAGGTGGGGTCATTACATTTAAGGAGGAATATAACAATGAAATATGAATGTGTTTCTCAAACCTACATGCCACCCTGATGTATGTTGCAAGACCAAGCCCCGGAGGGAAGGTCTGATTTTGTCAAGCCCCAGAGGGAAGACCATTGGGCACCTTAAAAGGTGATCCCAGGCACCAAGCTCAGGATGGAGAAGGTGGCCTTATGTCCCTTTCAAGGACAAAACCCTAAGAGAGGGTAAATCAGGGTTTAGGGAAAAAGTGGTTGAGAAGTCACATTAAAAGCATAATTTGGATTGTTAATCAATTATTTGCTATAATTAGGTTGTTAGAAACTATTTGTGATATTGTGAATGTTCCCCACATACCAATATAGCAATCTACTGACTGACATTTTGTTTGTCGGCATTTTAGGTACAATTCTAAAAATGGACAAACAGTAAATCAAAATATTGTGAAGATACAATTAATCTGTTCAAGGAGGATTAGTTAGCTAGACTTTTTTTGTGGATAGAAATCTAGATCCGAATTTTACAAGGTATGCAAAAAGATTAATTTTATTCCAACTTTTTTGTTTAGAAATAGTAGAATTTGATAATTATTTTTTATTAAATGTCAAATCATGGATCCTAAAATATTGGGATAACATCTCTGACCTCTTGGTCTCCCATGATTGGGGTTATCGAGAGGCAGGTTCTTCTTGGAATAAAATATCATGACTATTTAAAATTTGCAAGATTACACATAAATAGCCTACTAAGGTCTTACATGATAGTATCAAATTTAAGATCTAGAGGGACGTCGAATCTATTTCAAGTGTTTCCCCTAATGAAGAGTCATCTCATCTAGGTCATATTCAGGTCATCATGTCAAAACTTCTGTGTCCTTCACCGAAGCATACCCCACAAAAGAAGACATGTGGGAGTTGTCAGTACAAAAATGCCGATATGAGCATATAAATAGTGATTTAGAAATATTTGGGACAATAATATACTTAACATGGCTACCCATATCCAGATGGAAAAAGAATCTAAATGGATATCAAAGAGAACATTTGAATAAGATAAACAATAAGAGGATTTCTTGACATAATCAATATCACAACAAAATAACACAATTATAAATAGTTTCATGGATAATAAGTAAAATAACACATGCTAAAAAGAAGGGTAGGAACTCATATATTCCATACTATGGATAGGAGGACTAAACCTCGGTTCTAAATAATTATAGAGTTTTGTGGGTGCAATAAAACCTCAGTCTATTGGAAGGAGGACTAAAACCTCAATGCCTAGTAGAAGGATTAAAACTTCAATGCCCAAAGTATAATATATATCAAGGGGACTATAACCTTAGTGCATTGGCAGGAGGACTAAAACCTCAATGCCTAAAAATAAATATGGGGTCACTACTTCTACTTATGACTAGTCAATCACACATGCAAATAGGGCATGCAAAATAAAGTATAGTCAAGCTCAAATAAGGGATGATAACACCCAAGTGATATCAAGTGAGGTCCAAGGACCTATAAATAAATATACAAAAAATCCCAAAAATAAGATACATCATAAGATCATGAAAATTCACCACTTGAAAGTTAGGACCTTTTGTTCAATCTCTCAAACTAGGGTTCCACATGGAATAATATGAACAAGATACAACTTAGGTCCAACAAGCATATATAGAAAAAAGAGGATTAAAAGATCAACATCAACATATAACCTCTCATATGATTTTAACATCTCATCAGATATAGGTGTATAGGATATTCTATCTAAAAGACCAAGAGAGAGAAAACCATAGGTAATTTATCAATATGATTATTAAGGGAGGCAACATACCTCTTGTCTAATCTATCAAGATCCAGATAAACCCTATATCCATGTCAAGGATTCAAACAACCAAATAAACACATATAAAGAATTAGGGTTAACTCCACATTAACTTCATCGACCCTAAAAGTTGCATATTTATTATTATTGAATTAGTATATCAAACCATATCATCTTGTAGATTATTTTTTCCGAGTTCATATCATATTTACTTTATTTTTTTTACTTTTATACTATTATAAATGAATTTTGGAAATTGAAACTAATTAGAGAAATCCTTAAAAAACACATTTTTATTATTTTGGAGTTATGAAATGAAACTTACACCATCAGATAGATAAAAATCACACCATTCAGAAACATATATTTTTTTGAGCTATAACAATTACAATGAAATTTCTAATATAAGTACATTTATAGATTTATAAAAAAAATCATATGGCACAATTATTGATGTACTCCCATGTGTGATTTACAATCACAAAGCATGACACTAAAAATTAGTTATGTTGTCTGCACACAAATTTGCACAATTTAATCAATCCGACAAGGGAAAAAAGAAACAAAATCCCTTATAAAGTGTCACAATTTAAATAAAAAAACATGGAAAAAAATTGTGAAATTGCAAGGGATCTTCTTCTTCCCTAAAACACATGACCGAGGAGAAATAGGCCCAAGAAACTCCTCATTGCTTGACTCCCATGAGTCAGGAACAGAAACAGTGAGTTCATACTTTAACTAGTCATCCTCAACAATGTTGAGGCGACATTGTGAAGATGGAGAGACCAAGAATAGGGTGTAAGGTGGTAAAGGCAATTTGGTTGGTCACTTAAATTACATAGAGTACATGAACTTTACAGGTTGATCAATAGGAATTAAGTGTGTCAAAGATCTTCAAAAGCCTCAGGGAACTCAACTGTGGTGTCCCCTCATCTAAACAAGGTCTGAAAATCACTAGATTTGAAGCTTTCTCAAAGAAATTGAACAATGGTTGGGGAGTTTACTCAACGCACCGTAGGGCTAGTGAATTCAACTTGACTCTTGTTATCTAAGTATCTTGCCTCAAGGAATTGGGAGGAGGTTGTAGGGAATTCAAATCCCACTACGACAACTAGAGGACATATTATAACTCGTACCACCAACCAAGATGAGCTTAGGAAAAATTAGCATTGGGAAATAGTTCCTAGGAACATTATAATGCTTTCTATGGTGTTTTATTTATAGAAAAGTGGGTATCAAATGCGCTACGGTGTTAGGCCCAGAGAGACATCTTCAAACAACTAGGATTTTCTCGCATGGATCAAGGAAGTTCATGAGTTTCATATGTTTATGTTTGGATTTAGAAAAGGAAATTGGTGCAAGAAAAATTAGGAAGAAAGATGGAGAGGCTAGGGAGAAATCATTCAAGAATCTTGGGTTGTCAGTCGGTCGATAACATGGTCTGACTTGCCTAAATAGACTGAGGTAGAATATAAGTCTAAGTGATACGATCCAAATCTGATGGCCATCCATGAGTTTGTATTAAAATAGAAAATTAAGCATGACACTGAAACGAACATGACATATATGAATTTGAGAAACATCAGGAAATCAATTAAATAAATGTTTGGAGGCTTTAATAATATGTTACCTTTACCCAATTAGTTGAGGACTTAAACAAAATTCAATTAAAGCCACAAATGACATCTACACTAAATAAGGCGTGTATATTTTGATTTTTCCATCTATTTACACTTTTTGAGTCTTTCATTATATTATTTACTCTGTTGGAGTTGATCTTATATTTTTTTCCTTAATGGAATTAAGGAATATATAATTATTCAATGAAGTTTAAACTTGGTATCTTATCTAATGGGGATCCAAGGAATACAATTTTGGAGTCATGTTTTAGTTCAAAAGTTTCTTTTTATGAGTTCCAATACAATAAGGGTTTAGTCCCATTATCTTTATATTTATTTTAAGATTACATCACAATCACCAACATTTATTAATTAGTGTCCTATTAACTTCACATTTCTATAAACATGGTTATATAAAACATCATTATGCATGAATGGATTGTTGTACTTGGCCACTCACTTAGTCCATTAATATCAACATTAACTTATATAATTTCACATTATTATTATCCATTCACATGAAAGTTCCAATTACTATTCCGTTCTAATATTAACCACATGATACCTCGCATACAATTTTAGTTGTTATGTATGCATTAGTTAATAAAGAAGCATATGTGACTTATTATAAGGGATTACCTACACTTATGAATTGTTTAGTTTATTAGGTCTGATTTTATGCTTAATAAGATACGTATGCTATTATAATACCTAATAATGCTAATGAATCATATGAGGTAACAAACCTGATTAGGTTAGCTTATTCATTTCAAACTAGGTTTAGGTTCCATATACTCATTTCATCATCATGTGAGGATTAAAAGATCCATGGTATGATTAGGGTTATGTGTAACCTTAGCTAGGATTTACATTAAAGTTTCTCATTTTATGTGCATTAATGTTCATTGGGGAATGCACATGTGTGTTAGGGTTTATATGAATCCTTGTTTGACTACGATTACAAGAGCTAACCATAAAATAACGCTATCCAAGGGATTATGGTTTCAAGAGTCAAAATACTAGGTTTTTTATGTTATAGTTACCCTTATTACATAGAGAGGGGTATGGAGAAAGCGAATAAGATAGGGAGGGGGTGTGCCACCCGAAACTAGGAGTTTGGCACTTTTTGTGGCTTTTTTATAGATGGAAATAAGTAGATGGAAGAAGAAGTGTAGAATAGGGGTCAAATCACTATGCAACTTGATTTACAATTGGGTGCACCAGATTGTTCTCCTAGATCCATTGTGCTCAAACACTGACATGATAAGGGGAAAGGTATCAATTCCATGAATTTCTTTCACTAGAATTCTAGAAGAACGATGTGTTTGAATCCTCTCAGTTCATTAAATACTTGCTATCTTTTCTAGGGAAACATGATGTTTGGGTTCCTAGGCCACATGGGATGATTTCAGGCCATGAATTGTATACAAAAATGGTCATTGTGAGGTTTCTTTGAAAAAGATGAGTTCAATCATGAAACATGCATGGATGCAAACAAAAGTCTAAATCTAAGGTGACTAGATAATGGGTTTGACTTTGATGATTTTATAATAATGAAAATATGGGAGAACCGCCAAAAGAAGACAAAGTGATGACAAACTTTAAGGAAGATATTGATGATTGTGTACTAGTACATCTGGGCTTTGTTGGAAATATCTACATGTGGAGGAGGGGTCTCTCACCCAAGAAACTGGTATAGGAAAGACTTGATAGAGAACTGGACAACTTGAAGTGGAGAGGGATGTACACTTCTTACAAGGTTTTCCACCTTCCCATCTATGAATTGGACCATGCACCATTTATTATCTCAGGTGACAACAGAGAGGTCTAGAAAAAGAAAAGAACTAGACATTTCATCTTTGAACCTATGTGGGTGCCAAAGAAAGAATGCCATGATACTATCCAAGCAACATGGGAGCAGGGAGGAGATGAAAATTTGATTGGGATATTGACCAAATGCAGGACAAATTTACAAAAGTGGGCAAATAGAAAATTTGGGGAGAGAAGAAGGAAGATACATGATTTGGAAGCAAAATTGAAGGCTCTACAAGTGTTATCGCTGGACAGGCTGAATATGGAAAAGGTGGAGGAAGTTTCAAAAGACCTGCAATTCTGGTTGAGGAAAAATGAAGCTTACTGGTGCGTCTGACCTAGAGTAAATGAAATGAAAGATGGAGACTGAAATACGACACACTTTTACCAAAAAGCTTCAAATAGGAGACAAAGAAACCACATTGAAGGGCTCAAAGATAAACAAGGCATATGGCAAATAGAGGAAGATAAGATCTCTAAAACTGTGCTTAATTTCTTTGCTGAATTATTTCAAACCAGCAACCCAAGAGACTTTTCTCAGGCAATGGGAGGGATTACAAGAAAGGTGAACGTAGACCTGAAAACCTGGCTAGAAAGAGATATTACCAAAGAGGAGATTAGTAGGCGGTAAAGCAAATGCACCCCAACAAGGCACCAAGACCGGACGGCGTGAAGGCTGTTTTCTTCTTAAAATATTGGGGAATTATAGGAAAAGATGTGGCAAACTATATCAAAGGATGGTGGAAAGGAGAGAGGATTTTGGAGGAGGTGAATGGTACTGTGTTTGTTCTAATACCAAAGAACGAGAAGCCTACTGAGATGGGAGAGTTTAGACCAACATGTCTCTGCAATGTTCTATATAAGATAGCTTCTAAGGTGGTGACAAACTGGCTTAGACCTCACATGAATAGTATGGTGTCTGAAAACCAGAGTGCCTTAATACTAGGAAGGATGATTGTTGACAATGCCCTCATAGAATACGAGATGCTTCACACTATGGAAAGGGATAAAAGGAAAAAGAATGACAGTTTCACATTGAAGCTAGATAGGGTAAAGTTGTATGATAGGGTGAAATGTAATTTTCTAATACATGTTATGAAAATGATGGGCTTTGGGACAAGGTGGAGAGGGAGTGTCTATGTTTACATCACAAACATGCACCACTCATTCTCCATCAATGATGACATGACCAGAAAGATCAAGCCAACCCAAGGACTAAGACAGGGAGACCCTCTCTCACTTTATCTTTTTATTCTATGTGTTGAAGCTTTCACTACTTCTATTTTGTTGCAACTAATAATAACAATCTACACAAAATCAAGTCATGTAGGAGAGCACCAAGTATCTCTCATCTTTTCTTTGTAGATGATAGTGTTCTCATTGCCAGAGCAACTACTGTAGAATGCCTGAAGGTAGCTGAAATTATTAGTCAATATGAATAGACATAGGGACAATAGATAAATTGATCCAAGATAGAAGTTGTTTTCAACAAAGGGCATCTCATCAAAAGTGAAAAGAATTGAATGGACTACTGAAGGTGCGAGAGGTGGAAATGCACACCAAATATTTTGGCCTCCCAACATCGATTGGGAAATCCAAGAAACATGTATTCAATTACATATAGGAACATGTATGGAGGAAACTACAAGGATGGTCCAAGAAACTTTTGTCAATGCCTGGGAAAGAAGTGATGATTAATGCAGTTGCACAAGCTATATCAACCTATGTTATGAGTGTGTTTCAGTTAGCTATCAGAATGATTGTTTTAATCCATAACTCTATTGCTAGATTTTGGTGGGGAGAAAAAGGGAATGAAAGGAAACTAAGTTGCGTAAGATAGAACAAAATGTGTCAACTGAAGGGGCAAGGGGGTCTGGGTTCAGAGATATGCATGTTTTTAACCAAGACCTACTTACAAAACCACTCTGGTGACTATTGTCACACCCTTTGTCACACAAAGCAAGATTACTCAAAACAAAGCACTGAATTATCATTAATAACAACATTACCACAAAGCAAGGTAAATTAAAATCAATCTCATAGTAAGATCCCAAACTGAACAACTCACAATTGAAGCCATAAACTGATGCCACTTGTATTTCATTCATATCAAAAGGTAGTACACACCATTATTCACTGGCTAACTAGCTACATCTTGTTACATATAAACATATGCACAAGTATACCAATCATGTCTATACTACCATGGCATGAAGCCAAAAATATCATATCGATATACAACATTCACAATAACACCCCAAGGACCTGAGTGTACAAAGATGACACATAGGACTCTATTACTAGACACTAGTGACATATCCATGATTCAACAGTTACATCTCCACTTGTTATCAGTCTCAGCAACTTGAATTCTATCTCATCATGCACGTCCATCTAAAAAGATGTGGAACCCACATGGTGAGACCAAACGTCCCAGCGAGAGATATAACTCTCCGCCACCATCTATTATAAACATAGATAAGTAAAAAATGAAAATATACTTTTAACTGATAAGTAGATTCAACTCTATGATATAAGCATGACAATTATCACAGTTTAGGCAATTAGGTCATCTACACTAAACAATGGATCATCTTATGTTTTAATAAGGAATATGAAGAAGATGTATAGCTCTTATAAACTAAACTCTATAAGAAAAATAGCAAGGGGTCATCCAATGTTATTTTTATGTGACCCTAAGAAATAATAATACATGGATGTGTTATATCTTATTTTATGCCCTAAGGATTTGAGGCATACCACTCAAATCCAACTGACCACTGTGAAGTCAAAATCAATACCATAAAAGATCAATGGAAGAGCTAGACTCCATGATCATCATCATCACTACTTGGTCAACATGAGTCTGCAATGCAGTGACATATAGTCAAACTACAAAGACAACAACTTATAGATGTAGCTATAGTCCTATAAAGACAACAACTCATATTCAAAGCTATGGTCCTGCAAAACAACTAGCCTACCTTGGTACATGGCACAATGCAAGAGAACATGCTCACACATGGCCATTCTATAATAAAACATCATCTCACTATTTCAAAAATTTAAGGGTATAGGGAGATACCTCCACTGGTACCCCACATATTTAACGATACACACTCCAAGTTTCTCGTAGGAGTTACTCATTCACCATCCAACTAAATTATACCATTGAAGATGAATCTATGGTATAGGGCAACTACTTTTTTAGAAGCCAGAGGAACATCTATTTATCCCACCCCCTCATGTGGGAAAACTCCATCTCAAAAAGTCACAACTCCTGCTTATAAACGCAGGTATGATCCACGCATAAAGAATCACCGCATACAAAGGTGTTATTAACAACCACAAGCACTCTCCTCTCCACTCTCAGATCGAGATTCCTTGTAACTCATCACCACATAAGGTGTCTTCCTCTTCCCAAGGGCAATCATCCCTCTTATCTTCATAGGGAAGTTCCTCTAATCAGAATATATGTAAGGATCACTCTCTCGCCTTCCAAGCCACCCCAGAGTCTTCGGGATGGTATTCACCACCCTATGCACATGATAGTCAGTGATGTCATCATCCATAAAAGCTTTTCTAATCTCCCTAACCTCGGCGGTCTCTCTCCAAGGCTCCTTCTTACCTTGCCACAAAATATCAAACACCTACCTGTCGTCAACTTCAATACATGTTACCATCAGGTGTCTATCATGGGCCAGCTTGATGCCGACTATGCAAGCATATATGTACGCCATCAAGTAGTCTCTGGTGTGAAGCCACACTCTAAATACCATACATGCGTCTGTATTGTGGTTTCTAATAATACATATCACCCACCTTCTTTTGTTGCCGTTTGGGTCAGTATCTCTGCCGGTAGTGATATTTATCTTGAGGTTCCATAGATCCGACGGCTGCCATCTGAGAAGCTAGACCTCTCTGAGTCTAGAGTGAGGCGTTGTAATCCTCTATGCTTCGAGGGCTCTATAAACCTTGACATTATCACTGATGTCGAAGGCCTAGTGTTGAGCTAGCTTGTTGATTTGGTAGACAATATGGTCCCATTCTCTGAAGATAGGGCTTTACCGACCAGCATATCTCGCCGTGTAGTGGATTCTCCATATACTGTAGACAATGAGAATAGCCAGTCTGCTCGTCATCCATTCTAGGATGGAGGTAGTTGCCCCTCTCGCACTTAACTTCATCAGGTTTAGCATATCACCAGGCACTGCCAACCCAGTGATGGATGTGAATTTCTGCCATAAGGCTTGGGTCATCTGTCCATGGAAGAGCAGGTGGTGTGTTCTTTTGATCATCAACTCATCACAATAGTTACATCGAGATACCATAGGGATAGTACACCTAATAATGTTGTCATCAATAGGTGTTGCTCAATGTGCAAATTTCCATAGAATTGCACTCGCCTTCGGGATTCCAACTTCCCAAATTCCGTGCCATACAATGGATGTGTCTATCAGATCGTTCATAAGTAGCTTTTTAGCCGATCTCAATGAGAACACCCCCTTTGGGTCGAGGGACCACACTATGCGATCGTCTTCATCAGAAATACATGCACCTGACTTCCTAATAAGATCCACTCCTTGCACGTCCAGGAAAGCATTCAGCGCTTCCCAGTCCCACTATCCATTAACCCAGAAATCACTAACTATGAACTTATGGTTTCTGTTGCTGGTGTGGACGGTGAAGTCATATAGTCTCGTATCACACCATACAGAATCCCAGAAGGATACATTTCCCCTTCCAATAATCCATCTACAAAGCGGGTATATCTTTGGGAACATTTGCCATATCTTCTTCCAAAATGGTGATGTAGCGGCACTCAACTTCAGGGAAGGGGGGTGAAGACCGGATCTACTAGGAATTCTTTTGGCGTATTTCTCTCGGCAGAAGCTAGCCCAAATGGAATTTCCTGTTGTGACCTCCCAGCATGCTTTAGCAATGAAAGCATCGCTTATCACTGCCACTGAAGTGAGGCCTAAGCCTCCATGTCAGAAGGGAAAATGACTCTGTGCCATCCCAACCATGCTCTTCTAGATCAATTCGACCTATCCGCCCACAAGAATCACGAGAGGAGGGTGTCAATTCTTCTCGCAATGCCTGTCGGGATGCTAGACACAACAACAGTATAAACAGTGATGGACGAAAGGAAATTTGCAATAAGCATTCGACATCCCGTAAAGGATAGGAACTTGGCTTTCCAGTTCGCAATTTTATCGTTCACCTTATGGATCAGAAACTCGAAATCAGTAAGCTTGGTTCTGCCGGTGGATATGGGCATGCCTAAGTAAGAGAAGGATACATCTGCTGAGTTAATGCCAACCTCTACTGCAATCCTATTCGCCTCAGCTGTGTCACCACTACCAACAACACATACCGACTTGTTGTGGTTAATAAGTTGTGTAGTTGCCTTTTCATAAGCATCGAGTGTCTCTTTGGTAGTATGAAGAGAAGCCTGATCCACATTGAAAAATACAATGACATCATCATCATACAGAAGCATCAGAGGTGCCCTACCTTGCCCTCTAGTATGGTATGATGAAATAATGGACTCATCCACGAGCCTCGCAAACCTCCTGTACAACATCTCCTGGAACAAGATAAAAAGAAATGGGGAGATGGCATTCCCTTGCTTCAGAACTATCCTCCATTGGAAAAAGTCAGCTGTGTAGTCACCAATGGTGACAGTGGCCCAGGTGTCTAAATGGAAGCTCATACACAGTTCAACAGTGTTAGTAGTGCACCCAAACCTGGATAGGACCTTCCTCAAGACTCCCCATTGGATCTGATCATATTCCCTTGACATATCGATCTTAACAATGGCTTTGGGGTGGTCAGTGCCTTGTTTGATGTCATGCATAAGCTCCTTCACAAGCTTAATATGATGAGTGATGTCCCTACCTTGGATGAAAGCTCCTTATGCTTCAGAAATCAAGGGATTGATGCAGGTGGCAAGCCTGTTATTCAGAATGTGTGCGAGAATCCTTAGTGTCATGTTCTCCACCGAGATAGGTCTAAAGTCAGCACTCAACGATTCAGGGGAGTCATGTTTAGGAATTAGCATAATCCTGCAGCAGAACATGCTCCAGTGACAAGTTTGTCCTCTGAAAAAGGCCTCTGCAATACGAAGAAAGTCAGACTTAATGATCTCCCAAGCAGCGAGAAAGAAAATCAAGGTAAACCCATCGGTCTCGGGTGATGTATGCTTGTCTATCTCCTTCATAACAGAAAGAATCTCATCATCATTGGGTACAGCTGTAAGAGTGACGTTGTCGTCCATGGACAGGGACTCAGGAATCTCCTGCAAGAAGGGTTCAAGTTCTTCTTCATTATATTCCTCCTCGTGATCATAGAACGCACAGAGATGGTCATCCGCCTTGTCTGCCATTTCTTGTAGATCTGTAATATATGTGCCATCTGGTAGCTTGAGACGCGAGATGGTCCTCTTTCTCCTTCTGGACCTAACCATGGCATGGTAGAAGGGAGTATTTCTTTCACCGTCAAGGATCCAGCTAATGCGGGACTTTTCCTTCCATAGTGCTTCTTCTTGGTCTAGCACTACCTGCAACTCCTCCTCAGCTTCTCTAAGGGATGTTTCATTAACATTAGTAGGGTTTTCATCATAGGAGATTTGGACGGTGTAGATGATGTCCTCTAAGTCCTTTTTTCACTGGTTGATGTCACTGAAAGACTCTTTGTTCCATCTCTTGAAAGCCTTCTTGATTCTTTGAAGCTTGCTGTAGAAAATTAATGATGGGTGTTCCAGAATCGGTTCCTCTCATGCTTCACTAATAACCTTTAAGCAGTCCGTAGGCTGTAGCCATGTCGATAGAAACGTGAAGTGTGATTGTTGTCTGGGAGCGCTGGTGGATGCCGTTCTAACAAGTAGTAGGCAATGGTCAGAGACCCAAAACCTGGTAAGGTGAGAGATTCTTGTATCCAGCCATCCAGAGAGCCATGCTTCATTCATGAAGGCTCTATCAATCCGTTGCCAAATCCTTAGGGTAAGAATCTGTTTATTGACCCATGTGAACCGACTTCCTTCGAAAGGTATCTCTCTCAAGCTGGCATTCGTAACCATCGTGTTGAACTCTGTCATCTCCTAAAATGGGGTACTTATTCCACCCATCTTCTCTTGGGCACTTCTAATAACATTAAAATCACCCCCAATTAACCATTTAGCATCACTGATATAGGATTGCATATGGACAAGATTGCTCCATAGGTCTATTCTCTCCATGCTGCTGCAACTAGCGTACACCGCCATTACAAAGAAAATGGAATCATCAACATCTGAGAACTGGACAGTGATGTGCTGTCTATGAGATCTGAAGATCACAGGCCTCAATGATAAGTCAGCGTAGAACCAAATTTTCCCTCCTTCTACTTCGTTGTCAACCGCCCAATCCACCCTAATGATGTCAAGAAGTTCTTCTACTCAGATCGCATGGAGGAAAGGTTCAAAGATACAAACTATAGATGGTTTGTGTTGTCTGTAGAGTCAGCCCAAAACTCTCCTGGTGGGGTTTTTGGAAGCTCCTGTAATATTCCAAAAAAGAGTGGACAGATCCATAAAAGAAAGAGTCTTCAAATAGAAATCTCTCTAGGCAAGCCTTAATGGCTATACCTTGTTCTCTCTGCCTCATCATCTTCTTCGAATGAGTAGTATCCACCTTCGGAAAATGCTCCATCAGAGAACCCTCTGTGTGATCTGTCTCCATGCTGTCTAAGGCGGGGGTGCATCACGTATTGGTGGCCCGAATTCACTTGAGATGATCTTGTCTGATATCTCGAGTGCCCAACTCTACGCTCAATGTATTCAAAGTCTTCTTATGTGGCTAGAAAATCCTCCAGTCGTATGTCAGATAGAAATCTTCTGTTGCCTTCACCATCAATCACCATCCTGAGTTGTCCCTCCTGCTCTACCTGATAGTCTCTCTGGTGTGTCTCATCTTTAGGATCATCATGCCACGTATGTGGGGGTGGTATCTACCGTCACGGAGGAGGGGTGGATAAGTATCAGGACTGGGTGCTATCCCCTCTAGTTGTTGCTCGTCATAATGAGATGGTTCCTGCATGGGTTGCCACTCAGTCATGGCTATAGCGGGAATGTCCAGGTCTCTCCCTATCTCCGTTCTCTTGAGCGTAACAGCCCCAATAGGGCATCGAGTGATCATATGTAGTCTTGTAAGAGATCTGCAGTCGCCATACGTGATCAAGATATATTGGGGGACGTCTTCATTGAATGCCTCCACCAGAACCAAGATACTGAAGATGTCAGATGAACTTCACCTCCAGTCAGATATGGAAATCAGCTTGCCGAACGGCTTGATAATGGATATCAAAGTCTCATCATCTATGCATACGATGGGGATATCAGTTATCCAAAACCACATAGCCTCCTTCCTAGCACAGGCTTCTCCATCTATCATGTATTTTATGTTGATGTCAACTCCCTTGAAGGGTGTGACCCTGGCCTCCATGACCCTTCGTGCTTCATCCGAGGTCGCAAAGAAAGCAACGACTTTGCATACAGAGTATCTGTAAATGTCCATCGTAGTGGTCAATGAATCCTGCAAGAACAGGTGAAGGGATTCCCACTTGATCCGTTCTGGCCACACGATATCAACGGCACGTGCAAGTGCCCTGGATTTGTTGGCCCGTGTCTCCGACTCCGATCCCGTGTCAACGTTCAACCTCTTAGGGGTGTGGTTCGGCACTCCTCTCGCTGGCATACCTTGCGGCAGTGGAGGAAAAGCAGATCTGGAGTTAATGTCAGGTGGGCTCGGCGGGTTTCTGGTCATGTGAGGAATCATCCTACACCTCGTTGCCACATGTCCAGGCCTGAGGCAATTATAGAAAACCTTAGGGCGGTTGCACTCCGATTGCCAATGCCCCTTCTTCATGCACCGATAACAAGCATCGTGCGGGACGTTGTACACCGGGGTGTTTCAAGCCAGCCTCCAGGGGTGGCCAACGTTAGAACTTCCTTCTCTGGCACGAGTGTTCTCCTGACGAGTGTTGGGCACCGATGCAGTACGTGGCGACTGGTTTCCTACCGGTGGTGTTTGTTGCAAACCATCCAGTATTTGTTGGTCTGCGGTCGACGACGATTGGTGGTTATGTACTTCCTCCATCATCACATCCACATGGGGCATCGCGGTCGGCGGCGACTGATGGGTCTACACTTCCTCCGTCATCATGTCCACATGGGCTTTCATCACCGTCACTTTGTCTCCAGAAGTCAGGATGTTCCTAATGGCTGGGATAACGATCTCCGAGTCAATCATCGAGGCTGCAGACTCCAATCTCTATTGTGCTACTATCTGTTGAGCATGTAGAGGATGATTACTGGAACAACGGCTGCCGCTCGATAACCTATGGCTCATGCCAAAGCCCACTCCACAAGATACTCAGCGTCATGGTGCATCGAGGGAAGGAGACTGAGGGATATGGGGGTGGGTCTTGGTAGGTAGGGTGCCTAGTCGAGAGATGGGAGCGACAGAGGAGCCGTCAAGGGTACGATCGCCCTCGGGATCACCCTCAGAATTGCCCTAGGGGAAGCGTCTTTTCAGCTTCCTTGTCATATATCTGATTCAATTATTGAATTCATATAGGGCAACTACATGATTCAAAGTTTCACTTTATTAGTTATGCCAATTGAGTGAATTAGGGCTCCATCATACAAGTGGACATACAAAACCATAATCCAATCTAGAAAGCATAACCGTGAAGCAACTGAAGAGGACATAAAATGTATGAAGTGTGAACTTATTACATCATCTCAGGACAACACTGTATCACTGCCTTTAAACAAGGCTAACAACATCACTATTTTCTAACACTGCCATATCAGGTTGATCACTATTATTACATCACTAGGGATATCAATCCTTATCACATCACTAGAGGATATAACTTGTCACTAGGCATTAAGCCTTCACTAGGTTATAAGACCAATCACATTATTGATGCAACTCACTATTGTCTCATCTTGCCTTATCAGGCATATAAGCATTACTTGCATTATAACAATCATCAAATTTGATAACCATCACATCATGCCTCATTAGGCATATAAACACCACATGTATCACATCACATATATGAAATAACAATCATTAGTTATGATAATCATCTCTCCCGCAAAATCAACATTATACAAATAGAGAAAGAATAGTCATCATTATCTCATAATATTAAACACTTTAAGTAATGTAAATAATGCATCATTTCCCCCCTCAATTCAGGGTTAAGGTTTCATGCTTAACCACATAGAGTTTCATGGCATTGTTTATTTGCCAATCATTAAATTTGTTACCTCCCACATGTTTGGAGTGTATTAAGGTTATCATATTATAGATACATGTGCACTTCATCAAGGCTTATGACCATCATCTAGTATCATTTATCATCTTCATAGCATACACAAGCTATAACACTCAAATAAATGTACAATATTAGAACTATACCATTAAGAGAGAGAAATCATCATAATGGGATAACCCTTCAAGAGAGAGAGAGAAGTAAACACAATACATGACCCAACATTAGGGTTAAGGTTCCTTATTTTTTTATTAGGGTTTTAAAACTTTATTCAAACACCAAACCCTAGGTACACCATTTCCCACATTCTTGTAGCATATTAGGATTAAGGAGCATGATTAGGGTTAACCAAATAATCATTCAATAACACTATTCATGAATCATCACTTACCTACTCATATACATGTGCTGACTATGTGCTCATATGTCGCGACCAACAACTACAACATTGCGTCACAACCAACATCTACTCCATTACATCGTGACCAACAACTACATCTTTGCATTGCGACCGCGATGCCAGCCACATTGTGTCACAACCACCTGTCATTAACGTCTCGATCACAACCTCAACTTTATGTCACGACCAAGGTGTCACTCTAGTACAATGTTATGACCAAAACACTAGGAGACACTCCACATAGCATTGTGCCCACAGCATCACTAGGGTGTGACCCAAGTACAACTATATCATATACAAGTATTATGTCCTACACTCTTAACCATCAAGTTGCCATGTTAACCATCTAAGAAATCAATGCAACAATGTTGCGCTGTGACCAAGTTGATTGGGTAGCGTCTAGATAAGGGGTTAGGGTTTAACCACCCATGGGAGCATGTTGGGACCCCAAAGTCAAACCATGTCACAACCTACCATCAACATAGTATCTCGACCTATCATTGGCATAGTGCCTCACTCTATCAAGGCTAGGTGTCCCAACCCACATCCATACATGGGTGTCTCTACCTCAACTCATCAAAGACACATATGCCTCAACCCAAAATGGAATTCTAAGTAGCAAGAATACTAAGGGTCACTATACTCCAACTTGAGGAATTACGAATATTCAAACCCTAGAATAAGTTACCATGAAGGCCATCAAGTAAAACCACTTAGGAGAGAAGAAATTAAACTTCATATTATGTGAGAGCTTATTAATAACTCTATGGCCAACATGATGGCCGAACTTACCACATGGTAAATAAACCAAGGTTTATGATGCTCATAGAGTCATCTTCTCAAGAACACCTTAGAAATTGAGCACATGAAATTAGGGTTTAGAAAGAGAGAAACCTTCATAACAATGCTTCAAAGTCGTACCCCTAGATTTAGAAGGACCTAATTTACCATTTTACTCATCATATTAATAAAACCAAGTATAGTAATACTTGAAGGATCATCACCTTCATCCTCTCTAAACAAATCATGATTGTCTACCATTAACCAAACATATAGGACTAAAATTATATGTGAAATGACCACTGTGGTCAAATGGCCAAAAGAACCTATAACATCCTCTAACCAGAGATGAACCATAACCTCAAAATAGCAGGTTATCACGAAGAAGTGCTCATCACAAATAAATAGAATATCTCCATCCAAAGATGATTGTCAACATCTTCTGATCATGGTAGAATTCTACTCAATAGAGCTTCGTGAAGAGAGGTAATTAATGATGTTTAAGATTTATAAAATGGTACTAATAATCATGTCACACTAAGGTAACCAAATCCCCATTCATAAATATTGAAATCTATAATCAAGGCTAAAGAATTATCGGCTTATATTTATCTCAAAATTGGGTGCAAGAGAAATTAGGGTTTGGAAGATAGAAGAAGTTTTCATAGGACAATCACCACAGATTATACCATTATTCATAATAAAATATTTTAACATGTTAAGATCATATTTTAGAGATAGAAACATCAGCAAATGAGCATTTTTATGGTGCTAAAATTGAAGAGGGGAAAGTTATATAACCCGCCTTCTATTCGTTGAGAATCAAGCTCCATAGAACAAGCTCCAAGAGAAGGAAAGAAGCCCCAACTTGATTAGAACTTAGGCCACCAAATCACCTCACAAAGGAGGAATACTATGATTATGAAATAGCTCAAGAAAAGGGGTATAAAACCCTAGTCCAAACCAAAGGTAGAAGAGCAAAAAGAGAAGAGAACATTCTCTCACTAGTTACCACCATGGTAGAACCACAATCTAATGAACTTTGTGAAGAGAAGTCATTCTCAAGAGGACCACCATGGTAGAACCATAATCTACGGCCAAGGAAGAGGAAGAAGAAGATCGGTTTTCATGGAGAAAATGTGATCATAAGGTTAGAACCACTTACTAAGAGGAGATTCACCACAATCACCACCACAAGAGTTTATCTAGCATAAATCCTTTTTCAAGCAAGGTTGATCGGCCACCATGGCTTCAAAATCAGACCTCATTCTCCCCCTAAGCTTCCAAGGTCATCCATAAAAGATAATAAAGAGAGTAGGGTCAAAATGTTGCTCAGAATTGAAGGAAAGGGGTTATATACCCAAAGGAGGAGGGAAGTAAGGCATGCATGAAGTGTCAATATATTAGAACACCAAAGGAACACTTGTCCATGAATAAGATAGACATGCAAACAATTTATGCATGCATGCATGAGATGGTGATAAACTCAAGGTTATGTCTCAACCACTTGGGTCATCATGGTCACAACCCACCAAGGAACACCTTCCATGGTCGCGACACCACCAAAACATCACTTGGTCACAACAATGGATCACCACACATACCCTAGATCAAAACACTCTACACAATATGTCTTGACCCAAGACCACCTTGGTTGTGACCAACACACTTTGGGAAGGTGTCTCCACTATGACACCCTCAAGACATTCCCTAGGTCATGACCTAGGTCGAGACAACCCACAAGGTACACATAGGTCATCACACACTAAACCCTAGAAAACCCTAATCGCTACTAAGGGTGTCATCACTCAACCAAGGCTCAAATAAAGAACCCACCTCTTTCTCTCTACTATAGATGATGTGAAGAAGAAGAAGTAACACACTAAAGATGAAACTTGCAATAAAACCCATCAACTTGGGTAAATTGCATTTATCACTAAAACTAGCACATAAAGCACAAACAACATCCAAACAAGCTCAAACTGGAAACTTAAGCCCTCCTCATGATCCTTGACCATATTAAGGAATTATATTAGAGTTAAACATCTTATTAAGTAAGATAAGCACAAATTAGCAATGAGATAGGTCATCAACCTTACAACTACATTCTAAGACTCAATCTCTTATCCATAGTGCTCTAAAGGCTCGATATTTTCCAAGAACAACTAATTGGGTGGATTGATGGGGATATAATCCTAGCTATACTTGGAGAAAATATTTGGCATTCTGATGTTTTAGATATGGAAGGGGCAGTATGGAGTGTGGGGGATGGGTCACAAATCAACAAATGGATGAATCATTGGTTACCAACGCAACATGATAGCTTGGATGGATACCAAAATTAAAGGAATAAGCAGTATCAGAGGGCCAGTGCACGTATACTTCCATCTATGACAATTTGGGAAAATAAAAGGATCCAACAAGTCTTTCTGACCAAGCGGCAATGTGCATTAAGGCAATACCGTTGAGCCATAGAAGACAAAAGGATGAACTCATGTGGGGGCCAACAATAATGGGTGAGTATACAGTCAGGTCAACATATTTGTTGAGACTACTCGGGAAAGAACAAACATGAAGACATATGGTGCAACAAGGGGAACCGTTGTGACAAAGTATTTGGAGGATGGGATGGCCTCCAAAGGTGGCACATTTCCTTTGGAGAACTAGCACTAGAAGCCTGGCTACTATGGATGAATCAATGAAAAACATTGTGTGTAATATAGGAGGTGCAAACTTTCCTTTTTAGAACAAGAAACTATCTCCCATGCATTATTCTATTGTCCTAATGCAACTAGACTATGGGAACGTATGAACGGTAGGATTCAAAATATCATCAAAGATATAAGGGATCTACAAGTTGGGGAGGCCCTTACTACCATTCTGAATACTGACGACGATGACCTCTGAGACAACTTGGTACCAACGATGTGCGTAGTGTGGAGCACCAAGAATAATAGGATCTTTGAAAAAAAATTCACATGGATATATATTACCATCTTTTAAGTTATCAATCATTGATAGGAGACTCACGACAAGCTCAAACTGATCGAAAACCAAGCAATGATGCACATGCATGTATGAGTGTGCAACGATGCACCAAGCCAGAAGGTGACACATTAAAGATAAATATAGATGCATCTATCGTGGATGATTTGGAAGGGGAAGTACGATGGATAGCCAGAGACCAGAATGAGTTTTTTGTATGCATAGTGGGCGATAAGATAGCAGAGGCAATAGGACTGAGGGAAGCCATGAATTGGGCGATCCAAGCAGTCTTGTAAAAGATGGAGTTTGAGATAAATGAACAGTCTATGGTTCCTTCTTGTACACATAATGAGCCTAGAGGGGATTACCTTGGTATACTTAGGGAGGACATCCACTTTTTAAGTAGGAAGTTTGATTTCTTTAGATTAAAGTTTTTAAATCGAAGCTAAATAAGGCAGCCCATGCCATTTCTAATTTAGCTTGTAGAAGTTTGATAGCTAATTTTTCCCTTTTGCAATCTTTTCCTAGAAGCATTGTAAACATTGTTGAGGTTGATTTAGCTGAGTGATGTAGGGACAAAGAAACCTTTTATGATCCATCTTTTCCTTAAAAAAATGATAATGGGTTTGACTACTCTAAAGATAGAAAATTTTGATTTTTCTTAGTGAAATGCTATGAGATCATAAGTTACAAATAGACATGTGTAGGTAAAGATTAGAATACATACCACCCACTCTCCACCCTAAACTAGATCTTCACTTGTACTTGTAAAACACTAAATTTAAGATGGAGGGGAAGAATTTGATGGTTTTTCCATGAGATGTAGTTTCTCTCCATTCAACAATAGTCTTTCACCTAAAAAAATGTTAGATCATACAATCTTGTCATGAGATGTACTAAATAGCTAAATACAATATGAAGTAGGATGTAATAATAACTAGAAGTAAAAATAACACTCAGGGAGCCTCCTGAGAAAAGACTTTGTTCAACATGAATGGCTCGATGCCTAAAATTAAATCATGATAAGTTGGAGGTAGAAGTGTGAGTGGTTGGTTGGCCTATATATCAGCGATAGTAAAATAACATTTGAGTCATTGTCCACTGACCATGAATTCTCTAGTCTTCTTTATCTAAATTATAACAAATCCATGAGGGAAAATATGATTGATAATGAATGGACCTGACCATTGGGTCTTGAGTTTTCCTGGAAAGAGAGAGAAACGAGAGTTGGGAAATAGTAGTTGATCTTTGACCTGTAGAACTTTCCTCTTCAGGTGGTCATAATGCCCCATCTTTGGTCACTCCTTGTAAATATCTATATTTTCATAATCTATCAGGTATAACTCTTATAGATCTTGTAGTTGAAGTAGACAGTTTTGTTTTACTACACAAAGGTCAAAGTTGAGCTTTTTGGTGACCCATTGAGCTTTGTGTCCAAGATCCATTGGTAAGTGATAAGAATTACCATAAATTAATAGAAAGGTGTAGTGACTAGGAGAGACTTACACACAATTTGATATGCCCAAAGTGTGTTAGTTAGCTTTTGATCCTAATCTTGTCGTATCCTGTCGACTATCTTATCCAGAGTAGCTTTTATGTGATGGTTGGAAACCTCCACCTGACCACTCTTTTGAGGATGAAATGTACTACCTATTGAGTGAGAGAGACCATACTTGCCAACTTCTTTAAAACTATGCTCGATAGAATGAGAACCTTCACTATAAATGATGGTGTAGGGAACTCCAAAGTGTTGAAATATAATGTCCTTTAAAATCTTAATGACTGACTTGGAGTCACAAGGAATTGTGGGGATGTGTTCAACTCATTTACAAACATAATTAAAACAACAAGGATGTATGGGAATCCATAAGAGGAGGGGAATGGACCCATGTAGTACACACCCCAAACATCAAACATCTCAACTTCTTTCTAAAGATTGAGGGGCATCTCATCCCTCTTGGAAATATTACTGGATAGCTGGCACTGGTCACATGTCTTGACAAAGCTATGGGCATCCTTTAATATAGAAGGCTAAAATAATCCACATAGAAGGACCTTGAATGCAGTCTTTTTGGAGCTAATGTGACCCCTAGTTGGGAAAGAATGACATTGTTAAAGAATAAGAGGAGCCTCCTCTTCAGAGGTGCATCGACGATAGAGATTGTCTGAACATAATTAGAAAAGATAAGGTTCATTCTAGTAGTAATGATCAAATGTCTAACATGAACTTTTTTCTTGTCACTCCACTACAATCTAGATGAGCACTCCTACAACTAGATAATGGTCACCTTCATGAAGTTAGAATACTAAGGAATATATGTGGTCACCTTCAACAAATGGTCATTTGGGAGTCAAACATTGATAGGGGTGGAGTCACATTCTTGGATATGCAATTGGTTAATATGATCAACAACAACATTTTAGTTCCCTACTTATCTTTGTTTTTTAGATCAAGCTCTTGCAACAACAAAATCCCTCTAATCAATCTGGTATTGGCTTCCTCTTTGTCAATAGATACTTGGTAACAACATGATTAGTGTAGACAATCACTTGTGAGCCTATTAGATATGAGTGGAACTTGTCAAAGGTATATACGTTGATGAGGAGCCCCTTTATAGTGGTATCATAATCCTTATGTGCATTGTCTAATGTCTTTATAACATAGTAAATGATGTGATGTTTCTTGTTGATACACTGCCCCAGGATTATACCTACTACATAGTAACTACATTACACATGATTTCAAAAGGAAGAGACCAGTCTGGGGCATGAAGGATTAGGATAGTGATGACAACTTCTTTCAGAGTGATGAATCTCTTCATGTAGTCAGAGTCAAGTTGAAGCCCACATCTTTCTAAAGAAGATTTATAAGAGGCTTAGTGATCTTCCTAAAGTCACAAATAAATATCCTTTAGAATCTAGCATATCCTAGAAAAGCCCAAACTTCCTTTACAGTGGTTGGAGGAGATATCCTAAAAATCACTTCAATATTTTCTTTGTTGACATAAATGCCTATAGAGCTACTACTATGTCCTAAAACAATGCCATATTTCACTCTGTAGTGGTATTTTTCCTGATTAAGCACCAAATGTGCTTCTTCACAATGTTCTAGGACCTAGGAAAGATAGTATGGACATAATTTAAAAGAATCTCCATAAACTAAGAAGTCATCCATTTAGAGTTACATAATCATCTTTGTAAGACTAGAAAAGATGATAGATATTCAGAATTGGTGCATTATATAGTTCAAAGGACATCTTACGGAAAGAATACATGCCAAAGGGGCACATGATGGTAGTCTATTTTGATCCCTAGGGTGGTTGGGTATGTGGTAGAAGCTAGAATATCCATCCAAGTAATTGAAAAACTCCTAGTGGGCTAGTCGCTCAAGGACTTGATCAAGAAAAGGAAGGGGGGAGTGGTCCTTTTGAGTCACACTGTTGACATCACAATCGTTTATTCACATGAACCATTCAAAAACAATGAGAATGGGTATAAACTCATTCTTATTGTTTAAAACAATGATAGTGCCTCCCTTCTTTGGCGCCACTTGTACATGACTTACCCACGGTGAGTCAGAGGTGGGATAGATGATCCCAAACAACTATAAATTTATTACCTCCTTGCATACGACCTCCTTTAAAATAAAATTCATATTGCATTGAGGCTTGATGGAGGGATTTTAGCTGTCAATCATGTTGTATCTATGCATGACTAGCACTTGGCTTACCCCAATTCTATCATTTTATTACACTAGTGCTTTATGCCTCCTCTTGGGCACTATCACTAGCTTTCCTTCTTACTCAAGTGTGATGTCCGCATTGATGATAACTAGATATACTTTTTTCTCATCTAAGAAGGCATACTTTATCCCCCAGGTAATTGCTTCATTTCTAGTGTAGTTGGTGTCTTGTCTTCTAATTAAAGTACTGATACAAACTTGTGTTCTTTCAATTTAGCTTATGGGGTTTCCTCTATGCTATCTAGGTGAAAGAGAACCTACTCCACCTATTTGTCATTCATCTAATCATTGGCGTTAGGATCAACAAGTGCACTCTCAAGAGGGTCTTCAAAAGAAGGCATCTTCTGCCATAGTTTCTCCATCTTATCAATTTTATCAATGAGGAAGCATTGTCCTTTGACATAAGGTCCTTTGAGACTCTCAAAGACTTTGAAATAGATCATTTCTATTCCAAGCCTTAGAAATAATATTACAGCTTCAACATCTATGAGTGAAGGGGTAGTCATAAGCAAAGGATGACCAAAGATGAGAGAGTATCATAGGTCCTCCTTGATGTCCATGATGATAAAATCACATGGGAAATATGATTTTAGACCCACTATCAAATGGATGTTGTAACAACCCTAACCTGGGTTTTGGGATAACCCTGGAAGCTGTGCCTAAGTAACCTATTTAGAACCTTGTCTTAATATTTTTGAAAAGTAATTAAGACTTGAGAAGAGTTTATTTCTCAATTTTGAACTTAATTGCAAATTGTTTGTGTTTTATATTATAACTTTGGTAATGATTGCAATTTACCCAAATGAGGGGTTTATGTGTAAATTATCACCTCTAGATATTCTCTTCTCTCTCTTAACATCATTTAGAGAATAGAGAAAGAAGGGGGCACCTTGTTTGAATCTTGGTTGGATGATAACACTCTTTGTGGTGAAAAAACCAAAGAAATTTTGAGTACCTTAAACCCTAAATAGGGTTGTGTCGAGTTATGAAGTATATGGGAATGCCTATAGGCTTGGAAGCCATGGAGGAGGTCCCATATCAATTTGTTAACCTTTTAAGGTGTTCATGATGGGATAAGCACCTCAAGTAGGTGAAGCCTATCAGTTTGCATGCTCCTTGCAAAAGTAGTATCGGTTTGCATATGAAGTAAGATTAGGTTGTGATATCTTGTCAAGAAAGATAACCAAAAGGTCGATATCATGAATATGAATTATCCACAAGAGTTTTGCATGAAAAGATAATTATGGTTGCATGAAGTCACCATGCTTCGACACGTGTCACTTAAGTGCACATGGTGATGACACCTTATACACACTCTCTTTCATAAACCTCAACTATATATACCTCTCTTTTCACATCCTAGAAAACCTTTTGACTCCTTTACCATATCTAGCTTGGAGGATGACCCTAGGAGCTCAAGGAAAAAAGAGAAGGCCGAGCATCTTGCCAAAAGTGAAGCCATGATCATCTTCAACCTTGGAAAGACTATGCTTCTTAGATCATGATTCTTTCCTTCTCTTATTTCTTCACCAACTTCCTAACTATGATATCTTCTTTCATAGAGAAGTGTTATGACCGAGTCTTATACTTTTGATAAGTCATCATCATCCTTGGAACGTGGAGCTTTAGAGCTTGAAGCTCTTGAGTTGATCTTGAGGTGGGTTATATAACATGAACCCAATTTTATTATTATTCACCTTCTATCATGCAATACTTGGTGATTTCTTTTCTACTTAGACTTTTCTTATTTAAATGTTGGTTCTATGAGCTCTATTGGATATATGGGTCTGTTGTCCATGAACTTGAGTAGTAATGGACGAAAAGTTGGAGCTTGAAGATGATGAAACTGATATGCAAAAACCAATATTGGTTTGTAAAAAACCCTAACCCGATACAAGGGTATTAGGTATGGAAACAGATACACATCAACTCCTACCCTTTTGGATTGATTTCATGAGTAGGACTACTGTTCTTTAAATTGCTTAACCTATCACCTAAATTCGAAGTATAAGGCAGGATGATATATATAATGATATCCAAGTCAACACATACATATTTGCACCATGACATGGATGGCCAAAATGACTTGTGATGTTCTAACATGATATATTGTTGTTAGGATGATATGTTGGATTCTTTAAAAATGATGGCCAATATTAAACTATGATGCCTTAGTTGAGTGTGGAGGCTGACATGGTCAAATCTAACCCTAATCTGATACACTCACAATCCGAGATCCCTTTTTCCCAACCCATGTGTCATGGGTGACACCCTTAGCCCGACATACTTTGTGGAAGTATGGTCAATACATTCTTAGAAGCCTCGTCTGATACACCAAGTAGTGTTGAGGTAGTTAAGGGCAAGAACTAAGTTCTTGAATGAGGGTTCATTCAATACAATCAAACTCTAGAGGCCGATATCCCATATTGAGCAGTGGATGATACTCAAAGGGATATCTAGGATGATACCCTAGCAGATGTTGAGTGGTCGATACCCTAAGTTGTTGGGGGTGGACGATACCCTAAGTTGATGATGAGGCTGATACCCTAGTTGATGTTGGGTGGCCGATACATTAGTTGATGATGTGGCTGATACACAATATGATGGTATGGCTGACACACACAAGAATGTTCAATGGATGATAAACCCAAAGCACCATACAAACAATACTAATGTAAGCATCTCTAAATTGATATCATTTGATATGACTTGACTGACACAAGTGGATGTGTCTTGGATGACACAAGTATATGTGTCTAGTCCGACACATGTGATTGTGTCTAGGCTGATACAAAGATTGGAATGAAGATTGATGCACCTTGATGAGTGAAGGCTGATACACCTTGATGAGTGTAGGCCGATACACTTTAAATATAACCAATGGATACATCATGTATGTAATAAGATGAATATAGTTTAATAAGTGTAGATTGATAACCCTAAAGAAGGTTAAATTGATGTAATAAGTATGTTGAAGTCAATATTCTAGTTAGGATGAGAGAGAAACTTGTTTTACTCACATGAGAAATGTAATACTTCATATTGATAATCAATTGAGGATATTTGATGAAGTATGCTTGAACACTTATGGCAATAATATAGCTCTTATGATGTGAATTAGAGTTTGGTTGATAAATATGAACTTGAAAACCCTAAATCAGTTACAAGGAAAAACCCTAACCCTAATTATGAGAGGGTAAAATTTGAATGATTTTCTTGATGGAATGGACATGATATTTATTGATATTACATTTTCTATGAAATCCTAACCCTACAGGTGTTATGAATGATGAACATAGCCAGGTATGAGCTATAATTATTTAGCATAATACAGATCATATAAGGCCTTGTGAGCCATGTGACATACTTATAAAACAAGTATGACTTGCATATGGGTCTCATGGCCTAGAGTTGGTTATTGCCTGATGAGAGGTAATACTGTTCAATAATGAACTGAGGGTTTGATACCCAAACATATGATCATGATAATGATAATATTGAAGGGATGATATTCCCAATAATGTGTTTAGGGGACTGAGATCCCAGGATAAGTGTTACAAGATATGTTCCTGATGATATGAGATTCCTTGAAAATATGTTACACCTTTCTATGTAGACTTTATTTACAAATCATGCTTGTAACTTGATTGATGCTAAAAGGTGTTGTAATGCACTTAATCTATCAAGTAAACTAAAAATGTAGTTGCCTTGTCCATAGATCCATTAAGTATCAGGATTTGTTGAATGGGGAAATGAGATTCACTCAGAATGCATATTGTTGAATATGCAGGGTGCAAGTTGAAATATCTCCTTGTATCCTTAACTAACATGGTTGGGTATGGGCCATACCTTGAAGATTAGGATTGAGTTTGGGTCATAACCTAACAAGAGTACGATTGTACTGTGACTCAATAAACAATCAGGATTGGTTACAGACCATGCCCTGATATAATCAGGATTGATTATGGGTCATACCCTGATAAGAGAACATGCTACACGTTGTATCTCTATAGAGAAGAGCCTCTATAGACCAGGATAGATATAATGCAACTTGACTCATAATGTCAGTTCCATTAATCTCTTATTGACTGAGAAAGGAGAGGTCATGGATTCTGACTCTTCCATAGACCTATATGACATTGATGCTTTACTTTGGAGTGGTCAGTTGGAGATGGAAGGTATATTCCCATCTCTTTAGGGCATAAGATGGAATGTTTAAAGATGTAACCACCCATGTAGCATATTTGTTTAAGGATCAAATATGGAAACATTAGTTGAAGCCTTGTTTTGTTTTTATACTATTTAGTTTATAACAATTATACATGTTCTTCATATTCCATCAAAAGGTAATTAAATGATCTATTGCTCAATTGTAGATTCTTAAACTTATAAGATATTGAGACTGCTCTTCTCTACACATAATTAGTAGTTATGCTATTTAATTCAATATAGGTTTCTTCTGCTCTCTTTCATAAGATTTAACTGTGATAATAACACTGTTGGCAGGGAGTTATATCTCTCACTGGGACAAGTTCTCTCACCCCTGGGTTCCACAACCTTTTAGGTGGATGTGTACGAGGTGGTAGAGATCGTGCAGCAAAGAGCGGGTGGCAGTAATAAGGGCATCAGTAACAACTCAGGTTGAATGCACTGTTATGTGTCTTATAGATATAGAGTCCTATGTGTCGTCCTTGTACTCTCAGGTCCTTTGTGAGATAATGCACAAAGAGTTTTATAATCAATCTGATATTTTGGTTAGTACACCTTGATGCATAATGTTTCTTTTGCGTATGTTTTGGAAAAGTAAATGTTATCTCATATCCTTGCAAAGAGATGAAACAATGTATGTATAAAATGAACCATGATGTATATATATGGTTTGGTTCTATCTGAAAGCAATTTCCTGGTAATGGATCTCTTAGAAAAAAGGTTTAATTTTTAGTGGTTTTCGATAATCCATTGTTAATTATTAATTCCTTATAATTTTGTGTGATTAAGCTGTCGGTTTGATAGCAGTCGTCACAGATGTATTCAACAATACCAATAGGGGTGGTCATATAAGAGTTAGTAACTTGAATCACAATGTTGATAGAAAGGATGCCGATGGTGAATCCTATTCTTTTGTAGAGACTATAAGGCATGATAGAAATGCTTGCCCGAAGCTCATTTAGGCCTCTCTGGAATGTGGAGTCCTCAACAAAGATAAAGATGCCAAAAGATCCAATATCTTTGAGATTTTAGGGAATCTTTATTTATATGTTGTCTAATGACATCTATGATAGGTTCATAGTCTCAACTTCCTCTGTTAAGTACTTGTGTGGGAGGAGATCCTTGAAGAACTTAGTCCAAGGAATTCCTGCTAGAGCTTCAAGGAAGGGAATATCAAAATGTAGTTTCTTCATCACTTCCATGAACTTTATGAATATCGAGTCCAACCGTGTCTGAGCCAGATGGATCTAGTAAGGGACTTGAGGTTTGTAAATAGGCACTGTAGTAATAGCGGAAGACATCAGTGTAGCTTCTGGTGCCTTTTTGGTTTTAACTGGATACTCTTCGGTGGAGAGGGTGTGTGACTATGGTATGGAGTTCTAATAAAGGGTTCAACGGGCACAACCAGGGGTGTGACTTCATTTTCTTTGTGATCTTCAAGAATGAGCATGTTGTTGATGATGATTGGGACTGGGGTGTTCTCTTAGAACAAATCCAGAACATGTAGTCATTGCCTTAAAATCATCATAAAGATTGGGATTTTTTTTAGGTTAACCATGTACTGAACCCACATGAGGGTGTATAACAATGAAAATATATGCAAGTTGAGCCTCCACATATTTTTTGTATTCCTATTGACTTGCTACTATCTCCTCAATGGTATCCATGCAATGTTGAGAGACATGCATGTTCTGCTAGTTATCTCCCTATGGAGAAGGTGTCCTTGTAGGTTGTAGGGCTATTGTCTTGGATTATAATCATTTACACAGTTAAAATTGTTGATATAATAATTGGGATTGTATTTGTTCAACTGGTACTTTTGATTCTGCTAGAAACCAACAACCATTAAACTTAGTTTTTGGTGGGTCCTTGCTTGAGTTGATGTGTCCTTGCAACTCCGTATGGGAATCCATACTAGAAATTTGGATGATTCCTTATTTTATTGATATAGTAGCCATGTGGTAGAATAGAGTTAACAAAGTTAAATTCTTCAACGACTAGGCTTCTATTGAATTGGGACTGGTGCATATTCAAAGTGGCTTGGTACAGGTCATTGCACCATAGACTCGTGTGTCCCTCCACACCACAGACCTGGCATAATTCTTGGTCTACCAAGGATGGAAAAGATGATGGGCCTCTCTGCCCATACCTATGTAGGGAAGACTCGAGGTTGTCTCGGTTGAGAGAGGGGACCTTTAGGTATCCATCAACAATTTTGAGATCAAAGTTGTACTCTACCATGCCAATGGTGAGACCACCCTTCTTGCGTGATGAACCCTAATTATATAGGTTCTCTTCTCTCCTACTAATGGCCTTCCATGCATTGTAGAAGCTTAACCACAAGAAGTCTCCATTAGAAGTAGCATTGAGGAACTCTTTGATGTCCTCATCGAGTTCCCTATATAATTTCTTGATCTGGTGAATGGGATGCCATGATGAGAGCATTTTCATAATAACTTGTGCCAAATGTTGATTATAAATAATATGGTGATAACCCTAGAATTTCAGCCAACATTGGGGAAATTATCATTCTCAAAAGTTTGGGATGACATCCAGACCACCCAAAACATTCTATAGTCCAAGGACACAAATATCACATGACGGTCACCACAATATAAATATGATCAGAGATAAAGAAGAATCCATGGACCCAGCTCCTAAAGTTTTATGGAGATCCATAAATATAGTCAGGTATGCATGGTTAGAGATTGCTTTCAATTCACCACACTCATAGGTCTTCAACTGTGTGTGGTGTGATGACTACCACAAGGAGGATCAAAATGCCAACATGTTGAATACGATCATGTTTATTAAATGTTTGAAGGCTAGAGAATCATGAGCATCCCTAAAGAAAACAACATAAAATCTGTAATAATAGTTCAACTATGTACAAGTATTGATGATATGTAGTATTGTCATATGGAGAAACAAGATTCCTTAAATGTGCCTAACAACCCTTCAGAAGCCACCTCAAAGTCATGCAAATCCTAGAGTGTTTGTTTCAACATGATCCTTGATACCCTCTCCTCCACACAAAAATATGACATATTGAATGTTACAAAATAAGAAATTAATATATAATACTCAAAATGACACTTATAAGAAAGGTTATTAGCAATTATATCCTAGTAGTAGAGAAAATTGACAAATATTATGTTGACTTTAAAAATTCTCCCATCCAAGAATACATGTTGAATGAACACTAGTCTTTACATATTGAAGGTGAGGCATAGATGATCAACCTCCTCTCAAACCTAAGTTATGAAAAATAGAAGAGGGGAGCATCTTCCTTAAAATATCAAAATCCTAGTCATGGAGATCTTGAGAAACTACTTTGATGCATTCACCTAGAGATACATCAACATGGACATGTAGGTCTTGAATAAAAATATAACAACAATCGTTTATTGGTCATCCTCAAGATTTTCCTAGTTAAGCATAAAGCATAAGACTATTACTAGGATGGAGCGTCAACAACAGAGAAGAGGCCAAGAAAGAAGTCCAATTCTAGGGTCCTAGAGTTGACACATGCCACTCTAATGTAGTTCTGATTCACAAGAAAGATGAAAAAGTGTGTGTATGTGTGTGTGCATACACTAGTACAGGTTGATCAATGTGTATCCCAAAGATAAGTTTTTGCTACAACACATCAATGTAATTAGTAACAATATAGTGAGCTAATCCATGTTGAGGTTTATGGGTGGCTTCCCCAGACACCATAAAATCAAGATGGACAAGGATGAACAATAAAATACAATTGTCATCATCAAATGTGGAGTATTATGTTATTGAGTCATGCCTTTTGGCCTCAAAAATTTTGGATACTTCTAAAGGGTGATGGTCAAATACTTTCATGACATTATGCATAAAGAGGTCGAGATCTACATGGATGATGTGATTACCAAATCTAAAGGACTCTAAGGTCACAACATTTATCTAGAGAATCTCTTCAAAATATTGTACCAATTCTCTCTCCACCTTGGTCCCACTAAATGTACCTTGCTAGATACACCTATTAACCTAACTTGTTACATTATCTCCACTAAGGGGATCAAAGTTGATCTAGGAAAGAAACCCACCATCATGATGATTCCTTTGACAAAGAAAGAAAATGATATATTGATCTTCTTAGTTGCCTCTAATACACCAATCACTTCACTGCCAATTTGACTCCCATATGTGAGTCCTTACTAAATAATTATAAGAAGAGTTTAAATTGAGGATAGAATGAAAAACATGAGGAAGAACTCTACAAGAAAAATAGACTACCTTGCTATCCCTTGTCGTGTTTACTAGTAAGGTAAGTTGTCTTTGATTTCAATGAGAATTGTTTAATAGTTGTTAACACAAAGAAAAATGCTTTCGCAATTGCACCTATTATTTAAGGACTGGACTGGGACCTTCCATTTGAGTTGATTTGTGATGCAAGTGACTATGTTGCGGGAGCTATACTGGGATACAAAAGGAAAAAAAACATCATGCTATATATAATGCTATCGAGACTCTCGATGAAGAGCAAGTGAATTACACTACTACAAAGAAAGAAATTCTAGCCACTGTCTATGCCTTTGACAAGTTTAGGACATATTTAACAAGTTCTAAAGTGATTATGTACATAGACCATGGGGCCATAAAATATCTCATAAAGAAGAAATATACGAAGTAATGATTTTTGAAACGACTCTTCTCCTACAAGAATTTTGTTATAAGATAGTCAATAAGAAATGGACTAAGAACATGTTAGCACACCATTTGTCCAGTCAATATAAGGAAGTTGATTTGTACCCATCAATATTAGCTGCCCCAACAAAAATGTAATGCTAGAAAAGGCTATTGATCTAGTGATATTGTGGTTTGTAAACATTTACAACTGTTTAGCTTTCCCGCAATTGTCTTGTAGTATTAACTACAATGAGAAGAAGAACCTCTTCTTGGATATGAAGAACTATAATTGGATGACCCATTTTTGTTACAAATGTGCACTGATGACCTCTATAGGAGGTCAAAACCTAAATACGTGATGCCTAAAATATTAGATGAATTACATACATCCTTTTATGATGGGTATCTAGGGGGAAGACAGAACAACATCCAAGATTCTTCAGTTAGGATTCTACTGTCTTCTTTGTTCAAAGATTCCAAAGCTTTTGTTATGTCCTCCAATAAATGTGTAACATACCAAAATCTGACTTAATGACCTTACCAATTTAAATCTTATGAACCTGACATCAATAGGCTATACTCTTTATGAATCACCAAATGAGGTGTAAGATCTACCCTTATGTACATCATTATACCCAGGTGGATCTAGAATATCTTTGATGAAGTTAATTGGTGAATTTTGTTGGTTCTAACCTAAACCCTAAGCTATAGTTGACTAGCTCTTGACATGCACATAATTGGTCCAATAATCAATAAATGAGTGTGATTAAATGTTATGGTGGCCTAATATATCTTAATACACATCTAGATGGCTCTAATACTCTAATGTGATTTAAAATGTAGGTTTGATTAATAGTGTATAGTAAATATCACATACTAATTGAATACATATATGTCAGTTTAATTGGAACTACTATGCATTTTTGAAAATAAAGGATTGTTGATAATTGTCTCCTATACAAAAAATATATACTAATAAACATTGTTTAGTTTTGATCTCAAAACCAGTAAAGATAAATAATACTTCAAATATCCTTTGTGATAATGGTAAATGAAAACCCAAAATCCCTTAAACTCTTATGATATACTTTCAAAATGTATTTTAAACTTCATAATTGGATTCACGTGGTCAAAATAGGAAGGGTGTCAAATTTCACTTGGTTTGGATTATGTTTGAGGGCTCAAATTTGATAAAGAAAGTTAACATATAAGTATTTAATGATGATGTAAACATGGATTATTATTTTATTATAAAAATTAGGTTTATCTATTGATAATCATGACTTAAGTCATAGTGTCATGCGCTCAAGGGATCCATGACTTATGAAAAATTCTTTCGTGAATTTAGGATTGTGATCTGTATGTTTTTATCATCCTCATCCTTGAGATAGAGTACCAATTGAGCAATTAATAATAGTACACAGAACGTGCCCATCTGTAGATCATCTCTTTCCTCCCTTTCCGAGTGGGATTGTCTTCTTTATGGGCTCTTCAGTTGATCGGTCCCCTATTTCATAGGAACTCATATGGTGGAGAGCCTTGTTGATCTCCATCTTCTCAATGTCTTATTTTCCCTCTCTTTCTCAAACTAAAACAACTCAACACTGTGATACTATAAGTATCTATCTATGAACCTTTATTCAATCCTCAAGAATTTTTTCATAACACCCCATTCTCTTGGAGTTATCATGAGCATAGCCATTGATCCCTAACGACCTACTCTGGTGACCAGACTTGGGAGGCCTAGTTTCAGTATTTGGAATGACTGGTTGAGGGGATGCATCGACTCCATTGATATTGGAAGAATTTTTGAGGATTTGGTTGAATTTCTTGAGGTTCATTTTGTATTTCCCTCTTTTTATTTATATTTTTGGTACATGAACCAATGTGGTGCTTGTGAGTCTTGCTAGACTATGCTACTTGTTTTTTGCACCTTCGGGTTCACTGTAATGTGTTGACGCCTTCCATGTTGCTAGTCTCACCTTTGTTGACCTAGTTTCCTCTCTTCCTTGTGGAACTTCATAATGTGGCCAAGGATGGGGTAGTTGTGGAAACTCTAACGACCTTTTCTTTAGGCTGTTAGCCATCGAAATGCCCTAAAGAGTTGGTTCCCATGATTACTTTGACATTTTCCTAATGGCTTCATTGGTATGGTCTGAGATTGAGATCATATTTGCTCTACTCCTCGTGTGTGATGGGATACCAATAGGGAAAGATGATCATGACCATGACCGCATTTGATTTTGTCAGATTGTCATGAGCAATTTGGTATTTTCACACCATTCGTAATCGATATCATGTCACATTTGTGTGACTCGTGCTACTCTGCCATGCATTTAGTTTATATGCATGATGCGGGGGCATTGCAGTCATATTACAATATTTTTCCTTATTAAATTTTGAAAATTCATAGAAATTTTTTATAGGTCACAAAATAATCTAAAATATGTTTTAAATTTCTAAAAGTGAGACATATGGTTTGGAATAGTTTCCATAAGGTGAATCAGTCTTTTATAGAAGTCTATGTTTCAGATTCATATTTTATATAAATTAATTATAATTAATCCTAAAGTCAACCCAATTCGGGGACAGGTCTTTGAGTATCTAAAATCTAAATATGGTCTTTTAAGAGGATAATTAGGATCACTGACTAATGTATGTTTCTAACCCCCTACTTAAATTGGGCAATTATCTTGTGACTATAAAACCTATATTCCCATTGATGAGGCTAATATCTTAATAATAGATTTGTGCTCCTTGAGTCTTCTTTGATAATATTACTCCTAGATTTATTCATTACGACATTAGAAATGCATTTTTTTCATTTTTTCTTGATTGTCTCTTTAAACAAGACATTAATTGACCATGTTATGATTGATGCTTGAATTATTATTTAAATGAATAAACTATCTTGCCTACATGGTTTATTAAGCATATAATATTTATTTGGCTAGTTGTATCTAGTGTAGTGGTACATTATGGGGTTGGATCTCATTATAGAACTTTCTGTATATGGGTGATGGTGCTCTCACCTAGCGCCAGGTGCTCTCATGTGTCTTATACACGTTATATAGAGATTTGGGGTGCTCTCACCTCCTTTCTAGGATAGGAATGTTGAAATGATTCTTATGAATGCATATTCTCTTAGTTTTTTTTGGAAGTTTTAGCCTATTTTGGCACTTAGATCTCTTAGCTTTTATTAGTAATAGCTTCATTTCATTCTGTTTAGATTTTATGTTAACTTGTTAGAATTTCAATACTTTTGTCAACTCTCCTTATAGATTTGGAGTTTAATATATTCACACTAGTAGAACCAATGTGACATAGGGGATCCCTCTTATCGACCTACCAAGGTATATTGATCAACATTTTTGTGTCCAAAGCCATGATCCATCTATTAATCGACCTACCAATCAATCTTAAAAAATCATCATCTATTAAGTTGTAATGCTTGACCTATCCAAACGATCAAGATCCATCGACCTCTAGGTTGATGGAACTATGCAAGCATTCAAATGTCAATAGTAAAGATTCAAACCAATTGGCCTCTTTTAGTCAACCTTCCCTATATCGACCTACAAGGTCAACAATCGGAGCTCGACGTCCATTCGATCAACCTCCCAGGATGACAGCTAGAGCTAGACTTCCATTCAATCGACCTATGTTAGTTGACCTTCATGCTCGACCTCCAAGCTGTTGACCCTACCCAAGTTCTGTAGCAACCAAGCAATGATCTCAATCGTCCATGTGGCGTGAATGCATCTATATATACATGGGTGTAGAGGCCTATATATACCTATCACACAACCACAAGGGATCTTTTGTAGACCATGGGTAGTCAAGCCATACATATTTCTCCATAAGAGGAAAAAGTATCATCTTTTTGTTTCGTAGAGTATTCAAACTTTCTAGAGAGAGTAGTTGACCTCTGAGGTCCTAGATCTATCTACCTACCTATTTGGCTTGAGCAATCAAACTCTTCACCAAAAGAGAAATCAACCTCTAGAAGTTCAACTAAAATCAGTCATCAGCAACTCTACAACTATCGACCTCTAGGTTCTTGATCTCTCTATTAATCAAATTCTAATTATCAACCTCTGTAATCCAAGAGTAGTCGACCTATTCAATTGGCCTCTTGGCTGAGCCACTATCCATATTCCATCATTGACCAAAAATAGCTGACATACATCCCGGTAGGTCGATCAATCAACTACGACTGACCAGACCAACTGTCGATTTCCTTTAGTGATGTTCAAGATTGCCCCCTCTTTTGTTGTTGGTTACAAAAATCTCATTATGAGGAGTGAGTAGTCATTTCACTGGGGTGTGGGGAGTAGCCTTGCTACTTATTTCTTGTAATTTCATCCACGATCTATTTCTTGTACAAACTCTTTTAATTAATTTCTAGGCATTTAATGCATGTTTTGTAGATTAATCACCCGCTCTACGTGATTTATTATAATATTAAGTTGCAAGAAGTTCAATGCTAAAGATTTGAGTATCAATTAGCTTTGGTTGATGCCCTCATGAGAACTTCTAATGTAAAGTCTCCATAGTAGTATATACATGATTTGTAAGTATTGAGACATCAAGCTTATAGCGATATCTTCTCATGAAAGTTTCTAATGTTGAAAAGGGACACTTACATAGATCCAATTATCTCTTCATACAAAATTGGATTTGAATGAATGTGTAGATTTGGATAGTGGCGGCAAACCTTGATTCCACCCCAGTGTTTTCCAACATTAGTCTGGACCCAAGTTTTATTCTAAGCTTTTACTTTTCTTGCGATTAGGTTAACTCAACCCAATAAAATTTTGTTTCTAAATATTAATCTAATCTCAAGTGGAGAAAAACTTGCAAGGTACATAAAAAGGCTGTCCCTTAGGATTCAATCATGAACTATATTGTGATAAAATAGTTCTCTTGTGGGTGGAATTCGTGCATGTGGTTTTAGTAAAATAAATCTAGGGATTCTTCCCTAGGTGAATTTGTTAGTGCAATAATTTCCACATCAGTTTGTTCCTACATTTAGGTAGATTGTTCATGTCATAATATTCATGTGGACTCAATGTTCCATGTTAAAAATCATTATTAATTAAGGCATTAATTATTGTTGTGACTATACATGATTTCTTTTAAAGCCTCGTCACTCTTGAACTTATACATTCGTTTGTATGACTTATCTCTTACTTTCATTCCTACTTTGGGACAACTATTCTATATGACCTTATTATTGTTTCCCAAGGTTAGATTTTATAGAACATACCATTTTGTATTGATAATATTCTCTATTATTCTTCCATCCTGGGTGTGTACCCAATACCCAAGTGTAGGTGATCTAGAAGTGGAGGGAGGATCCAACTTCAGAGTTGTATATCTTGGGATAGCTTGAGATGTATAGTTTGCCCTCTACAACTGTTCCTCATATTGTAATTGGACTTTTATATTCCTTATTGTAATTCCATCCATATGGGTGAGGAACAAATAATGTTGAAATGAGAATAAATTTGTAATAGTTTAATTTCTCTACTATATAATCAAAATTCTTTTTTATTATATATTTGAGAAATGAAATACTTACCCTCCATCATTACTTGTTGGTGTGTTTGGATGGTAATGGGCTTTCTTCCTCAATAGTAATGAATATATTCCATGTAGAATCCCACTCATTACAAGTATAATATCATAGCAATAGTTGTTCATGAATCTGACTCGTTATCCTCTTTTGTTCATATACTCGTTATCCTCTTTTGTTCATATGCCCTTTACTTGTGTATGAACTAGAAAGATATATGGTATGGTTTAGGTTTCTACCTCAAACTAGGAGATGACCAATTAGGTTTAGACCACCTTCATGATTTGTGTATTCCTTTTTTACAAGCTACCTATGTGGTTGAGACTCAATCTATGGTACATCAATCACCCTTACACCTCTAGTAGTGGGAATTTACCCAATATAACAATTCATGTTTCAGTGGTAGCTTTGACATTTTACTGTAATAGGGAAATTCAACTTAAACACTATATATGATGAGGACTATAGGCTATAATGAGCAGCTTTATCTAGGTTAAGCCATAATTCATGTCTTAAACTATTCCATATTGTCATTGAAGTACAATCTCTACTATGTTTTCCTCATTGATGAGAATGACTAGATGACAACTTGGAACCCATCTAAGAGTATAGTTTATTATACCCATTTAGCTTGTGGTAGATAGAAAAGATCCATTATCTTTAGTTAGGCATTTCCTTCAACATGGAGTCGAGCTATTGGTCATGGGAACTGGTAACCCTCCATTGAAGTTGTGGATTCTAAAACATTAGGGCTAGTTGAGGAATGTTGTAGTGTATATTTTAAAGAACCTCTAGATTCCATACCTCTCATATATACACTTACGTAGGATTCTTAGCTATCCCCTTCCACCATATGAAGATATGAATATCAAATCGAGCCAAGTGATGAGAATATGTTTCTAAATAGTTCACTTATGTTTTAAAGGGACATAATAGAAGTAGAACTTCAAGAATGGGAAGATTCATCTTGTTTCCTATGAGGTAATATGTACATGGGACTCTTCTTCAATGCAAAGATTTACATCCATGTATGAGTAGCATTTTAGATGAAATAGATCATGGTGAAGAATATACCCAATTAGGATCGTTAAGTAGTGACATCATTCATAGGAAACCCAATACCATTCTCCTATGTGGTAAGTTAAGAAAACTAATCATATGAACTTCAAGATGAATGGAGTTATAGATTCCTTTAGTTGAGATGAAGGATGGTAAAGTGTTCTTAGAAGGTTTTTGTGTGGTAAAAAAATTTGACTTGGTTGTCAACAATGATTTTGGCATCATTTTCTATTTTACATCACAAATTTTAAACATCCAAATTATTTTCTTATACAGTACTATAAGTATATAAATAAAGGGTTTTGCATTTTATAAAAGTTTTCTTGAACCAAGTCACCAATAGACGAAGTGTGAAGTAGTATAGAAACACCATTGTAAAGGACCACATGACTAGTTAGATCAAACACCTTAACCCTAGACGCAGATGTAGATGAATCCTTGCATGTGTATATGGTGTATTTGACTTAACCTTAACATCTATTTAAGTGGATAGTGATGTTGTTGATACATCCTTTATGTGGTGGAGAGTTGTATCATATCAACTTCTATATGTGTAACTTAACTTTGGTGTTGACTATTTTCATGATGAATACATTAAATGTAGGTAGGATAACCTCTCTAGTATATATATAACAATAAAATGAATGATGTTTGTAATTTTGTATATCCTAGATGGTTATTAATTGAATGGGATGTATTGACTAACTCTATAAAAGTGAAACTTATTATGAATATTAACATTAGTAAGGGTACATCCTAACATCAAAAGTTATAAATAAATCAATGTGATAAGCAACTAAGTACACCCTATCTGTGACATAAATCATATGTAAATTATTAAGTTTATAGTTACAAGTGACCCCCCATGAAATATCATACACCTCATTAGAATTCTCACATGTGGATAATAAAATGTATTTTCTAGATTAACCTAGTTCGAAGTAGAAACTATAGTTATATATGTGAAATGTTACTTCCAACAGCCTAAACAGTAATATAAGCAAACTAACTTAAGTATGTGAATAATATGGTAATTCAAGGCATAAGATGCAAAGTAATTCATAATGTAATGATATATATATATATATATATATATATATATATATATATATATATATATATATATATATATCTGTGTGTGTGTGTGTGACACTTCCAACTAATGTTATCATGTTGATTTCATTGATATTGATAATTATATCTTATTAACATTTTTAAATACTACTAAGAGTTTCTTGATGTCACTAAGCTACTGGTTATTTGAAATGATACATCTCTTAAACATAAACTAGTTTGTCTATGCTACCCATTCATGTTGTGAAGTAGATGAGAACCAAATTAAGTAGATGACACGATTTTTCCGTGCGTAGAACGCAAGTGTACGCGTCAGAGTAGTAAAGGCCTTGTGAGGCTCGAGTCGAACTCAGGGACACTGAACTATCGGTAGATTACTACTAACTACTCACAATCAGCTAGACCAGTAAAAAGGTTATGAGAGTTGTTTTAAAAATAAAAGAAAATAAAATAAAACAGAGCAATCAATTAAATGTTTACTTTAATCAATTCAAATGGAGATCTTTAGGATTGCGGTTTCACCGCAGGTTTTCATTGTATGAATTTCCATATAATAATTCAAGTTCATCTCTCAATCTGGATAGTGGCCTGTAGTCAGAATTGCCCACTGTCGTGGTAAAATTCACTACCTATGTCTAGGTTGGTTCTACCGTCGTAGTAACCTATACCCTAAACTAGGTGCATTATAATCAACCTCTGGGTTTCCACCATTAACCTTACATCACCTTGTTCAAGGGATTTGTTAATTAATGTGAATTTCATCTCTTTTCAACCGTTAATTCTTCTTTCAAAGTAATTAAAGGCATTGGATTATCATTATGGTGATCAAGCATAACAATATAATTGAGAAAACGAAATCATACCACGGATTTAAGAGATAAATTATGAATTACTATGATAAAAATGTCATACAATGCTTCCCCGGGCTACTCCCGGTCCTAAAGATAAAGGGAATTAGCCCCGCATGTTAATCTCAGAGCAAAACATGGTTGAAGAAAGGGGAAACATGGAGAAAAATGTGGATAAGTAATGAAACCCCTGAACGGAGAAGATCCAAGCGTTCCTCGACGTAGAATGTGCGATCTACAGCCTTTCAGCGGTGGAAAATGTCTTCTTCGGCTTCTGGAATGGCTGGGGCGTGCTTCTGGGCTCCGTTCTTCTCTCCACACCTTCTCGGGACGTGTGCAGCAGCTAATGACGTGATACCCTGCTCTTGGCCGCCGTCATTAGGTATAATCACCGAGTTAGGTTGCAATAATATCACACCCGTTGGATTTAGATCGATCTGAAACAAACTTGCATCTAACGGTGTCGATACCATCGATGTGTGTCGATGGTATCGACTCTACGTGATATCGGCAAGTCTCCTTTTCTTTTCTTCGTTGCGCCTGATGCTGACTCGATACCATCGACGCGGGTCGATGGTATCGACACCTTTAGGCGTCGGTTTTGTCCCTTTTCCGTCGTTGAATCTTCACGTGTTGATAGTATCGACTAAAGGGTCGATAGTATCGACTGTCTACTCACCAGAAACCTGATGGTTCGTCGCTACCATCGACTTCCCTGTCGATGGTATCGACTCTACGCTGCTCCTTGTGGCTGGCAACCTGTGGTTGTGTCGATAGTATCGACAGATGTCGATGGTATCGATAGATGCAGATATGCATTTTTCCTGAAATTGCAACACAAAACCACATAAGCTGAGATAAAACCTATTATTGTAATCATTTATGCTCAAAATAATAAAATAAGAGAGATTTGACACTGAGAAGGATCATAGACTAAGATAAGTGAATTATGCGATATTAACCACCAAAATGACCAATAAACGCATAAAACACAAGTAAAACAAGTCTATAAATGCGACTCAAAATCATCGCATCAAACTCCCCTAAGCTTGAACATTGCTCGTCCTCGAGCAACAAAACTTTAGAATAGAATTGCGAGGGTCAACTAAAGAATAGATTATCACAACAAACATCACCATATGATCCCCACCGAACATTCACAATCCGTCCCTCACTAACCACATAATGATAATTACCCTAAAGGCGACAATAATCATCCATACAAGATATCTACCTCAAAATTGATGAACACTATCTTATAAGGCAGTTAACATAATAAAATTCTCCGGTTCAGACTCAGTGCATCTTGTAATCTCCTATTCTACGTTACTCGCCCTAACTACCATCTACATGGAAGCAGCTCTCCTGATATTAACAAGTGAGGAGAAAATCACGGTGGCCTACCAATTCGAGCAACGGGTGGATGGAATGGGTGGCTCATGGAAGAAATGGAAGCATTATATGGTTTTAACATGCACAAAGCAAAAATGACCTAAATGATGCATATGCAAATGAAAATGCCCTAATGCCTATATTTGGGTAGAATGATGCATGCACTATCATTCCGTCTCAGAGTGAGATGGAATATCTAAGAGAACCACATCATGTACTTATTCTTCTTAGAATGCAGTGAGAACATGTTCCTTTCTCCCTCTCATTACTACTTACTTCTCAATTCTCTTCTTTTTTCTTTTTCTCTTTTTTTTCAAAACTTTTTTTTCTTATTATTTTTTTTCAAGCCCTTATTTTCATAGCTGACAACGAATTGGTTGTCAGGCTCACTTATTGCTGCATACTTATACACTTGAAGCATCCAGAAGGTATAAAACAAGTTAATCACCCTTAATGTTCAGAAGATATAAGATGCATGATGTACTCTATGCACAAAAAATGTGGATGCAGATACAACATGATAATTATGCAAATAAATGACATGCACTTAAGGATGATGTGCATGTATAACTAATCTATTTTTTTCATTTTTATGCAAAATATATGAAAATAGTTGCAATGCAAGACCTATCTACATGGAATGCAATCAAAGAGATTAAAACCGCAATGTACTTCCAATTCTTATGGTGGAATATGAAAAACAATGGGGTGGATAGATCACAAGACTTATTGACTGAACCTTTGAAAACTATTATGTGTCCCTCCTTACTGACCTGTGTGGTAATTAAGAGGTTTCTCTCTCTTATTTCAAATTAAGGTCTCATTATCATTTGATCAGTTTAGGCTCAAACAACCAATTCCGTCCACTTTTCATGAATCATAGGAATGTCCAGTTGTGATGTCCTGTTTTAAATCATTTCCTTAAGTTATATGCTCAAAGTTAAATAACACAAGCTTGCAAACACTAAATTTTTTTAATTTTGCCCCTAATTCCCATGTACAAGCAACGAGATGACACATGACTTAAGATATCCACAAGTACACTAGATAGAGTGTGGATCCTACAAACAAACTAAAAACTAAGAGAAACAAATGACAAAAGACAAAACAGTAAAAACTAAAAACTAAAGGATAGAGTTGTTCCAACTCCCCCCCAAGCTTGAATTCGACTATGGCCTCATAGTCAAAAACAACCTTAAAAGGTGGAACAGTGATACCGATCATTCTTCCGGAGGAGGCGGGTACTGCGGGGCCGTGGGGTCCCAAGATGGGTACTGCCCCTGAAAGCTCAGATCGTACTGGGGCATGGGCAGAGGTTGTGGATACCCTCCAAAATAATTCTGGCTCCAGTAATGATCGTAGAAGGGTTGCTGCTGCATCTCCATCCTATGCAACATGTCGTGGATGTGCTGTTGGTTTTCAAGGAGGAGGCACTCATTCTCGAAAATAGCCCTCTGGTTATCTAGCAGCTGGTTCGTCGTATCCTGAATACTGACATATGAAACTGTATGCTGCAGTTGGGTGTTCTGGATCTCTTGCAGCATTGTATACATCCTCTGCATGGAATAGACATCCTCTCATTGAGGAGAGGGCTGCGGTGGCGGAGGCTGTGAAGATGAAGACGCACCTGGATGCATGCGGGGACTCTTCCTGGGTGCCACTCATGCCCGAAGAGGAGTGAAAGCCTCCTTTTCCTCTGCATGCTCGTCACCATCATTGTTGTTGTCGTCATTGTCGCCATCTTCATCAGAGTCATCAATGGCTATGATGGGCCATCGGAAATGTTGCACACCCTCAATGTGGAAGACGGGGTCGGGAAGTGCACATTCTTGATAAGCGTGATTAACGTGGCAATGTGCATATGGCAAGCCATCATGAAGCAGGATGAGGTTGGAGCGGTGCATATGTTGGAGGTTGACCTTACTCCTGTTGGAGAGGGGAGTAAGTTGGGAGAAATCTAACCCAAGGTAGAGGGCCAGCGGTGTAATGAGCCCTCCAAAGTGAATTGGAGCCTTCCGCGTACTCCTCCTCACAGCTAACACACGCGTCAAGAAAAACGCGCCCCAATTGCACTCCTCGCGCTTCAGCAATTTGTGTAGGAAGAACAAATCGATCTCTTGAAACTTGCTTAGAGACAGGTCACCATGAGCGAACAGGGTGGTGCAGAGCATGCGGTGAAGAACCCGCACACACGGATGCTCAAAATCCGCAACCGCCGCATTATGGTAGCTCACGGATTTGCCAGGGGGCACAGTCACCAGCTGGGAAAAGATGGCGTCGTAGTCCGTCCTATTGTCTGGCCGCCGGTGTTGGTATGCATCATGATACCAATTGTACACCGAGTTGAACTGGGCAAAGGTGAGAGTGTAGTTGTTGTTGTAGAGTCTGAACGACACCCTCCCTTTCTTCCATTCCCGGTCGGTGGCGATCATGTCATTGGGTACCACATTGATGTCCAATGATGCCATAAACTCCGCCACGAGTTCCTTATAAGTTGGCCACTCGCCGAAAAATGGTTGGCCGTCGATGTAGAACTCTAGCTCATCGGGCCACCTAGTGGCGTGTCTCACCTGTCCCCTCAAGACGTAGGCAAGGTTGGCCTCAAACCCCAGATCATGGATCATTGTCTGATCAACATAGCGCGTGGGCTCGATCTTTCTCTTCATAAGTTCCTCGTAGACCTTCCGAGCCTCCGCGGAAGGATGGACAATTTGTGGGCGAGGAATAGATGCAGTAGGCAGAGGGATGAACTCAGGGATCTCCATAGGATCCACCCGTAAAGAAGATGCACCAGATGTACGCACCATTATCGCAAAGAAAGAAGGAATAGAAGACGGAGCTCGGTGAAGGTCGGAGAAGACAATCTCCACTCGGTGAAGGCTCGGGAAAGATCACGCTTCTTATATGCTCGTAGTTGGGCTCCGGTCGCACACAAGACACACGACACCAGTGGAGGAGAAAAGCTTTGAAGGTGTGACGTCATATGACAACAATCCTTCCCTTTTATAGCTGAGGCCGTCGTTGCTGTGCACCCGTCGATACCATCGACGTGGGTCGATGGTATCGACACCTGTAGCACAATCCGATTTTCCACTAGTATCGACGGCTGTCAATAGGCCGATGTGGGGCCCGGATCGATGACGCGTCGATACCATTGACGGGTGTCGATGGTATTGACCCATCCCACGGATCAATTCTCTTGATGTAGCGATTGCCGTTGATTTCCTCTCGCGGATCTGTGACATGTCGCGTCGATACCATCGATGCAAGTTGATGTATTCGACTCTTCTTAGGGAAAACACCCTCGCGAGGCCCGACCGCCGCTTTTTGCATGTAACTGGGTCGATACCATCGATAGGTCTGTCGATGGTATCAACTTCACTAAGATAAATTTCGTCTGAATATCTCCAGAGATCTCGCGAGTATCAACAGCTATGTCGATACTATCGACCTCGTTCTGGTGAGCAACCTGATGGTAAGTCGATACCATCGACGAAGCCGTTGATAGTATCGACTCAATGAGATTTTTGCAGCCGCCTAACTATGCCCATCTCAATACCATCGACATAAGGGTCGATGGTATTGACCCTGCCTCAGTCCTGCACATTGAACAAACGATCAAGGTACCTTTGTTACACTAAAAACAACATCAAATCAAACCAAAGTACAAATGTGAACGAAACTAAATGAAACTACCAATGGCTGGGTTGCCTCCCAACAAGCGCCCTTATTTAACGTCTTAGGCTAGACGAAATCAAGCTTCATCAACTTGGAACTTTGGAGAGTGTGCCCAGGGGATCATGCGACAGTTTGAACTTAACTCGATCCTGGCCAATCCCCAATGTCAAAGTACCTCTCCCAATGGCAGTGACAACATCGGCCGTCGCTTGAAACGGCCTACCCAATAGCATCTCGCAACTTTTAAGTTGTGGCATGTCCATGACAATGAAATCCACCGGAAAGATAAACTTGTCTACTTTGACAAGTACATCCTCGCACACTCCGTATGGCTTCACAATGGACCCATACGCCAATTCAATAGTTGCCGTTGATTCTTTATCTTCTTCAACCCAAGCTTTTGAAATGTGGACAGTGGCATAAGATTAATGATGGCGCCTGAATCACACTGTGCTTGTGGAAAATGTTGACCGCCTATGGAACATGGAATGTAGAAGCCTCCTGGGTCTTTCCTCTTCTGTGGTAAACTCCCATGGATAATTGAGCTCACCATCTCATTAACCCGGCAAACATCTGTGTCTTTGATCCGCCTCTTCTTGGTGATGATTTCCTCGATAAACCTCCCGTATGCTGGAATCCGCTTTATCATTTCCACTAACGGAATATTTATATGGAGCTTCCTGAAAATCTCCAAGAACTTCATGTAATGTCGATGCTCTTTCTTCGGCCTCGGATCATCCGGAAAAGACACAACTGCCTCATTTAGACGCTTATGAGGTGGCACATATGGGATTTTTGGGGTCTCCTCCCCTAAGCTTGCTTCAATGTCACCCTCTGGCATAGACTTTGGTACATCATTTATAACAGGTGTAACTTGTGACGGCTTCTCTCTCACAGTGGATGTAGCTTCACCTTGACACATGGCCTTCACATGCTCTTCTTGCCTAGGTGCGGGCACGACCGCGATGGGCTCTTGGCGGGTTTTTCTGAATGGACAATATATGCCTGGTAGTCCATAATGACTGTGAGGATACGGTATTTTCGGTGTAGCCTCCGTATCAAAAATCATTTTTCTTTGGTCCTGGACTTCCACCCCTGGGGGCTCTACCTCAGTAATCACATATATATATACTTTACTTGATGATGTGCTTGAACAGCCTCTGCATTCCCAACCTGTCTTTGTTGATTGGCATGCTTCATGGCCACCACTTCATTGGAAATATGGGTCACAGTCCTCTCTAGTGCCCTCATCTGTGTTCCATGGCTTTGCAATGTTTTCCCAAATTTAGTCAAGATCTCACCCTGAGACTGAATTAAGCTGCTTACTAAACATGCTCATCATCTCCTGATTTTTCTGCACCACTTGACTAAGCAACGCGGTGCTTTTATCTTCTGCTGTTGACTGTGGCTTTGCATCTGGATCTTGTAGGAAGTTGTTTGGGTCTTTCCATGAGAATTTTCTATCCTTCCTCCAAGCATAATCATTGTTTCTATAGCCCTATTGTTGCATAAATTTGACATGGGCTTCCTCATTGGATTCTGCATCTTCTTTGGCAAGCAATTTCTTGGCTAGAAGGTCTAATTTATCATTCAACTCCTAATGGCCCTGGATTCACCTGCAAATTTTACTTGTTCTGGTGCATCCCTATCGCCCACGATTGCTTCTTTGCCATATTTTTCAGAATCTCCCAACACCTAGTGCCATTGTTGTTCAAGAAAAACCCAGATCCTGTGGAATCCAGATTACTTCTATCATGCTCAGAAAGAGCAAAATAGAAAATCTTTACTTGTTTTCCTTATCCAAACCATGGTGTGGGCACCTCCTCAGTATAATCTAAAACCATTCCCAGGTCTCGGAGTAAGTCTCCCCTGCCTTCTGGCTGAAATTATGGATCTTCCAGACCAAATCATTGGTCTTCTCGGGTGGAAAGAACCTTTCAAAGAACACTTCCACCATGTGGTTCCATGATTCCACATACTCATCATCAAGATTATGTAGCCATTCGCGTGCATTTCCCGCTGGAGAGATGGGAAACAGCTTCAAGTACAACGTCTCCTGTGAAAACCTGTCTATCTTGATCATATCGCAGTTCTCCACGAACTGGCTAATGTGAGTCACCGGGTCTTCATTTTTTAGCCCATGAAATGCATTTGACTTGACCAAGTTGATTAATGCAGGATCAATCTTATAAGTCGGAATGTTGATCGCCTGCTTCTTTATTGGCCCCTTTGAAGAGGATGAGGAAGAAGCCATTATCTTCTCCCATATTGTCTGCTCTTCTGCCATGGCTTCCTGTTCTGAGTCAGAATCTATATCTTCTAGTTGGGGTCGAACGTTGTTCTCCCCATCGTCAGGTCCCGACTGCGGAACTCCTGGTGATGGCTGCGTGTAGTCTGTGCTACGCATCCTCACTATGCACCAATACCTACAAAATGATAATTTCAGTTCAGTACTGTGCTAGATGATTACAAAATGTGAAAGATAAACTATGAATTTCAAAAATGATTATATAAAGATAAAAATAAAAAGTGGCCTAGAACGGCCGCTTGCAGCACTCGTAGTGCCGAAAATTGTTGTGTCCCCGGCAACAGCGCCAATAACTTGACACGATTTTTTCGTGCGTAGAACGCAAGTGTACGCGTCAGAGTAGTAAAGGCCTTGTGAGGCCTGAGTCAAACTCAGGGACACTGAACTATCGGTAGAATACTACTAACTACTCGCAATCAGCTAGACTAGTAAAAAGGTTATGAGAGTTGTTTTAAAAATAAAAGAAAATAAAATAAAACAAAGCAATCGATTAAATGTTTAGTTTAATCAATTCAAATTGAGATCTTTAGGATTGCGGTTTCACCGTGGGTTTTCATTGTATGAATTTCCATATAATAATTCAAGTTCATCTCTCAATCTGGATAGTGGCCTGTAGTCAAAATTGCCCACTGCCGTGGTACAATTCACTACCTATGTCTAGGTCGGTTCTACCGTCGTAGTAACCTATACCCTAAACTAGGTGCATTATAATCGACCTCTGGGTTTTCACCATTAACCTTACATCACCTTGTTCAAGGGATTTGTTAATTAATGTGAATTTCATCTCTTTTCAATCATTAATTCTTCTTTCAAAGTAATTAAAGGCATTAGATTATCATTATGGTGATCAAGCATAACAATATAATTGAGAAAACAAAATCATACTACGGATTTAAGAGATAAATTATGAATTACTATGATAAAAATGTCATACAATGCTTCCCCGGGCTACTCCCGGTCCTAAAGATAAAGGGAATTAGCCCCACATGTTCATCTCAGAGCAAAACATGGTTGAAGAAAGGGGAAACATGGAGAAAAACGTGGATAAGTAATGAAACCCATGAACGGAGAAGATCCAAGCGTTCCTCGACGTAGAATGCGTGATCTACAACCTTTCGGCGGTGGAAAATGTTTTCTTCAGCTTCCGGAACGGCTGGGGCATGCTTCTGGGCTATGTTCTTCTCTCCACACCTTCTCGGGACGTGTGCAGTAGCTAATGACGTGATACCCTGCTCTTGGCCGCTGTCATTAGGTATAATCACCGAGTTCGGTTGCACAAATATCACACTTGTCAGATTTAGATCGATCTGAAACAAACTTGCATCTGACGGTGTCGATACCATCGACGCGTGTCGATGGTATCGACTCTGCATGATATCGGCAAGTCTCCTTTTCTTTTCTTCGTTGCGCCTGATGCTGACTCAATACCATCAACGCGAGTCGATGGTATCGACACCTTTAGGCGTCGGTTTTGTCCCTTTTCCGTCGTTGAATCTTCACGTGTCGGTAGTATCGACTAAAGGGTCGATAGTATCGACTGTCTACTCGCCAGCAACCTGATGGTTCATCGCTACCATTGACTTCCCTGTCGATGGTATTGACTCTGCGCTGCTCCTTGCGGATGGCAACCTGTGGCTGTTCCGATAGTATCAACAGTTGTCGATGGTATCGACAAATGCAGATATGTGTTTTTCCTGAAATTGCAACACAAAACCACATAAGCCGAGATAAAACCTATTATTGTAATCATTTATGCTCAAAATAATAAAATAAGAGAGATTTGATATCGAGAAGGATCATAGACTAAGATAAGTGAATTATGTGATATTAACCACCAAAATGACCAATAAACGCATAAAACACAAGTAAAACAAGTCTATAAATGCAATTTAAAATCATCGCATCAGTAGACCTTAGTATCCTAATGTCTAGACTTTCAAAACTCTTAACTAGGTGTATCAACTAAAGGATAGGTATAGTAAATATGACAGATTAAAGTACATACTACACCAAAAATAGATAGGTATAGTAAGTTCCTCACTATATTATAAAGTTCAAGCATCAAATTACCTACCAAGCTAACATATTGGTATGAATAGAGTTACATTTACATCATGTTCGGAGAAATATAATTTCATCTTGTGAGTAGACCATAGTGTGAAATGAGTTACAATGAAAAATACACTAGATTATGTTCTTCCCCTAGAGTGGTCATAAACCCTACTTTTTGTGTTTCAAGAGTAACCTAGTATAGGATTAGGTTAAATAGTATACTATGTTATGTATGGATAGAATTCAAGGATGAAATCCTCTATAAGGGGTAGAGTGTTGTAACACCAAATTCTAACCTACTAACCTTAGAAATTTAAATTTCATTAACATGACATCAATAGGCTTGTCTCTTTATGAATCACCAAATGAGGTGTAAGATCTACCATTATGTACATCATTATACCCTAGTGGGTCTAGAAGATGTTTGATGAAGTGTATCGGTAAATTGTGTTGGTTTTGAAATAAAACCTAAGTTATAGTGGACTAGCTATTTACATGTACATAACTGGTCCAATAATTAGTACATGTGTAATTAGGTGTTACAATGACATGATTTCACTTTGTACACACCTAGATGGATCTAATAATCTGATGTGATCTAATATGTAGGTTTGATTCACAAAGTGTATAACAAATTTCACATACTACTCAAACATATAAATGGGTTTAATTTGAAATATTATACAATTTGAATAATTAAGGATTGTTGATAAACGTATCCTATACCAAATATATACTAATAAGCACTGCTTAGTTTTAAGGAAATGGTAAGGATAAAGAATACTTGGAATATCCTTTATTATAATGGTAAATATGAACACTACATCTCTAGAACAAGAAAATTTCAACATGTACATTGAATTTCATAATAGGATTCTGCTTGGTCTAAGTAGGTAGGGTGTCAAATTTCACTTAGTATGGATAATGTTTGAGGGATTAAATTTGATAAAGAAAGTTAATATATAAGTATTTAATGATAACATAAACAAGGTTTAGGATTTGATTATTAAAATCTAGTTTATCTACCATTAACCAAGATCTAAGTCATGGTGTCACGCGCTGACGTGGAATATTATCGCACTAGCAAATCCACTCGGGGTTGAAATCCCCGAACTTTACCAAAACCTTTGTGCAATAATACCACCCGCAAGCGGACGAGTCTTATCGCAATATAATTAAGGATCGAATCCCAAGAGACAATGTTTTTAAGAATCGTCATTAGTCGAATCTAGCTCAAGTAAGACTAATATTTAGAATGATTGATTGGTTTGTGGTTGATTAAACTAATTGAAAGAAAGTAAAGAGTAGAATTAAAGTTGATCTAGACTAATGATATGGGATCACTGGGGTGGTCTCAGGTTTCACCACCACTATTCATGCAAACACATCCAAACACATAACATCCAGGCAAGATCTAACTATTCAAATAGAGCTTCTACAAAACCCCCCATACGGGCGTTAGGTTTGCGTAAGCATCACCTTAGGTATCAGATGTCTTGTCTCCATCCAGATCACATACTTATGTCTCTAAAGTTACAACATCCTACTAAGGTTGAGGCCCTCCCTAAGGGATGTTTAGGCCACAGAAGCGTCACCGTAGGCTAGATGGCTCGTCCCCTCACAGATCATACACTTACAACCTCAAGGAATCCTATCAAAATTTCTCGTCAAGGAGTCAACCATGCTAATCAACAAGAAGGTAGGTGATTAGTCTACAAGCAAACATCGACAATTAACAATGAAGATACATATATTCAACTGAAGTTGTGGCCCTCCCTAAGGGATGTTTAGGCCATAGAAGCCTCACCGTAGGCTAGATGGCTCATCCCCTCACGAATCATACACTTACGACTTCAAGGAATCCCATTCTATTTCTAGTTTGGGAGTCAACCTCGTTAATCGACATTCTACCCCACATATAGAAGTTCTCGCAACATAGGGAAAAACATGATAAAAGTAAGCAAGTAATCAATCTACAAACATTATCGATTAACAATGAAATGAAAAGTTATGTACATTGCCTTGGAATGTTAAATGAAAAGATCTGAAAGCATGGGCAGCGGGGATAGTCCCTGCACCCCAGCAAAAAGGAACTACTCGTTGATGATGCGAGAAACAAGAAGGGCAAGAGAGAGAGAAGATTCCACCATGAGCATGCAGAAGGTAGTCGCAGCTCGGTGAAGATGACGCAGTCTCCTACGTCTTGTCGGGGTAGATCTTGGGCGAGGAGGAAAAACCACCAAGATAGACTGGGCAGATCTTCTTCTCCACCTTACTTCTCATCTTGGCCTCCTTGCTCATAGTAAGAGGAGCAGGTGAAGTGGCAATGGCGTGGATGGAGCTGGATCGAGCCTTGTGTTTGGGCAGCCTGGTGGTGTCCCCCGGATCGATGCCCAAATGAGGACCCTGCTAGTCCTATTCATAGGCTTGGATGGCGTCTTTCACATTTTTGATGTGAGAATGCTTCACACAATTTTGGGTTCAAATGGTTTGGAGTAAAGTTCCTCCAACCGGTCTTCATCCAAATAGTCTTGGAGTCTTAACGGTTTTGGGACTCACATCTAAATGGTCTTGGAGACCGATTGGACTGACCAAATGGTCTTGTCTTATTTGCTCTAACGGTCTTGTATACTGATCGATTTTGCACCCCAAACAGTTTGGGTCTCTGGTAGTCTTCTCATCCAAACGTCTCGCTGTCGTGCGCCACCAAACGGTCTTGAGGATCGCCGACCTCCAAACGGTCTTCAGGGTCCAAATGGTTTGGAGATGCAAATGGTCTTGAAGGTTGATGGGTTCCAATGGGTCTTGAGACTGAACGGTCTTGGCTACAAATGATCTTCGTTGTCCAAACGGTCTTTGTCTCCAATTGGTCTTGGCATCCGAACGGTCTCGCAGGTGGCTGGCCTATCAGTCTTGGGACTGTGCGCCGCCAAACGGTCTTGAGACCGTGCGATTGTTCACATAGTCTGCCGATGCGCACCAAACAGTCTTTGCTTCATTGATCTGTCTTGGTGTCCGAACAGTCTCGCGGGTGGGTGGCCTATTGGTCTTGGGACCATTTGCCGCCAAATGGTCTTGAGACCGTATGCACCAAACGGTCTTGAGACCGTATGGATGACTGGCTGAGACCGTTTGGGGTCGAGACCGTTTGGTCAAAACTATTTGGTCAATACCAAGGACGAGAGGATCTTGAGTGAAGGTGAGTTCCGGTTGATGGTTGAACCTCATCGTGTCCTTCATAAATCAATACAAACCTAGTTAATAATATTGATAATTGAAATAAGCAATTTGCATATTGTGAGATTTAGGAGATGAATTCGAAAGTATTGAGTTGAAATATGCCCAAGATGGCGATTGAATTTCATGATGAATATGCATTCATCAAAACACCCCGAACTTAAACGTTGCTCATCCTCGAGTAACATAAAATCTAAAACAGTTGTCAAATGAATACTTTCTAATCATGTGATTTCCTCCTCTTCACATCACAATTGTTTCCTATTTGGTAAGTATGACTAACCATCTCAACTTCCTGAGACCATTGAACACATCTTACCATATCTTCATTCCTGAGTTTGCATTCCTCCTCACTTTTTCCAACAACAAGCATGTCAAAGAATTTTGTAAGGGTCCAGAGATACCCAAAGAACAACAAGTGTGAATCTGATCTGGCACTGGTGTATTTCAGGGTAGTGGAGGCATTTATTGTGCCTTTAGGTGGAAAGGGAGTGAAGGGTGGTATGGAAGGAAGAAAAAAATATCTCCTCTATTCGAATCGAGATTTTTATTATATGATTTGCAATTTCATTTATTACATTTTTTTGTGCGAATCTCTCCTCTATTTGACTTGAAATTGCATTTTTTGTGTGTGCTTTGGCATCTTTTCTTGGTGGTACGCCCATATTAATTTGCGAGGGGTATTGTGATAACCTAGGTTTTAGGGTTTTGATAACAAATATAGTATTTTAAGATCATGTGTGTCATTTAGAGAATTGATACCAAATATAGGAATTGTTTGTCTAGTCACTGACTCTTTTCACTCAAAAAGTGAACTAGATATCGAATTGGTTATTAGAACAATAATTGTGTTCAAATATGATGAATGAGTTGGTTAAATGATTTGCTCCCTTATGATATCAATAGGTCCTTTGAGTAGTTACAATGAGCTTGAGGGGTATATTGATGAACCATGGGGTTATGATGATCATATAAAGTCTTTTGAGATCTATTTTATTAAGATTTGAGGTTTAAATGTCATGAAAATTATTGGAACATGTTAATAGTTGGGATAAGTTCATTGATTTGTTTGAACCAGTGATCGTAATTTCAATTTGTCACTCGGACAGTAGGACTTTGGGGTGCGTTGGTCTGATAATAGGTGTTGGACCTATCCTAACCCTAGCTCATAAGTTGAATAAGAACTACCCATCCACTATCTCCCGCAAGATGTGGATAGACGATGACCATGTCATGTGTTTCCAGCACCGGCTAGTGCTCAAAATACGGATCAACATGGGTTCTAAGAGAGAGTCCTCACTGTCTCTCTCTCCTAACATCCCAACAACTCCTGAATTGGGGCATGAGATGGCTTCCTCGCTAGATCTTCAGTGTGCAGCGACACTTGCACATAGCAGAGGAATAAATCTGCAAACCGGAGGTGGCGTGAGGAGGTGAACCAGCTGTGCGACCCTGTGTGGAAGTAGGAGAAGAGACCGAGGAGCCGGAGGTGCAGGATCTCATGCCGGAGATATGCCTGCTGCGGCGGCGCCCAGGTTGGAGGAAGCTTCCTGCTTCTTCTAGCTAGAGGAGACACTGTCCTATTGCTTGCCGGAGGTGCACTATGCAGCGACGCCCTTACAGAACTCTCCCAACGGTGGTGAGCAGGTGCGGGCGGAGCGAAGTCCAGCCAGGGATGAGGCCCGCGGCGGTGCTGTGTCGTGGGAGAAGAGAGACGCAAATCGGCTGCAGCGAGCAAACCCGATCGACGACAGATTTGAGGCGGCATTGAAGAACGAGCCTTCAATGATGGATGCAGGCAGGCGTCGTGCATCGAGAAGGAGAGGGAGGAGCTTCAAGCTACCCGCCGAAGCAGATCCCTCAAGATGGCGGCAGCGGCGTGATCCAGAGAACAAAAAAAAACACGCGGAAACTGGACCTGTCGAGCAGAGAAGGAAAGAAGAAGGGAGCAACCGGGTCAGGCCCTGAACCGGCCTTAATCCAGACCGAACTAGACGGTTCACCCATATCAGACCAGGATTTGAGCGCTCCTTTAGGAGCCACGTGGCAGGACCCCATAGGCCCGAAAAGGTAAATATCTCAAATCTTGTATAATTCGTATAAAATAGCTCCGAGGTCCGAAAAATACCTATAATATATCAAAATTCTCAGAAAAATGAGTAGAACACACTAGAATGATAATATCAGTCTTTTTATGCTTTAATATCAGGAAAATCATGTAATATGTATTATGATTGTTTCATAAGTAATAAATATCAAATGATGACATAAAATCATAGAAAAATATCAGTAAGTCCACAATTATGTATAGAATGCATATGATGTCAGATATCATCATGTTGATACACAAAATTCTGTAATTTGAATAATATGGCTAATTAGGGCTAATAACCCTAATAAAATATAATAAATACATACGTACTCTTTAAATGATGAAATTTACAGAGAAAGCTCATATCAATATATTGAACCTCAGTTTTAATTATGAGATCATAAAGATGAACAAAATCCATGTTATATGAAGATGAACATTAATACATGGTTTAAAACCCTAACCTAGGTTAATGATGTAACCTAGGGTTAATATGTGCATAAAAAGGATATGGAACCTAATGTTCAGATAATGGATCATAATATGGAAAATGACATCATTAAGATAAATATAAGACAATAATGCAAGTAAACGTTGGAATATCCTAATGAGATAATATAAACCCTAATGAACACAACTAGGGTTAAGATGATGAGAATCTAATGCTAGTATATGATTTTGTTATTAATCAGGTGTAGACCAGACTTCTAGATGATCATGGATCTGTTAGAAATCTCTGAACTCAGGTACGTGGGATTTATTAAGTATAAGACTAGTTTTCATGAATGCATAATGATATGATGTACTTTGGATGCTTGTGTTTGCATATAATTTCTTGGATGTGTATTAGTAGTATATGCTCCGTAAAACATTACAGAACATAAAAGAATATATATGGTTTGTAGCTACTGAGTGGATATATGCTCTCTCTCTCCCTCAATACTCTCTCTCTCTCTTCCTCTAAATATAAGGTCGGAACTCGGTCCCCATAGCCCAAGGGGCGGGGAAAAATGAAGTGTGACATCCCTCTCTCTCCCCTCTGAAGATAAGGTCGACACTCGGTCCCCATAGCCCAAGGGGCAGGGAAAAATGAAGTGTGACACCACTTTGTAGTACAAACGCATCAAAAGGCATCTAAAAATGTGTTTACCTGATTATCGCTTTAAATAATGTTTCCTTTTACTCTTTCTTTCTCAAGATTATTTCAATTATGCAAGCATATTAGTATGTATCTTTCTACCCACGTGCACAACACCTTGTGTGTTGATTCGCTGTTTCACGTATGTTTTAGGTTCAGAGATAGCATGGGAAGAAAAAGATGGGAGTGAGCAGCTGTTCAGGTTGTACCTATTGTGTAGATCCTAGTTTAGCATACATGTCCTTAGATTGTAGAACTTTCATTCAATATGTAATTGTAAACCATTGTGTAATAAATTCATGTTGTATAAATTTACATGTTGAATGTTGAGAATGTTATGGTTGTATGTTCATGTATGCGCATTATGCTTCCGCATCGCTTTCTGATATGATTGGATGATGTTTTCGGATTCTGACATCCCATTCCCAATAGGGTTTGGAGAAATCAAAATCCGGGGACGTCACAGTTGGTATCAGAGCATGAACAGTAGCTACACCTGACAATTTCTCACCATGAAACATAAAAACTAAATTTCACCTTTCACCTTAAACCCTAGAAACTTAGTAAGCTGTTCTATAGGAATAAGGTTTGACTTAGCTTCTAAGTTAGAACCTAGATGTTTGAGAACTAGGTTTAGATAAGTGTGAGAAACCTTTTACATATAGAGCTCATATGTATTGGGTAGCTACACTAATCTACACCATGTTCTCACCATTTCACTAGGTTACATGACACTAGACTATCTACTGTGTGTGGGACACTCGGTTTTGCTGATTTGGTTTTGTTTTCCAATCGGCTCGAGTCTCGAGTGTTTTCTCTGACGTCTTCTTTCTCGGAGAAAAACTATATAATATTTTATTATATATATGTAAATATAAAAAAAAATGTGTCTCTCACACAGGAGAGTAGTTAGTGCTTGTGCAACCTAAGTGAAAGGGAGTGACATCAGTCTAGAAGAGAGAATAGATCTAGATTAGATGTCTAGAGCCTCATAAGGTTATGTGATAGATAGATAGACAAAAGAAAGATGAAGGAAATAAGTATATAGAATCTTACCTAAGTTGATCTATGATGGTAGAAGTTCCTTATTAAGATTTGAGTTATATATGAACTGAATCCAATCTTGGGAGGATCTATGCTAAGTCGTGATGATGAAAGTATATTCCCTTTACCTATTCAAGATAAGCTTAGTTAAGATAGAGATGAGTGTGCATGAGCCTCAAGCTCTTATACAAAGGGGATATCTAGTGGTAGGATGAGATAAGTGGTGAACTCTAGAGAGAGTAAGACCCACAGGGAGAAGGTCATAGGACCTAGCCTCCAATATATGAGATATGTGTTAAAAAAAATGTCCTACACTAGATTACTCTTGAGTGTTGAGTTGAGTCCTTATGCATGATTCAAATATATATGTAAGAATTGGGTAAAAGAAAGGGATGGGTAAATGACCCATATGATAAAGTCAATCCTTTGGCTGAGTTAGGTCCTAGCTAGAGTGACATATTTTGTGAATCTCATCATTAGTTGCAAGTGAGGTAATATATAAACTCTAGTTATGAGAGTATGATGCTTTGTGCAAAGGATACTCAAAATACATGTTCTCCCTTCTTCTTCTCTTTCTAAATATATGATGATAGAAACCTCACTTGAACTAAATATATGATTTATATATGAGGAGTCACTCGTATAAGCTTGACCTATCATATATTTTTTTCCCCTATATCATACATGTAGCACCCAAGATTGAAATCATGATAAGTTTGACTTTAAAATATTCTCTTCCCCTTCTTATGAAACATGAAAGATATGATGTTGAGATCATGGGATAAACTTAGTATACTCTCTCTTTCCCTTCACATAATACATGCAGGACATAAAAGTTGAACTCAGGAACTTAATATAGAGATATTTTTGGATCATAGGATATATGATCCGAAATATAGTTTGTAACCTTGATCCTTCTCAATGTATGGTTCTAAGTTGAGTATGAATATCACACCATAGGGCGAAACCCTAATGGTCAAGCATGTTACATAAGCCCTTCTTATGTAGAAAAATCCTAATATTAAGGATGAAGATAAATCTCCTCTATTTCTGAAATTATTGTAAGATGTTGATCATAAAACATATTGATGATGTTAAATTTGAATAATCTAAATACCATGGCATATAGATGAATTCCTCTTGAACTTTAAAAGTATGAACAAAACATGTACCCTTAGGGGTGATGTAACCCTAAGACATCATAAGTTCATGTTATGGCTAAGACTTTAAGTGATGCTTCCACATATATAAGGTGGGGTGGACACACCCAAGAATCTCTAGACCCTAAGCTGACAACTTAGAGTGTGATGCAACTATGGTGGTCTTAGAACCTAAGCAATGATGATGTATATGAAGTTGAACTCCTAAATAGCCTTTTAAGAATGAGACTAGTTGAATTTCGAGGATGAAATTCCATATAAGATGGGGTGAATGTGATAACCTAGGTTTTAGGGTTTTGATAACAAATATAGTATTTTAAGATCATGTGTGTCATTTAGAGAATTGATACCAAATATAGGAATTGTTTGTCTAGTCACTGACTCTTTTCACTCAAAAAGTGAACTAGATATCGAATTGGTTATTAGAACAATAATTGTGTTCAAATATGACGAATGAGTTGGTTAAATGATTTGCTCCCTTATGATATCAATAGGTCCTTTGAGTAGTTACAATGAGCTTGAGGGGTATATTGATGAACCATGGGGTTATGATGATCATATAAAGTCTTTTGAGATCTATTTTATTAAGATTTGAGGTTTAAATGTCATGAAAATTATTGGAACATGTTAATAGTTGGGATAAGTTCATTGATTTGTTTGAACCAGTGATCGTAATTTCAATTTGTCACTCGGACAGTAGGACTTTGGGGTGCGTTGGTCTGATAATAGGTGTTGGACCTATCCTAACCCTAGCTCATAAGTTGAATAAGAACTACCCATCCACTATCTCCCGCAAGATGTGGATAGACGATGACCATGTCATGTGTTTCCAGCACCGGCTAGTGCTCAAAATACGGATCAACATGGGTTCTAAGAGAGAGTCCTCACTGTCTCTCTCTCCTAACATCCCAACAACTCCTGAATTGGGGCATGAGATGGCTTCCTCGCTAGATCTTCAGTGTGCAGCGACACTTGCACATAGCAGAGGAATAAATCTGCAAACTGGAGGTGGCGTGAGGAGGTGAACCAGCTGTGCGACCCTGTGTGGAAGTAGGAGAAGAGACCGAGGATTCGGAGGTGCAGGATCTCATGCCGGAGATATGCCTGCTGCGGCGGCGCCCAGGTTGGAGGAAGCTTCCTGCTTCTTCTAGCTAGAGGAGACGCTGTCCTATTGCTTGCCGGAGGTGCACTATGCAGCGACGCCCTTGCAGAACTCTCCCAACGGTGGTGAGCAGGTGCGGGCGGAGTGAAGTCCAGCCAGGGATGAGGCCCGCGGAGGTGCTGTGTCGTGGGAGAAGAGAGACGCAAATCGGCTGCAGCGAGCAAACCCGATCGACGATAGATTTGAGGCGGCATTGAAGAACGAGCCTTCAATGATGGATGCAGGCGGGCGTCGTGCGTCGAGAAGGAGAGGGAGGATCTTCAAGCTACCCGCCGGAGCAGATCCCTCAAGACGGCGGCAGCGGCGTGATCCAGAGAACAAAAAAAACACGCGGAAACTGGACCTGTCGAGCGGAGAAGGAAAGAAGAAGGGAGCAACCGGGTCAGGCCCTGAACCGGCCTTAATCCAGAACGAACTAGACGGTTCACCCATGTCAGACCAGGATTTGAGCGCTCCTTTAGGAGCCACGTGGCAGGACCCCATAGGCCCGAAAAGGTAAATATCTCAAATCTTGTATAATTCGTATAAAATAGCTCCGAGGTCCGAAAAATACCTATAATATATCAAAATTCTCAGAAACATGAGTAGAACACACTAGAATGATAATATCAGTCTTTTTATGCATTAATATCAGGAATATCATGTAATATGTATTATGATTGTTTCATAAGTAATAAATATCAAATGATGACATAAAATCATAGAAAAATATCAGTAAGTCCACAATTATGTATAGAATGCATATGATGTCAGATATCATCATGTTGATACACAAAATTCTGTAATTTGAATAATATGGCTAATTAGGGCTAATAACCCTAATAAAATATAATAAATACATACGTACTCTATAAATGATGAAATTTACAGAGAAAGCTCATATCAATATATTGAACCTCAGTTTTAATTATGAGATCATAAAGATGAACAAAATCCATGTTATATGAAGATGAACATTAATACATGGTTTAAAACCCTAACCTAGGTTAATGATGTAACCTAGGGTTAATATGTGCATAAAAAGGATATGGAACCTAATGTTCAGATAATGGATCATAATATGGAAAATGATATCATTAAGATAAATATAAGACAATAATGCAAGTAAACGTTAGAATATCCTAATGAGATAATATAAACCCTAATGAACACAACTAGGGTTAAGATGATGAGAATCTAATGCTAGTATATGATTTTGTTATTAATCAGGTGTAGACCAGACTTCTAGATGATCATGGATCTGTTAGAAATCTCTGAACTCAAGTACGTGGGATTTATTAAGTATAAGACTAGTTTTCATGAATGCATAATGATATGATGTACTTTGGATGCTTGTGTTTGCATATAATTTCTTGGATGTGTATTTGTAGTATATGCTCCGTAAAACATTACATAACATAAAAGAATATAGATGGTTTGTAGCTACTGAGTGGATATATGATCTCTCTCTCCCTCAATACTCTCTCTCTCTCTCTCTCTTCCTCTAAATATAAGGTCGGCACTCGGTCCCCATAGCCCAAGGGGCGGGGAAAAATGAAGTGCGACATCCCTCTCTCTCCCCTCTGAAGATAAGGTCGACACTCGGTCCCCATAGCCCAAGGGGCGGGGAAAAATGAAGTGTGACACCACTTTGTAGTACAAACGCATCAAAAGGCATCTAAAAATGTGTTTACCTGATTATCGCTTTAAATAATGTTTCCTTTTACTCTTTCTTTCTCAAGATTATTTCAATTATGCAAGCATATTAGTATGTATCTTTCTACCCACGTGCACAACACCTTGTGTGTTGATTCGCTGTTTCACGTATGTTTTAGGTTCAGAGATAGCATGGGAAGAAAAAGATGGGAGTGAGCAGCTGTTCAGGTTGTACGTATTGTGTAGATCCTAGTTTAGCATACATGTCCTTAGATTGTAGAACTTTCATTCAATATGTAATTGTAAACCATTGTGTAATAAATTCATGTTGTATAAATTTACATGTTGAATGTTGAGAATGTTATGGTTGTATGTTCATGTATGCGCATTATGCTTCCGCATCGCTTTCTGATATGATTGGATGATGTTTTCGGATTCTGACATCCCATTCCCAATAGGGTTTGGAGAAATCAAAATCCGGGGACGTCACATGTATAGAAGAAGCGGATATAGAGGGAAGTGGTGTGCCACCCCAAACTTAGGGTTTGGCGATATTTTGGCTATTTTTGTTTCTTTTTTATGATGGAGGGATACGAAGACAATAGAAAAAGTGTAGAAGAGAGTTCATATCAGAACACAACTTGATTTACAATTCAGTGCATGAGGTCATTCTCTTTATCGTACTCTACTCAAATAATGACTTGATGAGGATCCGGTCGAGATTCCATGTTATTGTTCTACTAGTCAGTTAGGAAGCACGATGTGTTTGATCCCTATCAGTTTGACAAACACTTTCCATTTTTGGAGAAGGATCATGATGTTAGGATTCATAAGCTTCACAAGATGATTTCAATCAAAAGGCTAGTCTCAAAAAGTGGTCCTTTTGAGGATCTGCTTCGAATAAGGAGGGTATAATGGTTCAAAATGCATAGAGATTGAAACAAAAAGTGTTAAATCTTCATCTGGTATCTGTCCAATTTCTTTGAAAAAACTTTAAAATTTTTGAAAATTTTGGTCAAAAATGCAACGATGAAATTTTAAGTCCAAAACAGATGGGTGAAGGTGGAAAGTAAGATACGTACCACCCACCCTCCATCCCAAACTTATAAATTTGCTCGTCCCAAGCAAATTCTAAATCTAAGATGGAGGGGAAATTTCATGCCGGTTGGACCACCAGATGTGGTTGTGTTCCAATCAGTGTGCCTCCTCCATATGAAATAAAATTAAGAAAAAATTCCAATTCAAAATTAAAACTACATATGAATTTATTGATCGGGTTGCCTCCTGATAAGCGCATTTGTTTTACGTTGATGGTTCGACTTGATTCCTTCAACTTTACGGTGGATATGTTGGATTGGTGAGATCCATCATTACTTTGGTGCCTATGTTGGCTGAGGTGAAAATTCTCTTCAAGCATTGACCATTTGCTACGAATTCGCCTGACTTTTCACTCCATAAAGAGAAAGCACCATGTGGGTAGATGTTCTTGACAATGGAGTTTTCCTGGGAATAAACTCAGTCTTGAGTTGAATAGAAGAACTCGGTCTCCGACTTGAATGGCCTTTCTTTTCAGATGACCCTCATGCCAAAGTTTCGTGGGTTCTTTATAGATTCATGCATTCTCATAAGTTGTCATCCAGAGTTCTTCCAGCTCTTGGAGTTGCATAATCCTAGCTTGGCCCGCCTTCTTCATGTCAAAATTTAGTTGTTTTATTGCCCACCATGCTTTATGTTCAAGTTCAACAGGAAGGTGGCAAGACTTTCCATAGATCAATCAAAATGGTTTAGTTCTAAGGGGAGTTTTAAAAGCAATTCGGTAGGCCCACAAGGCGTCATTGATTTTTACTGACCAATCCTTTTGATTGCGGCCTACAGTCTTTTCCAAAACAGCATGGATTTGACGGTTAGAAACCTCTACCTATCCACTTGTTTTTGGATGGTAGGGTGAGGCTACCTTGTGAGTTACACCATATTTCCTTAGCAATGCTTCAAAGCTTTTTTCCAGGAAATGAGAACCTCTATTGGAAATCACAGTGCGTGGGACTCTGAATCGGGGGGAAATGATATCTTTGAACATTTTGATGACATGTTTGGAATCTCTAGTGACGGTTGGTATGGCTTCAACCCATTTTGAAACATAATCCACCGCCACTAGGATGTAGGAAAATCTATGAGAAGATGGGAATGGACCCATGTAGTCCACAGCCCAAACATCAAATATCTCGACTTCTTGCCATAGTTTCAACAACATCTCATCTCTCTTTGTTATGCTACCGGTTCTTTTACATTTGTCACATGATAGAACAAAGTTATAGGAGTCTTTGGATATGGTTGGTCAAAAGAAACCACATTGCAAAACCTTCAAGGCAGTTTTCTTAGAACTCATATGGCCTCCAACTGGGCCTGAGTGACATTGCTCTAAAATAAGTTGAGCTTCTTCCTCAGTGATACAACATCTGTAGAGACCATCAACACATAGCTTGAAGAAGTATGGCTCATCCCAGTAATATTGCTTCACATCATGCATGAATTTCTTCAGTGCATTTTTGGTGCATTTAGGATGGATAAAACCAGCAGCAAGGTAGTTCACATAGTCTGAATACTAAGGGGTAGCTTCTGAAACTTTCATTAGTTGGTCGTCTGGAAGAGAATCATTAATCGGGATCTTCTCAGTATCCAAAGTGTGGATGCGACTGAGGTGGTCTGCTACAACATTCTCTGTACCTTTCTTGTCTCTTATCTCTAGATCAAATTCTTGTAGGAGGAGAATCCATCTAATCAGCCTGGGTTTGCATCTTTCTTCGCTAGGAGGTAACGGATAGAGGCATGGTCTGTGTAGACAATGACTTTTGAACCAATGAGATAGGATTTGAACTTGTCAAAGGCATATACGACTACCAGGAGTTCTTTCTCCATAGTTGCATAATTCCTCTGAGCTTCTTCGAGGGTTTTCGATGCGTAGTAGATCACATAATGTTTCTTTTCTATACATTATCCTAAAGTAGCACCCACAACATAATCACTGGCATCACACATAATTTCAAATGGGTGATCCCAATCGGGAGCTCTGATAATGGGTTTTGTTGTAAGAGCATGCTTTAGATTGTTGAAACTTTTAACACATTCTTCATCAAAATTGAACTCATCATCCTTCAGTAACAAATTCATCATCGGCTTGGTTATCTTGGAGAAATCTTTTATAAACCGTCTGTAAAAGCCCACATGACCTAGGAATGTATGAACCTCCCTTACATTGGTGGGGATAGAGAGCTTGGAAATCACTTTGATCTTCTCCTTATCCACTTCCATTCCTCAATTACTAACCTTATGGCCGAGGACAATTCCCTCTTTTACCATAAAGTGACACTTCTCCCAATTTAGCAGAAGGTGTGCTTCTTCACATCATTGAGGACAAGGGAGAGGTGCTTCAGGCACGAGTTGTATGAATCTCCATATACAAAAAAATCATCCATATAACTTCCATGATAGTTTCAGTGAGACCAACAAATATAGCTGCCATGCAACGTTGGAAAGTTGTAGGCGCATTACAGAGCCCGAACGACATCCTTGTAAAGGCATATGTTCCAAATGGGCAAGTAAAAGTCATTTTCTCTTGATCATCTGGATGTATAGGAATTTGATAGAATCCATAGTAACCATCGAGATAACTAAAATATTCTTGGTGAGCCAATCTTTCTAAGACTTGATCAAGAAAAGGCATCAGAAAATTATCCTTTTGTGTTGCTTTGTTCAACTTCCTATAATCAATGCAGATACTCCACCTGGTGACTGTTCGAGTGGGGATGAGTTCATTATTTTCATTCTGTATCACAGTAGTTCCACCCTTCTTTGGGACAACATGCACCGGACTGACCCATGGCAAATTGGAGATTGGGTAGATGATTCTAGAAGTGATCAATTTAATGACTTCCCGACGAACCACTTCTTTCATGTTAGGATTTAGATTCCTTTGGTGTTCAATAGTCAGCTTGTGATCTTCCACCATGGGGATTTTTTGCATGCATAGTTCTTGATTGATCCTGGTGAGATCACTCATCATGTAGCTGATAGCTTTTCTTGTTTCTCTTAATTCCTTTAGAAGTTTATCTTCTTGTTCTTCCATTAAATCTGAATTAATGATGACTGGATAGACTTTTAGGTCATCTATAAATGCCTACTTCAATCCTTCGGGTAGGGGATTCATTTCAGGAGCTTGTGGCTTCTCGCATGCTTCTTCAGTGACATCAACAGCTTTGAGTTCCTCCATTTTAGTCTCACGATCTTCTTCAACAGTGTCAAGGTCGAGAACACAACTTTTCACCTGTTCATCAACTGAACTAGTTGCATTTGGATTAGTCAAAGCTACTCCTAAAGGATCTTCTTGTTCATAATACTCTTATGTGAGTAGTGACACCTGCTCTATGCATTCAATTAAGTAGACTTCTTCTTTCATGCTTGGTCTTCACATACTTTCAAAAACTTTAAACTCAAGAGTTTCTTTACCTAGTCTGAGCAGCAAAGTTCCTGCTTCAACATCAATCCGAGCTCTTGCAGTGGTGAGGAAAGGATGTCCAAATATGAGAGGGTATTTGGTGTCTTCCTTTATGTTCATGATGACAAAGTCACACAGAACATAGGAATCTTTTCCTACCTTGACAGGGACATCTTCAATGATTCCTGAGGGTAGAGTCACAGTGTTATCTGCAAGTTGTATTGTCATGCCGGTTGGGAGCATTTTAGCAAACCCTAGCCTTTTGCAGAGGCTAATTGGCATGATAGAAATTCTAGCACCAAGATCTTCTAATCCTTTCTTATAGGAAGAATCACCGATATGGCAAGAAATCCCAAAAGATCCTAGATCTTTCTGCTTCTTGGGCATCTTACTCTGAATAATGTCGGAAGTGGTTGTCACTAGCTTGATTGTCTCATACTCTTCAGTAATATATTTTCTAGTGAGAAGTGATTTCAAATACTTCGTCCAGGCTGGTATCTCAGCTAGCGCATCCAGGAAAGGGTATATCAACATGAAGCTTCTTCATAGCTTCTTTAAACTTATTGAACCGAGTATCAAGCTTGGTTTCCCTTAAACGAGCAGGGAAAGGGGGATGAGGCTTATATACTGGCACCTCTGGCTCTAGTGTTTCAGTTTCTTCATCAAAAGGTTTTGTAGATCTTGGCTCGGCTGTCCTATCAGTAGTCACTGGTTCTTTTGGTTGAGACTCAGGTGTTGTTGAGTCTTGGACAATCACAGATTCATCCTCGTCTGTAATAACCATAGGTGTCTTGATAGGAGGATCAGAATAGTCTTTTCCAGGCCTGGTGGTGACAACCTTCAGTTGTTCAGGATGCTTAGGATTGTTTTCTGGTTGGCCGGCAAAGGCTCCAGCAGGTGGCTTCATACTAGCTGCAAGTTGAGCATGTTGAGATTCAATAGCCTTCTGATGGACTTGCTGGTTAGCTATCATAGTTTGTTGTGACTGCAACATCTTTTCAATGGTTGTTAGCTTGTCATCAGGAGAAATGGGACTAGCTTGTTGTCCTTGTTGTTGATAAGGAACTCAGTTAAGATTCTGGAACTGAGAGTTGTTCTGGTACTGGTTGTAGTTCATGTTCTGAAAGTTTCCCCTAAAGTTCCCTTGATTTCCAAAGTTTTGTTGTTGGTTATACTGAAATCCTAGTGGGCCTCTTTGTTGATTAGTTGAGCCAAGTTGTCATGAATTTTCCGCTCCTGGACGATTTCCATATTGAAAACCTAGATGGTTCCTATTTTGATTCGAGTTATAGTATCCTTGACCAGGGATGGTGCTGACAGCATTCAGATTTTCAATTTGACCATTATCTCCTTGGATATAAGCATTGCTTAGAACAACATCATAGAGAACATTTCATGCTAAAGTTTAATGATCAGTACCTTTACATGCTTCACAGAACAGTGAAGCTGACTTGATATGTTCTTGTTGTTGAGGGGGTGAACGTACTCTTCCAAATGCGGCAACGGACAATTCGATATGGTCTTGCTTGGCAACTAAGAGTTTGAGGGTTTCTGTGATAGACTTGTATTCTGGAATAACTTCATCCATAGCTACCTTTAACACCTTTTTTCCTATAGACCTACCCCAGTTAGCTTGATTCTCAGCTCCAAGGGTGACAACCTTCCATGCGCTGTCATAACTTTGACGCATGAAGTTTCGTCGAGATGAGAAATCTAAGAATCTCTTGATATCGTCATCCACACCTCTATAGAAGATCTCGATGAGTTGATTCTTGGGAATGTCATGGTGTGGACACTTGCGTAGAATCTCTTTGTATCTTTCCCAAGCTTCGGCAAGGGTTTCTCTAGGGGCTTGAGTGAACATTGTTATTCAACCCCTAATTTCATAGGTGAGAGAAGGAGGGTAAAATTTTTCCAGAAAGACATTTTGAAGTTGTTCCCATGTAGTGATGGGTTCACATTGCAAGGAGTTGTACCAACTTATAGCTCTATCAGCAAGAGAATACTTAAAGAGACGGAGTCGAATATAATCGTCAGACACTCCATTTTAATTTGTCATGGCACATAGATCGATAAACCTTAGAAGATGTTCCTAGCTATCTTCTCCTTGTTTACCATAGAATGGGCTGTTTTGAAGCAAAGTAATCCAATGTGCTCGTATCTCAAAGTTGGGAGCGTTGATAGGAGGAGGTTGTACTAGGTGATGAACTTCAAAAGTTTTAAGGACTAAGATCCTTTTACAGTTCTGCTGCTTGTGCTGCTGCTTGTGCTTCTAGGATTTCTTCTTGAACTGTAGCTCTAGCTTCTTGCATGAGTCTTTCTCTCTGTGCATTAATAGCTAGAGCTACCCTTCGGGCTATTTCCTCCTCTTGAGCCACTCTCACTTGATTCTCTCTATTTTGACGATGAAAGGTTCTGTCAATTTCTAGGTCAAAGCTAGCAGAGAGTTCAGGACTATTCAAATGGTGCATGCACTAGTGCTTTTGGGGTACCTAAGATGGAAAGATTTGAAAAGTGAGATCCACGGAGTAGAGTCAAATTCAAGTGAATGATAAATAATTTCAAAAAGAAAAAGCAAAATCCTATATTAACCTTAAAAGAACTAGATTTGACTAATTGATTTTCTGTTGTCCCCGACAACGGTGCCATAATTTGACGTGGAATGTTATCGCACTAAAAAATCCACTCAGGGTTGAAATCCCCGAGCTTTACCAAAACCTTTGTGCAATAATACCACCCGCAAGTGGATGGGTCTTATTGCAGTATAGTTAAGGATCAAATCCCAAGATACAACATTTTTAAGAATCGTCATTAGTCGATTCTAGCTCAAGTAAGACTAATATTTAGAATGATTGATTGGTTTGTGGTTGATTAAACTAATTGCAAGAAAGTAAAGAGAAGAATTAAAGTTGATCTAGACTAATGATATGCGATCAATGGGGTGGTCTCGGGTTTCACCACCACTGTTCATGCAAACACATCCAAACACATAACATCCAGGCAATATCTAACTATTCAAATAGAGCTTCTACAAAACCACCCCCATACGGGCGTTTGGTTTGCGTAAGCATCACCTTAGGTAGCAGATGTCTCATCTCCATCTGGATCACATACTTACGACTCCAAAGATACAATATCCAACAGAGGTTGAGGCCCTCCCTAAGGGATGTTTAGGCCACAGAAGCGTCATCGTAGGCTAGATGGCTCGTCCTCTCACGGATCATACACTTACAACCTCAAGGAATCCTATCAGAAGTTCTCGTCAAGGAGTCAATTGTGCTAATCAACAAGTAGGTAGGTGATTAGTCTACAAGCAAACATCAACGATTAACAATGAAGATACCGACATCCAACTGAAGTTATGGCCCTCCCTGAGGGATGTTTAGGCCACAGAAGCATCACTGTAGGCTAGATGGCTCGTCCCCTCACAGATCATGCACTTACAACTTCAAGGAATCCCATTCTATTTCTAGTTTGGGAGTCAACCTCATTAATTGACATTCTACCCCACATATAGAAGTTCTCGCAACATAGGGAAGAATAAGATAAAAGCAAGCAGGTAATCAATCTACAAACATTATCGATTAACAATGAAATGAAAAGTTATATACATTGCCTTGGAATGTTAAATGAAAAGACATGAAAGCATGGGCAGCGGGGCTAGTCCCCGCACCCAGTGAAAAGGAACTACTCGCTCATGATGCGAGAAACAAGAAGAGCAAGAGAGAGGGAAGATTCCACCATGAGCATGATGTAGAAGGTAGTCGCAACTCGATGAAGATGATGCGGTCTCCTACATCATATCGGGGCAGATCTTGGACGAGGAGGAAGAACCACCAAGATAGAACAGGCAGATCTTCTTCTCCACCTTCCTTCTCATCTTGGCCTCCTTGCTCACAGCAAGAGGAGCAGGTGAAGTGGCAATGGCGTGGATGGAGCTGGATCGCACCTTGCGTTTGGGCATCCTGGTGGTGTCCCCTCACATCAATGCCCAAATGAGGACCCTACTGGTCCTATTTATAGGCTTGGATGGCGTCTTCACAATTTTGACGTGAGAATGCTTCACACGGTTTTGGGTCCAAACGGTTTGGAGTAAAGTTCCTCCAACCGGTCTTCATCCAAATAGTCTTAGAGTCTTAACGATTTTGGGACTCACGTCCAAATGGTCTTAGATACTGATTGGACTGACCAAACGGTCTTGTCTTCTTTTCTCTAACGGTCTTGTATACTGATCGATTTTGCACCCCAACCCATTTGGGTCTCTGGCGTTCTTCTCCTCCAAATGATCTCGCGGTCTTGCGCCACCAAACGGTCTTGAGGATCGTCGGCCTCCAAATGATCTTCAACGTCTAAATGGTTTGGAGATGCAAACAGTCTTGAAGGCCGATGGGTTCCAATCGGGCTTGAGACTGAATGGTCTTGGCTCCAAACGATCTTCATTGTCCAAACGGTCTTTGTCTCCAATCGGTCTTGGCGTCCGAATAGTCTCATGAGTGGTTGGCCTATCGGTCTTAGGATCGTGCATCGCCAAATGGTCTTGAGACCGTGCAATCATTCACACGGTCTACCGATGCACACCAAATGATCTTTGCTTCATTGATTGGTCTTGGCATCCAAATGATCTCGCGGGTGGCTGGCCTATCGGTCTTGGGACCGTGTGCTATCAAACGGTCTTGAGACCGTATGCCACCAAATGGTCTTGAGATCTTATGCCACCAAATGGTCTTGAGACCGTATGGATGACTGGCTGAGACCATTAGGGGTTGAGACCGTTTGGTCAAAACCATTTGGTCAATACCAAGGACGAGAGGATCTTGAGTGAAGGTGAGTTCTAATTGATGGTTGAACCTCATCGTGTCCTGCATAAATCAATACAAACCTAGCTAATGTTGGTATGTATGCCCTGAGAGCCAATCATGGGATGATTGGTGGGATACATTAAGATTGATTTGATAAACATCAAAGGCAAGCTTCCAATTCTTTCTGGTTCAGTCATATGAGATAGTGATAGAACAGATTGAATGTCTAGAGAATGACAGTACTCAATGACATATGCTTTCAGGTTGAGGACCTGAACGATGAGATCATACAGATGCTAAGAGTTTGTACATTCTTGTTTTGTCCCTAGTCGGATGTCATTATGGAAGGTAGATAGACAACAATGACACACAAGACTAGATTTTGGTGTTGGTTGATGACAGAATCTCATTAGTCATGATATAGAGATATCAAACCAAACACATAGGTACTTGTTAGAGAACAAGGTACCGGACAGACCCACCGTGAGTTTGACACATGGAACCATGAGATGGTAGTCACAGTCAGTACTCATAGTGATGGTGGTGAGTGTGATTCTTAGACCTGAAATCACTGCACTCAACACATGTCATTGGGCACACTTTGACATCATCAAACGCAGTCCTGAAACATGGGTTGTTATAAAGGTGATGATTGGGTGGCTTTGACACATGGGGCTTTTGAGGGGTGAGTGATAGATATGGGATTTGTCCCTACTGAGGGAGTTTGATATACATGGCCACTTGATGAGTAGGATTGAGATAGGCGTGCGCACGCATGTGTGAATCAGTATGCGATATTGATGTCATACATATCTCCTTCAATCTACTCTGAGATCAAGAAAGTGAATGAACGTTGATAGGATGACTGTTCCATGCCTTGAGTTCATTCGGGATATCAGTGACAAAGGAATTATACATTCACTGTAACACCATTCATGGATTGTAGGATGAAAGTTGTTCTCCAACTTTCTACTTTCACTTGGGTAGCACTGATGTGTGACTAGGCACCGCTCTTTGCTTGTGAAGTCATAAGTGTTATGGACTTTCACTGCCAACGTGAAATGGACCTATAGGGTCACACACATAGGATTTAACTTGGAAGAGGAGTTTTGTCCACAAGCAATGTTTAGATTGATTACTAAAGGAGTTTAGTAGTTCAATTAAACACTCAATCAGTAGATAGCTCAGTATCATATGGTTCAAGGTGTTGGACGCATTGATTGGAGTATCGGATTGATTGAAATCGCATTTGACTGATTCTGCACAACCTGTACTCCCAACCGATCGGTTCAAGTGTTGAACCGGTCGGCTGAGGTTGCTGAACCGGTCGGCTCAAGAGTTGAGCCGATCGGCTCAAGCCCAGGGTGAAACGAGCGGTTCAAGTGTTGAACCGATGGGTTCAACTGGTGCAACCAAGCAAGTTGGGAAAGTCAGGTCGGTGAGAATTTTCCTTGCGTTTCACTTGCCCAATTTGATTGGAACAAGGATTGGTATTCGATACCAATTAGAAACGAAAGTTGGAAAGTCAATCGGGAACTGATCAGGACCACGAACCGACCGGTTCAGAAGTGAACCGATCGGCTCATGGGTCCCAACCGATCGGTTGGTGCTCCAACCGACCGGTTCAGGTCCCCAACCGACCGGTTCACTTGTGAACCGATCGGTTCAGGTTGCGAGTTGGTTGCTTTTTGTGGAAAATCTCAAACCCTTCTACTCCTGCTTTAGTCCCATATTGTCGGGCACAGAGAACCCTGTCCCATGACCCGCATATATATAGGGGTATTGGGGGCTTCTCAGAGCACAACTCAATGCAAGCCGGTTGCTTTGCGAAGTTGTCGTTCTCTCTGGTTTTGGTAACCGAGAGAGATCCCGAGCAAGTGCTTCCCGCAAAAGGGAGGTGCAACAAGGGAAGGACAACTGCAGTTGCAACTGGCAGCAGGAGAGTGTGTTGGCGACTAGTACGTCAACAGGAGGGTGCGACTCCTTCCACTTCCTTGTGGGACAAGGAGAGTGGAGTTCCAGGTGGTCCGTGTGGACTACTACAGAGGCGGGAGGACACTGCCGCTCAGGAGGACAACTGTCATCCGACAGTCCGGTAGGAGGAGGAGTCGTCAGCCCCGATGCGACCAGGAGCTGCACAGACACTGTCCAAGACCGGAGTTGAAGACCGCGCATTGCGCGAGGTATTGTCGTCGAGCAAGCCTCGGGACAAGGTATGATTCCACAAACCATCCTTTCCTATTATATAGACGTTGACGCGTTTCCTCGGTATGGGTTGGGGGAGAAATTTTTTTTTTCCGCTGCCTTCTCTGTCTCCCCTAAAACCCATCAGTGGTATCAGAGCCACGTCAACTGCTCTATATTTTAGGAATATCGATATGATCAATTTTGGTTTGTCTCCTTTATTTATTGCATACGATGCAAATAATATTGGCTTTATGCATGTCCAATCCTAAATCCACAAATCCCAAATTACATATATGATATGTATTATTAATGCACTCGATACGCGTCGCCCTTAAATGAGTTTTGTGGTGGATGTGTGTAGTGTGATTATGGCCTATAAACCCCTATTGGTGTGTGGTTGTTTGTGGTTGCTTGCATCTCGGTCTGCGCACCGATCTTCCCTCTCTTATTCCTGATGTAACACGAAATAATTCGAGATTCTTTCCTACCTTTGCTCCCCCCGAATGTAACTCAGGGTTTCTTCTTTTAAAGCAATGTAATAAATAGGATAGATTTTTATTTCCTGTTATGTCGAAGACCGGCGGACATCAAGACGACAGCTGAAACGATCGGTTCAAGGAGTGAACCGATCGGTTGACGTTCCAGACGGTCGGTTCAAGGAGTGAACCGATCGGTTGATGACCAGTTCGAGGAGCGAGACGAGCGGGTGGCGGACATGACGAGATGCACGATGACCAGGCGAACCGATCAGTTGGAGGAGCCAACCGATCAGCTGGTGGCACCCAGACGACCGGCTGGAGAGTACAGATCATTCATGTTATGAGTTGATCAACTCGGAAGGCAAGGCACAGAAGTTCATCTTGTACAGGTTGCATGTGATGTAGACCTAGATGACCATGATTCCTCTTGGCTCGAGGAATCACATTAGGATGGCCATAATCATCGCTTTTATCATTTTGTGCATGTTTTCTGTGGGATATAGCATGTATATGATACATACTATGTATTGTGGTGATTGGATATGTATATGTATATAAAAACCAAATCCCTCATTAAAATATTAAGTTTTAGATGCCTTCCAAATGCGACACACGTGAAAAGCTTGTTCGACCAAGTGTGCGCACGCCCTAGCGTGGTGCACCATCTACCTCGTGGAAGCGTGAAGGATGAATGTGTGGGTCTGCCCTAGCAGGGTGCATATTCATCGTGTTTGCTTTTGGTCGGACTTAACAAGGTGACCTAGATAGGATCTAGCGCCTTGAGGCATGGAGATGATCATTGCAAGGAGTTGTATATGACATCTTATCAAGAGTTGCATATGATGCAATTGGCAAAAGTTGCCTACCTGAGAGATCTATGTTGTGGGTGACAGCCCTAGCTGGTCCATGGCTTAGAGGATTTCAGGATCTTGCCCACTAGAAGGTTGTACGCTGCAATCTTCCGAATTGATGGTGAGGGCTATCAATTTGAAGTAAAATAGTGGGAGCGATAATTAATTTAAAGGCCTAATTTTATCGTCAACTTTTCAAATCAATCAAATAAGTCAAAAGAGTTTTGGACTGAAATTGCATATATTTCCTTTTGTTAAAATAAATGGTTAATCAACAAATCACTTTATTTGCGATCGGTCTTTGAAACCAACAAATTAAATGGGAATAATTCCACGATTGGTTAGGATGGTGAGAAGTGTTCTCAAAGAGCGAAAGCTCCAAGTCCTAGTTATACCAGAACCAGATGAACTCGATCCCACCACATCAATGGCTGAAAGTATGCTTATGGAAGCATACTGAGAAAGACATTGATGATGAGTGCTTGATGTTGTGTTCTCTGAACTATGAGTTGCAGAGACAACATGAGACATATGATGTCTCCAAAACACTGTCCTAGTATGGCATGACAGAAGGAGATCCAGTAAGGTATTCACACACTCAATGTGATTGGGTATGTGGAAAGACCTGACTAAGAAGGATTCCATCTGAGCCAAGAGTTGGCTATTGGTATGATACTGCAAATGTTGCGAGAATCATACAATTCATGATAAGCTACAACATGAACAACTTTGACAAGCGTTGACAGAGTTGTTGGACATGTTGAGGATAGTAGAGGCAAAGATGAAGAAAGACAACCCATAATCTTTGATGTGATCAAAGAAAAGGTAAGTCTTAAGGGCAAGGGCAAGGGAAAAGCTAAGAAGTGTTCAGATGCTAGCCAGCAATCCAAGCCGTCTTCAGCCTCAAGGCACATGGGGAAAGGGTGTATGAGGGAACTACCCTCTATATCTGGAAGAACAAAAGAAGATAAAGGAGGGGATGGAGATCTCCACCTAAGGTATCATGAAATGAACCACTTCTTTATCTGAGGTATATGATACCAAGATATGGATATGTCATATATGATATGCAATATCCGCAAAGAAGTGATGGCCTTTGTGAAAGGACCAAGAAAGAAGTACCCATCATTGGAGCAAGTGTTGCGGCCATAGATAGGAGTATCTTTCAGTTTATTTCAGCCTAAAGGGCACGAAATAGAGTTGAGAACTGCTATTTCATATATTGCCAATAGATAGAAACACTTTATTTTTGCATATTGTATGACAATGATGGCAATTAATAAAGTTGATGTTTCAATCTTAAAGATATGATCTTTATGGCAATGCCTTGTTTATCTTGTAATACATGGTATGTATAAGATAAAATGATACCTAAAGTTATTGATAACTCAAACAATCAAATTAGCATCAATCATAAGAAATTCATTTCTAGTTTCCATATGATGGATAAATCTAGACTCTTTTGGTTAGAGAACCAGTAAGAGACATGAATATCTTGAACATGATTAATCAATCTTCACTAATGTAGTGGGAGAATGATTATCCTATTAGGTATAATACATGTGATGTATTTACATACCAATTGGAACAAATGCTAATACTTCAAATGGTGTTTAGAGAAATACCAATATGAACATCTTGAAGTGTTCAAGATTGTCATAGTTGAAGTACAAATTTGGTAAAGTATTAATTCTTGATGAGATCAATGAATGAAATACTTGGACCAAATGTTTGAGATCCTTATGAGTGATTATGATAGTGTATCATAGTGAACTCATGATTAAGGCATGGTGATGTCTAAATCAAGAAGGAATCATACTCTAAGGAGTTAGAGAATGATTATCAAATAACTGAATTCTTATTAATAAAAGAATACCCCACACTAATAAAGGACATTAAGAATCATAAGGGTTGTGAATTCTTATATTCTTGACAGATACACCTCAATTATCTATGTGATGAATTGTTCATATGATGAGTCAACTATCTAGATGAATATGAGGAATCAGATTTTGAGTTATGGTATAAGACCATTACATCCTAAATGATTTCCATGTGAATCATAAGGTATGACCTTGATGGTAGCACTCATTGGATGAAATCCATAAGTGCGAATGAGTCTTAAATGTTAAGACACATGGATAACATTTTGAGAAGGATGATGCTTGTTGATTGCAACTTAATGACTGAGACATTTGGCATATGGATACTAAAACCACATTCCTATGAGGAATAAAACAAGGATGTGTACGTGACACAACCTATAAGGTTTATGAATCCACTAATGCAAATGAATTCTATAAGTTACAATGGACTAATCAATGTGATTGATTGAGTACAAGCAACTCAGAATTGGATCTTTACTTTGATGATATAGTCAAAGGGTTTGACTGACATGTCAAAGATAAAGAAGGGATCTGTGATTTAGTGAGAGCGTGTTCACATTCCACATGTTGATGTGAAATGGAAATGTTCTAGAATGGAAATCCAAAAGTGGAAATTATCGTTAAGGAAGATAGAGATGTTTCCTATATGATAGGAATACAGATCTATAGAGATAGTTCTCAACAAATCTCTTGACCTGGAAAAGAGAGAGCATACATTGGCAATCTGTACTAAAGGGTTCAGTATGCACAGATTCAGTGGGAGAAAACTTGTCCATGTTATACGGATATTAGTATCCCAAGGCCAAGTGTCCAATTCTTATGAAGAATGGGAACACTAAGAATAGATATGGATCTATCATGTATGTAATCATCCCATTGTCTTGCATGTATGACATGGCAAGAATAAGATGCATTCATCATCTTGTATGTAGGACATGGCAATATGATGTGCTCATCCTGATAACTCGTATGTAGGACATGACGAGTGGATGTTTGTCTACTTCTAGTAAGGGTTACTGGAATACCATAAGAACTTGATAAGTACTTGGGAAGTACTAGTTCTATGGAGATAAGGAAGAGTTCGATGTAAAAAGTTACATTGATGCGAACTTCCGAAAGGACAGAAAATTAATCACAAAATATACATAGGATGTATAAAAGTGAAAGTTTGTTGATAATTGGAAGTGTTCCAATAAAACCATTTAAAAGGAAATGCCGAGTATCCGTGTGTTAGAGAACATCAGTGGATACTATATGGATCTAGAAGTTCATGAGATGAACTTATAGATATTCTGGTCATTGATGACAAGTCTGGAATCCTTGATCATGCAATGTGGCTAAAGGGTAGCAAAGGAATACTAGATCGCATATTACGGCAACTCCATCTCATACGTGTGACGTACAGCGAAGAGATGAGAGACATGCAATTTATACAGACTTTGGCAAGGTGTTGCCATTACTCACTATGTTCGCACTAGAGCACAGTAACATGTGGGACATGTTTGAAGATCACTATGAATATGATTCATGGGTGATTGGCTCGCAGTGCAAGTGGGAGTCTGTTGGTATGTATGCCCTGAGAGCCAATCATGGGATGATTGGTGGGATACATTAAGATTGATTTGATAAACATCAAAGGCAAGCTTCCAATTCTTTCTAGTTCAGTCATATGAGATAGTGATAGAACAGATTGAATGTCTAGAGAATGACAGTACTCAATGACGTATGCTTTCAGGTTGAGGACCTGAACGATGAGATCATACGGATGCTAAGAGTTTGTACATTCTTGTTTTGTCCCTTTTCGGATGTCATTGTGGAAGGTAGATAGACAACAATGACACACAAGACTAGATTGTGGTGTTGGTTGATGACAGAATCTCATTAGTCATGATATAGAGATATCAAACCAAACACATAGGTACTTGTTAGAGAACAAGGTACCGGACAGACCCACCGTGAGTTTGACACATGGAAACAAGAGATGGTAGTCACAGTCAGTACTCACAGTGATGGTGGTGAGTGTGATTCTTAGACCTGAAATCACTGCACTCAACACATGTCGTTGGGCACACTTTGACATCATCAAACGCAGTCCTGAAACATGGGTTGTTATAAAGGTGATGATTGGGTGGCTTTGACACATGGGGCTTTTGAGGGATGAGTGATAGATATGGGATTTGTCCCTCCTGAGGGAGTTTGATATCTAAGGCCACTTGATGAGTAGGATTGAGATAGGCGTGTGCACGCATGTGTGAATCAGTATGCGATATTGATGTCATACATATCTCCTTCAATCTACTCTGAGATCAAGAAAGTGAATGAACGTTGACATAATGACTGTTCCATGCCTTGAGTTCATTCGGGATATCAGTGATAAAGGAATTATACATTCACTGTAACACCATTCATGGATTGTAGGATGAAAGTTGTTCTCCAACTTTCTACTTTCACTTGGGTAGCACAGATGTGTGACTAGGCACCGCTCTTTGCTTGTGAAGTCATAAGTGTTATGGACTTTCACTGCCAACGTGAAATGGACCTGCAGGGTCACACACATAGGATTTAACTTGGAAGAGGAGTTTTGTCCACAAGCAACGTTTAGATTGATTACTAAAGGAGTTTAGTAGTTCAATTAAACACTCAATCAGTAGATAGCTCAGTATCATATGGTTCAAGGTGTTGGACGCATTGATTTGAGTATCGGATTGATTGAAATCGCATTTGACTGATTTTGCACAACCTGTACTCCCAACCGATCGGTTCAAGTGTTGAACCAGTCGGCTGAGGTTGCTGAACCGGTCGGCTCAAGAGTTGAGCCGATCGGCTCAAGCCCAGGGTGAAATGAGTGGTTCAAGTGTTGAACTGATTGGTTCAACTGGTGCAACCAAGCAAGTTGGGAAAGTCAGGTCGGTGAGAATTTTCCTTGCGTTTCACTTGCCCAATTTGATTGGAACAAGGATTGGTATTCGATACCAATTAGAAATGAAAGTTGGAAAGTCAATCATGAACTGATCAGGACCACGAACCGACCGGTTCAGAAGTGAACCGATCGGCTCATGGGTCCCAACCGATCGGTTGGTGCTCCAACCGACCGGTTCAGGTCCCCAACCGACCGGTTCACTTGTGAACCGATCGGTTCAGGTTGCGAGTTGGTTGCTTTTTGTGGAAAATCTCAAACCCTTCTACTCCTGCTTTAGTCCCATATTGCCGGGCACAGAGAACCCTGTCCCATGACCCGCCTATATATATAGGGGTATTGGGGGCTTCTCAAAGCACAACTCAATGCAAGCCGGTTGCTTTGCGAAGTAGTCGTTCTCTCTGGTTTTGGTAACTGAGAGAGATCCTGAGCAAGTGCTTCCCGTAAAAGGGAGGTGCAGCAAGGGAAGGACAACTGCAGTTGCAACTGGCAGCAGGAGAGTGTGTTGGCGACTAGTACGTCAACAGGAGGGTGCGACTCCTTCCACTTCCTTATGGGACAAGGAGAGTGGAGTTCCAGGTGGTACGTGTGGACTACTACAGAGGCGGGAGGACACTGCCGCTCAGGAGGACAACTGTCATCCGACAGTCCGGTAGGAGGAGGAGTCGTCAGCCCCGGTGCGACCAGGAGCTGCACAGACACCGTCCAAGACCGGAGTTGAAGACCGCGCATTGCGCGAGGTATTGTCTCCGAGCAAGCCTCGGGACAAGGTATGATTCCACAAACCATCCTTTCCTAATATATAGACGTTGACGCGTTTCCTCGGTATGGGTTGGGGGAGAAATTTTTTTTTTCCGCTGCCTTCTCTGTCTCCCCTAAAACCCATCAGCTAATAATTTTGATAATTGAACTAAACAATTTTGCATATTGTGAGATTTAGGAGATGAAATTGAAAGTATTGAGTCGAAATATGCCCAAGATAGAGATTGAATTTCATGATGAATATGCATTCATCACGTGCTTAAAGAGTGATGACTTATGCATCATTATTTTGTGATCGTAGGATTGTGGTCCATGATTTTATGATTATTCTCAACCTTGGGACAGAGTATTATGGAATGGAAAACTTGGGGAAGCTGACCGGGGGTGGTGGCAGAAGAGGTGGGGATGGATGATCTCCTTACTTTAGTAATGAATCAGGGCAGGGAGGATATCATGGGTGAGAGGGTGTCAAGGGCACTCAAGGCAAGCCCTAGGTAGGGGTGTGAAGGTGATCGTGCAAAAACTAGGAATATACTTGTTGTATGGTGGAATTTGAGGCCCTAAAGAGGGGGTTGGAGATGAAACCCTAAACACACAAATGGCTTATTCTATGGAAATGGAGGCATAGAGTGGGGGACCCAGATACATATCGACATGAGGGATCTGAATAGGAGTGGAGAGGATCACACCAAATCCTGAGACTATAAGATGGCAGACTATAGTGATATTGGGAGCCCGATGAAAGTTTTCATAGATAAAAGTGTGATCAGGTACCTTCATCCGAAGAACATAGCTCTAGTACTAGACCATACGTACCTAAGATATTCATCAATGATAAGGAAGAAGAAATTTGAAAACATAGTGGAAATATTTTGTCATTAGAAAGCTGATAGGGAAGGACATTAGTTTCTTGACGATGGCAGATAAGCTAAAACTCATTTCAAAACCTAGAGGGAGTACAAGATGAAAACCACTAGAGGGGGGGTGAATAGGGTTTTATGATTAATAATAATTTAACTCAAACAACCAACCACAAAAATATTGGACAAGGGGACAAGGATTTAGAGTGGTTCCAACCTTAGCAAATACTAAGGCAGTCAATCCACTACCCGATTGCTTACCCAACCGGGATTTTGAAAGAATCAAATTTAATTACCTCGCAAGGACTTTACATAAAATTACAATTCTTTCACCAAACCCTTCGAACAACCTTCACCTAGAAGTAGTTGCACCAACTTTGAAGCAGCCTTCTTGAAGTAACTTCGAGCTCCCCCTTAAAGTAGCCTTCCTCTTGAAGTAGCTTCCCGTTGCAACAGCCTTCTTGAAGTAGTCCGAAGTCCACCTTCTCCACCGAGAAGAACCTTCTCCAATCCGCAGCCTCCAACCCTAGGAGTAGCAAGGAGAATACAAAAGATAGCAGGGAAAAAGAAGGAAAAACAAAAATTACAATACCACTTGTAGTTCAAGGCTTGATTTGCCTATATCAAGCATATAGATCTCCTAACCAATGAATATTGGAATGTAGGTTTAGTGGATAGGAGATGCTAGCCTATAGGACGCGAAATTTGGAGCAAAGAAAAGAATAGCCAATGCTAGTGTTGCTCAATTGCTCAAAACAGTTTGCCAATTGTAAGTGTAAGCTCAAGTATATGCACAAGTGTATTTCTGGTGTCCTATGGCTTGTCCTATTTATAGGAATGGGCTATGGATGCTTAAGAACATTCTAGATACTTTCTAGGGGGTTCCAAGTGCTCAATTAGCCGTTAGGTATCCACTAGTTGGTTTAACAACGACTAGTTTAATTAATTCTGCAGTTGCTGTCAGAGTCCATCTCGGTCGAGGAATTGTTGACTGAGACACCTACTCGGTCGAAGTTTTGTCGACCGACAGGCTCTCTGGATCAAGTGTTTGCAACGTTCATCTCCAACTACCAACTACCTTGTCAGCTGTGTCTAACGGCTACCTGGGTCTTTCTCGGTCGAGAAGCTTGTCGACCGAGAGTGTCTCGGTCGAGGAGTTTGTCGACCGAGATTGACCATGTTTCAATGTTTCAATTTAAGGCATTAAGTCTATGTATGAGTGTGCATAGGTGACACTATTGGAGGGGATGACCTATCTAAGTGTAGTGATTGACTAGTGAAGATCTAACGCTTCATTTACATGATGTCTAAGTACTTGTACATTATATATTTGTACAAGTTTACAATTGATTACATTTCATGAAATTTACAAGCATTCAAGCATATAGATTCCCTAGTACTTTGTCATCCACCTCATTCCTACAACTCTCAAGTAGCACGTTAGATCAACAAGAATGAAATGTTTGTCATCATCGAAACAAAGGGATTTATCATAATGTCAATTTAGCCAACAATCTCCCCCTTTTTGAAGATGACAAACATTTCCTAAATATAACATAAGGAAATATAAAACATGTGAGTTTCATACCTGAAGTTTACCTTTTGTAGCCATTCTTGTGTTTTGCAAGTGGGTGCTGGCTGAGATATTATGAAACTCATTTTATGTTTTTGATTTTATATTATTTCTCCCCCTTTGTCATTTCAAAAAGATATCCAAGTTTACTTTGTATTTCTCTCCCTTAATTTTATGCTATGCTCCCCCTTAAAGAGATATTCAATTTAAAGTCAAGGGATTATATAAATGTAAGCCATTTATTGTCGAATTTATCCATAATGTATCTCTAACCAAATACACGGGATGTAAAGCCCAAATTTGTTTAGAGAATTCCATTAAGAACAAAATATATGTCATATTCCAGAATTTTGTAGATTTCTTTGTTTTCATAACAAAAATTACTTTCAAGAATACTAAGGTCATAACAAGCTTCAAAGCTTTGTAAACTTCTTGATCTTATAATCAAATTTGTTTTTGTGAGCTCCCCCTTAATCTTATAATTAAGACAATTTAAGGATTCTAAGGTCACAAATGATTTTAAATTTTGAGTTTGATCTTTATCAAGAGTATATTTTGAGTCAAGATACTAAGATTAAGTATATTAAAATGATATACAAATAAGCATAATGTCAAGCTTATTTTAGGTCGGCCTTGACTACGACCATAGCGCCCCTTGGTCAAATTTTAACTTTAACCAAGAGGCAATTTCTGCAGATTTTCAATTTGAACGCTTATATGTGAAGTATAATTTCTGCAAAAAAAATGTATTTATGCCATGAAGTTTTACTGTTTATGCAAAATGGCATCTTCATATGACCTGAATTACAATGATCAATAACAATATTCATGGTTTGTATATATGAATCAAAGATTATTGTAGACAAACCAATGAAACATATGGCACAATAATTATGAATGCAATGATCAAGATAGAATCATGTAATTTCATGAAATACTTCTATTGAAATATCAAATTTTATTTCTTCTGTACCCTTATTTTCATCATAAGATTCTTAAAAATGAAAGCACGATTAATATCTCAAGTCTTTTAAAGATACCAATTGAGAAATTTTTATCTTATATGTGATAACATTGTGCTCTTTGCAAGCATTACAGTTCTTGTTCTAAGAAACATATCACCAATGAATCATTTTGCTTGCCAAGGAACCATGCATACAATAATCATTCATGTATCCATGCATACAATTATCATTTTCTATTTGTGCTAACATAGCATCATCTTTATGAGCTGAATGATGAAATAATGAAAGCATATCCATGATAGAACAAATGAAAGCATATAATGATAATTCCATGAAATACAATGGTTGTGATCATTTAAACTAGATGTCATAACATTTGATTTCTATATGGATAAACTGAGAAATACTTTAGGAAAATCATGTGAATAAAACAGTATTTTCTTTTCATTAAGCTAAGCATGATTTTCAATTTTAACTTATTTAGAGGATCAACCAAAATAATCTCATTTATATTTAAAAATTTTCAAGAATGGTCTTCAACTTGTTTTGCATGTAAAATCAGTCATTAACAATGAATAGATAGTAATATGATCAATTGAAAACACATTCAGCATATTTATTGCAGACTAGAATTCAGTAACCTGCTCGGTCGAAGATTTCTCGACCGACATATTGCTCGGTCGACATTTTCTCGACCGACCTGGTTTCTGTACTATTTTTTAGAACTGTTAATTGTTTCCAAACAAAATTATACAAGTTAGAGCTCAATTGTGTTGAGATATGACATTTGTATATCAAGGATTAGTTTAGGTCAAATCTCAACTAGTCAAACTTAAATTTCTAAGTTTTAGGAACCCAAGCTAGATCATCATTCTTTTTCTTGTATGGGCATGAAAAATAGTAGTGTCCAAGATCGCAAGCAATAATGACAACTAATGGATTCAACTTCATTTTTCTTTATAGGAGTTGAATTGTTCTTGGGTACATACATGGATTGATTCTCTAGCACTTGTGTCCTTCTCCAACTAGCATTTTGATAAGATTTTCCTTTAGGCATATAACCTAGTCCTCTCCTTCCAATTTGACGATAAGAATCATTTAAGATTTTATCAAGGGTATCATTGTTACTCAAGCTACTAACTTTTTGTTGCAACTTAATAATCTCATCCATTTTCTTCTTGATATCTAACTTTGCTTGATCTAGACTAGATAATAAAGAATCTCTTTCTTTTACAATAACATCATAATCTAGATGTGAACACAGAATAGATTGTCTTTGAAGATCATTTACTTGAGTTTGCAAGTTTAACGTTTCTAGAGAAAGAAGGTTGCAATTTGCTTCTACAGATTTTAGCTTAGCATCATGATCATCAATAATCTTTTTGAGATCTTCATTTTCAGATGTGAGAGCAAGAAGTTTTGCATTTAAGTCATCATTTACTTTATTTGATTTTTTGAATTTCTTCTTGTACTCAATATATTTCTTATGTGTATCTTAAAGACTAGCAACAAGATCTTCTTTTGGTAGATCAAAAAGACTTACCTCTTCTTCTTCTTCTTCATTTGTTGTAGCAATAAGACATTCTACTTCTTCTTTTCCATCATCATTATCATCACTTGAATCATCCCATGCAACTTTATATGCTCTTTCTTTCTTTTTGTGAGATGATTTCTTCCCTTTCTTGAGTTTTGGACAATCACCTTTCATATGTCCCTTTTTGCCACATTCAAAGCACCTGGAAGATGAAACACTAGAAGTTTTGTGAGTTTTAAAACTTTTATATTGCTTACCATTTACAATGAGAGTTTCTTCTTCACTATCATCTTCACTTGTGTCGTGATTGTCCTTGGTTGATGCTTTGAATGCAATGTCCTTCTTTTTCCCTTGTTGAAGTTCACGTTCTCTTCTTTCTTCCTCTTCTAAAGTTTCCTCATGAGCTTCTAGATTGCCAATGAGTTGTTCCATCTTTAGTCGGGTGAGGTCATTTGCTTCTTCAATGGCTGTCACCTTGGGCTTGTATTTGGGAGGAAGTGATCTAAGGATCTTTGACACCTGATATTCCTCATTAATAACTTTACCTAAAGAATTCAAACCATTTACAATAGAAGAGAAGTTTGCATACATATCACTAATAGATTCATTTGGATCCATACGAAACTGTTCAAACTTTTGTTTAAGCATTCCAATTTTAGAGTTCTTAACTTGAACAGTCCCTTCAAAAGTTATGGAAACTCTATGCCAAATTTCATATGTCATTTCACACTTTGATATTCTGTTGAATTCACCAACGGAAATTGAACAATAAAGTATACTTACAGCCTTTGCATTCATTTGAGCCGACTTTACCGTATTGGTGTCCCAAGCTGCATATTCCACTTGAGGAAGCTCATATGGGGTTGACACCATCCTCCATATCCCAACTAATCCCTTGGAAATAAAATTGCATTCTTCTTTTCCAGTAGGTGTAGTTAGTTCCATCGAATGTCGGAGGTCTAGCCACAAGTGTCCCTTCAAGGTTGAGGTTGTTGAGCAGCCCGTCACCCATTCTTCAAGACTTAGTTAGAGTTCCTTGAAGCCTGCTCTGATACCAATTGAAAACCACTAGAGGGGGGGTGAATAGGGTTTTATGATTAATAATAATTTGACTTAAACTACCAACCACAAAAATATTGGACAAGGGGACAAGGATTTAGAGTGGTTCCAACCTTAGCAAATACTAAGGCAGTCAATCCACTACCCGGTTGCTTACCCAACCGGGATTTTGAAAGAATCAAATTTTATTACCTCGCAAGGACTTTACATAAAATTACAATTCTTTCACCAAACCCTTCGAACAGCCTTCACCTAGAAGTAGTTGCACCAATTTTGAAGCAGCCTTCTTGAAGTAACTTCAAGCTCCCCCTTGAAGTAGCCTTCCTCTTGAAGTAGCTTCCCGTTGCAACAGCCTTCTTGAAGTAGTCCGAAGTCCATCTTCTCCACCGAGAAGAACCTTCTCCACTCCGCAGCCTCCAACCGTAGGAGTAGCAAGGAGAATACAAAAGATAACAGGGAACAAGAAGGAAAAACAGAAATTACAATACCACTTGTAGTTCAAGGCTTGATTTGCCTATATCAAGCATATATATCTCCTAACCAATGAATATTGGAATGTAGGTTTAGTGGATAGGAGATGCTAGCCTATAGGACGCGGAATTTGGAGCAAAGAAAAGAATAGCCAATGCTAGTGTTGCTCAATTGCTCAAAACAGTTTGCCAATTGTAAGTGTAAGCTCAAGTATATGCACAAGTGTATTTCTGGTGTCCTATGGCTTGTCCTATTTATAGGAATGGCCTATGGATGCTTAAGGACATTCTAGATACTTTCTAGGGGGTTCCAAGTGCTCAATTAGCCGTTAGGTATCCACTAGTTGGTTTAACAACGACTAGTTTAATTAATTCTGCAGTTGCTGTCAGAGTCCATCTCGGTCAAGGAATTGTCGACCGAGACACCTACTCGGTTGAAATTTTGTCGACCGACAGGCTCTCTGGATCAAGTGTTTGCAACGTTCATCTCCAACTGCCAACTACCTTGTCAGCTGTGTCTAATGGCTACCTGGGTCTTTCTCGGTCGAGAAGCTTGTCGACCGAGAGTGTCTCGGTCGAGGAGTTTGTCGACCGAGACCCTGTTTCAATGTTTCAATTTAAGGCATTAAGTATGTGTATGAGTGTGCATAGGTGACACTATTGGAGGGTATGACCTATCTAACTGTAGTGATTGGCTAGGGAAGATCTAACGCTTGATTTACATGATGTCTAAGTACTTGTACATTATATATTTGTACAAATTTACAATTGATTACATTTCATGAAATTTACAAGCATTCAAGCATATAGATTCCCTAGTACTTTGTCATCCACCTCATTCCTGCAACACTCAAGTAGCACGTTAGATCAACAAGAATGAAATGTTTGTCATCATCGAAACAAAGGGATTTATCATAATGTCAATTTAGCCAACAATCTCCCCCTTTTGAAGATGACAAACATTTCCTAAATATAACATAAGGAAATATAAAACATGTGAGTTTCATACCTGAAGTTTACCTTTTGTAGCCATTCTTGTGTTTTGCAAGTGGGTGCTGGCTGAGATATTATGAAACTCATTTTATGTTTTTTATTTTATATTATTTCTCCCCCTTTGTCATTTCAAAAAGATATCCAAGTTTACTTTGTATTTCTCCCCCTTAATTTTATGCTATGCTCCCCCTTAAAGAGATATTCAATTTAAAGTCAAGGGATTAATATAAATGTTAGCCATTTATTATCGAATTTAGCCATAATGTATCTCTAACCAAATACACGGGATGTTAAGACCAAATTTGTTTAGAGAATTCCATTAAGAACAAAATATATGTCATATTCATGAATTTTTTAGATTTCTTTGTTTTCATAACAAAAATTACTTTCAAGAATACTAAGGTCATAACAAGCTTCAAAGCTTTGTAAACTTCTTGATCTTATAATCAAATTTTTTTTGTGAGCTCCCCCTTAATCTTATAATTAAGACAATTTAAGGATTCTAAGGTCACAAATGATTTTAAATTTTGAGTTTGATCTTTATCAAGAGTATATTTTGAGTCAAGATACTAAGATTAAGTATATTAAAATGATATACAAATAAGCATAATGTCAAGCTTATTTTAGGTCGGCCTTGACTACGACCATAGCGCCCCTTGGTCAAATTTTAACTTTAACCAAGAGGCAATTTCTACAGATTTTCAATTTGAACGCTTATATGTGAAGTATAATTTCTGCAAAAAAAATGTATTTATGCCATGAAGTTTTACTATTTATGCAAAATGGCATCTTCATATGACCTGAATTACAATGATCAATAACAATATTCATGGTTTGTATATATGAATCAAAGATTATTGTAGACAAACCAATGAAACATATGGCACAATAATTATGAATGCAATGATCAAGATAGAATCATGTAATTTCATGAAATACTTCTATTGAAATATCAAATTTTATTTCTTCTGTACCCTTATTTTCATCATAAGATTCTTAAAAATGAAAGCACGATTAATATCTCAAGTCTTTTAAAGATACCAATTGAGAAATTTTTATCTTATATGTGATAACATTGTGCTCTTTGCAAGCATTACAGTTCTTGTTCTAAGAAACATATCACCAATGAATCATTTTGCTTGCCAAGGAACCATGCATACAATAATCATTCATCTATCCATGCATACAATTATCATTTTCTATTTGTGCTAACATAGCATCATCTTTATGAGCTGAATGATGAAATAATGAAAGCATATCCATGATAGAACAAATGAAAGCATATAATGATAATTCCATGAAATACAATGGTTGTGATCATTTAAACTAGATGTCATAACATTTGATTTCTATATGGATAAACCGGGAAATACTTTAGGAAAATCATGTGAATAAAACAGTATTTTCTTTTCATTAAGCTAAGCATGATTTTCAATTTTAACTTATTTAGAGGATCAACCAAAATAATCTCATTTATATTTAAAAAATTTCAAGAATGGTCTTCAACTTGTTTTGCATGTAAAATCAGTCATTAACAATGAATAGATAGTAATATGATCAATTGAAAACACATTCAGCAGATTTATTGCAGACTAGAATTCAGTAACCTGCTCGGTCGAAGATTTCTCGACCGACATATTGCTCGGTCGACATTTTCTCGACCGACCTGGTTTCTGTACTATTTTTTAGAACTGTTAATTGTTTCCAAACAAAATTATACAAGTTAGAGCTCAATTGTGTTGAGATATGACATTTGTATATCAAGGATTAGTTTAGGTCAAATCTCAACTAGTCAAACTTAAATTTCTAAGTTTTAGGAACCCAAGCTAGATCATCATTCTTTTTCTTGTATGGGCATGAAAAATAGTAGTGTCCAAGATCGCAAGCAATAATGACAACTAATGGATTCAACTTCATTTTTCTTTATAGGAGTTGAATTGTTCTTGGGTACATACATGGATTGATTCTCTAGCACTTGTGTCCTTCTCCAACTAGGATTTTGATAAGATTTTCCTTTAGGCATATAACCTAGTCCTCTCCTTCCAATTTGACGATAAGAATCATTTAAGATTTTATCAAGGGTATCATTGTTACTCAAGCTACTAACGTTTTGTTGCAACTTAATAATCTCATCCATTTTCTTCTTGATATCTAACTTTGCTTGATCTAGACTAGATAATAAAGAATCTCTTTCTTTTACAATAACATCATAATCTAGATGTGAACACAGAATAGATTGTCTTTGAAGATCATTTACTTGAGTTTGCAAGTTTAACTTTTCTAGAGAAAGAAGGTTGCAATTTGCTTCTACAGATTTTAGCTTAGCATCATGATCATCAATAATATTTTTGAGATCTTCATTTTCAGATGTGAGATCAAGAAGTTTTGCATTTAAGTCATCATTTACTTTATTTGATTTTTTGAATTTCTTCTTGTACTCAATATATTTCTTATGTGTATCTTGAATACTATCAATAAGATCTTCTTTTGGTAGATCAAAAAGACTTACCTCTTCTTCTTCTTCTTCATTTGTTGTAGCAATAAGACATTCTACTTCTTCTTTTCCATCATCATTATCATCACTTGAATCATCCCATGCAGCTTTATATGCTCTTTCTTTCTTTTTGTGAGATGATTTCTTCCCTTTCTTGAGTTTTGGACAATCACCTTTCATATGTCCCTTTTTGCCACATTCAAAGCACCTGGAAGATGAAACACTAGAAGTTTTGTGAGTTTTAAAACTTTTATATTGCTTACCATTTACAATGAGAGTTTCTTCTTCACTATCATCTTCACTTGTGTCGTGATTGTCCTTGGTTGATGCTTTGAATGCAATGTCCTTCTTTTTCCCTTGTTGAAGTTCACGTTCTCTTCTTTCTTCCTCTTCTAAAGTTTCCTCATGAGCTTCTAGATTGCCAATGAGTTGTTCCATCTTTAGTCGGGTGAGGTCATTTGCTTCTTCAATGGCTGTCACCTTGGGCTTGTATTTGGGAGGAAGTGATCTAAGGATCTTTGACACCTGATCTTCCTCATTAATAACTTTACCTAAATCATTCAAACCATTTACAATAGAAGAGAATTTTGCATACATATCACTAATAGATTCATTTGGATCCATACGAAATTGTTCAAACTTTTGTTTAAGCATTCCAATTTTAGAGTTCTTAACTTGAACAGTCCCTTCAAAAGTTATGGAAAGTCTATGCCAAATTTCATATGTCGTTTCACAATTTGATATTCTATTGAATTCACCAACGGAAATTGAACAATAAAGTATACTTACAGCCTTTGCATTCATTTGAGTCGACTTTACCGTATTGGTGTCCCAAGCTGCATATTCCACTTGAGGAAGCTCATATGGGGTTGACACCATCCTCCATAGATCCCAACTAATCCCTTGGAAATAAAATTGCATTCTTCTTTTCCAGTAGGTGTAGTTAGTTCCATCGAATGTCAGAGGTTGAGGTTGTTGAGGTTGTTGAGCAGCCCGTCCCTACTGGAAAAGGTTGAGGTTGTTGAGCAGCCCGTCGCCCATTCTTCAAGACTTAGTTAGAGTTCCTTGAAGCCTGCTCTGATACCATTTGAAAACCACTAGAGGGGGGTGAATAGGGTTTTATGATTAATAATAATTTGACTCAAACAACCAACCACAAAAATATTGGACAAGGGGACAAGGATTTAGAGTGGTTCCAACCTTAGCAAATACTAAGGCAGTCAATCCACTACCCGGTTGCTTACCCAACCAGGATTTTGAAAGAATCAAATTTTATTACCTCGCAAGGACTTTACATAAAATTACAATTCTTTCACCAAACCCTTCGAACAGCCTTCACCTAGAAGTAGTTGCACCAATTTTGAAGCAGCCTTCTTGAAGTAACTTCAAGCTCCCCCTTGAAGTAGCCTTCCTCTTGAAGTAGCTTCCCATTGCAACAACCTTCTTGAAGTAGTCCAAATTCCACCTTCTCCACCGAGAAGAACCTTCTCCAATCCGCAGCCTCCAACCCTAGGAGTAGCAAGGAGAATACAAAAGATAATAGGGAACAAGAAGGAAAAACAGAAATTACAATACCACTTGTAGTTCAAGGCTTGATTTGCCTATATCAAGCATATATATCTCCTAACCAATGAATATTGGAATGTAGGTTTAGTGGATAGGAGATGCTAGCCTATAGGATGCGGAATTTGGAGCAAAGAAAAGAATAGCCAATGCTAGTGTTGCTCAATTTCTCAAAACAGTTTGCCAATTGTAAGTGTAAGCTCAAGTATATGCACAAGTGTATTTCTGGTGTCCTATGGCTTGTCCTATTTATAGGAATGGCCTATGGATGCTTAAGGACATTCTAGATACTTTCTAGGGGGTTCCAAGTGCTCAATTAGCCGTTAGGTATCCACTAGTTGGTTTAACAACGACTAGTTTAATTAATTCTGCAGTTGCTGTCAGAGTCCATCTCGGTCAAGGAATTGTCGACCGAGACACCTACTCGGTTGAAATTTTGTCGACCGACAGGCTCTCTGGATCAAGTGTTTGCAACGTTCATCTCCAACTGCCAACTACCTTGTCAGCTGTGTCTAATGGCTACCTGGGTCTTTCTCGGTCGAGAAGCTTGTCGACTGAGAGTGTCTCGGTCGAGGAGTTTGTCGACCGAGATTGACCCTGTTTCAATTTAAGGCATTAAGTATGTGTATGAGTGTGCATAGGTGACACTATTGGAGGGGATGACCTATCTAAGTGTAGTGATTGGATAGGGAAGATCTAACGCTTGATTTACATGATGTCTAAGTACTTGTACATTATATATTTGTACAAGTTTACAATTGATTACATTTCATGAAATTTACAAGCATTCAAGCATATAGATTCCCTAGTACTTTGTCATCCACCTCATTCCTACAACACTCAAGTAGCACGTTAGATCAACAAGAATGAAATGTTTGTCATCATCGAAACAAAGGGATTTATCATAATGTCAATTTAGCCAACAATCTCCCCCTTTTTGAAGATGACAAACATTTCCTAAATATAACATAAGGAAATATAAAACATGTGAGTTTCATACCTGAAGTTTACCTTTTGTAGCCATTCTTGTGTTTTGCAAGTGGGTGCTGGCTGATATATTATGAAACTCATTTTATGTTTTTGATTTTATATTATTTCTCCCCCTTTGTCATTTCAAAAAGATATCCAAGTTTACTTTGTATTTCTCCCCCTTAAGTTTATGCTATGCTCCCCCTTAAAGAGATATTTAATTTAAAGTCAAGGGATTAATATAAATGTTAGCCGTTTATTATCGAATTTAGCCATAATGTATCTCTAACCAAATACACGGGATGTTAAGACCAAATTTGTTTAGAGAATTCCATTAAGAACAAAATATATGTCATATTCATGAATTTTTTAGATTTCTTTGTTTTCATAACAAAAATTACTTTCAAGAATACTAAGGTCATAACAAGCTTCAAAGCTTTGTAAACTTCTTGATCTTATAATCAATTTTTTTTTGTGAGCTCCCCCTTAATCTTATAATTAAGACAATTTAAGGATTCTAAGGTCACAAATGATTTTAAATTTTGAGTTTGATCTTTATCAAGAGTATATTTTGAGTCAAGATACTAAGATTAAGTATATTAAAATGATATACAAATAAGCATAATGTCAAGCTTATTTTAGGTCGGCCTTGACTACGACCATAGTGCCCCTTGGTCAAATTTTAACTTTAACCAAGAGGCAATTTCTGCAGATTTTCAATTTGAACGCTTATATGTGAAGTATAATTTCTGCAAAAAAAATGTATTTATGCCATGAAGTTTTACTGTTTATGCAAAATGGCATCTTCATATGACCTGAATTACAATGATCAATAACAATATTCATGGTTTGTATATATGAATCAAAGATTATTGTAGACAAACCAATGAAACATATGGCATAATAATTATGAATGCAATGATCAAGATAGAATCATGTAATTTCATGAAATACTTCTATTGAAATATCAAATTTTATTTCTTCTGTACCCTTATTTTCATCATAAGATTCTTAAAAATGAAAGCACGATTAATATCTCAAGTCTTTTAAAGATACCAATTGAGAAATTTTTATCTTATATGTGATAACATTGTGCTCTTTACAAGCATTACAGTTCTTGTTCTAAGAAACATATCACCAATGAATCATTTTGCTTGCCAAGGAACCATGCATACAATAATCATTCATGTATCCATGCATACAATTATCATTTTCTATTTGTGCTAACGTAGCATCATCTTTATGAGCTGAATGATGAAATAATGAAAGCATATCCATGATAGAACAAATGAAAGCATATAATGATAATTCCATGAAATACAATGGTTGTGATCATTTAAACTAGATGTCATAACACTTGATTTCTATATGGATAAACCAGGAAATACTTTAGGAAAATCATGTGAATAAAACAGTATTTTCTTTTCATTAAGCTAAGCATAATTTTCAATTTTAACTTATTTAGAGGATCAACCAAAATAATCTCATTTATATTTAAAAATTTTCAGGAATGGTCTTCAACTTGTTTTGCATGTAAAATCAGTCATTAACAATGAATAGATAGTAATATGATCAATTGAAAACACATTCAGCAGATTTATTGCAGACTAGAATTCAGTAACCTGCTCGGTCGAAGATTTCTCGACCGACAGATTGCTCGGTCGACATTTTCTCGACCGACCTAGTTTCTGTACTATTTTTTAGAACTGTTAATTGTTTCCAAACAAAATTATACAAGTTCGAGCTCAATTGTGTTGAGATATGACATGTGTATATCAAGGATTAGTTTAGGTCAAATCTCAACTAGTCAAACTTAAATTTCTAAGTTTTAGGAACCCAAGATAGATCATCATTCTTTTTCTTGTATGGGCATGAAAAAGAGTAGTGTCCAAGACGCAAGCAATAATGACAACTAATGGATTCAACTTCATTTTTCTTTTTAGGAGTTGAATTGTTCTTGGGTACATACATGGATTGATTCTCTAGCACTTGTGTCCTTCTCCAACTAGGTTTTTGATAAGATTTTCCTTTAGGCATATAACCTAGTCCTCTCCTTCCAATTTGACAATAAGAATCATTTAAGATTTTATCAAGGGTATCATTGTTACTCAAGCTACTAACTTTTTGTTGCAACTTAATAATCTCATCCATTTTCTTCTTGATATCTAACTTTGCTTGATCTAGACTAGATAATAAAGAATCTCTTTCTTTTACAATAACATCATAATCTAGATGTGAACACAGAATAGATTGTCTTTGAAGATCATTTACTTGAGTTTGCAAGTTTAACTTTTCTAGAGAAAGAAGGTTGCAATTTGCTTCTACAGATTTTAGCTTAGCATCATGATCATCAATAATCTTTTTGAGATCTTTATTTTCAGATGTGAGAGCAAGAAGTTTTGCATTTAAGTCATCATTTACTTTATTTGATTTTTTGAATTTCTTCTTGTACTCAATATATTTCTTATGTGTATCTTGAAGACTAGAAATAAGATCTTCTTTTGGTAGATCAAAAAGACTTACCTCTTCTTCTTCTTCTTCATTTGTTATAGCAATAAGACATTCTACTTCTTCTTTTCCATCATCATTATCATCACTTGAATCATCCCATGCAGCTTTATATGTTTTTCTTTCTTTTTGTGAGATGATTTCTTCCCTTTCTTGAGTTTTGGACAATCACCTTTCATATGTCCCTTTTTGCCACATTCAAAGCACCTGGAAGATGAAACACTAGAAGTTTTGTGAGTTTTAAAACTTTTATACTGCTTACCATTTACAATGAGAGTTTCTTCTTCACTATCATCTTCACTTGTGTCGTGATTGTCCTTGGTTGATGCTTTGAATGTAATGTCCTTCTTTTTCCCTTGTTGAAGTTCACGTTCTCTTCTTTCTTCCTCTTCTAAAGTTGCCTCATGAGCTTCTAGATTGCCAATGAGTTGTTCCATCTTTAGTCGGGTGAGGTCATTTGCTTCTTCAATGGCTGTCACCTTGGGCTTGTATTTGGGAGGAAGTGATCTAAGGATCTTTGACACCTGATCTTCCTCATTAATAACTTTACCTAAAGCATTCAAACCATTTACAATAGAAGAGAATTTTGCATACATATCACTAATAGATTCATTTGGATCCATACGAAACTGTTCAAACTTTTGTTTAAGCAATCCAATTTTAGAGTTCTTAACTTGAACAGTCCCTTCAAAAGTTATGGAAAGTCTATGCCAAATTTCATATGCCATTTCACAATTTGATATTCTATTGAATTCACCAACGGAAATTGAACAATAAAGTATACTTATAGCCTTTGCATTCATTTGAGTCGACTTTACCGTATTGGTGTCCCAAGCTGCATATTCCACTTGAGGAAGCTCATATGGGGTTGACACCATCCTCCATAGATCCCAACTAATCCCTTGGAAATAAAATTGCATTCTTCTTTTCCAGTAGGTGTAGTTAGTTCCATCGAATGCTGGAGGTCTAGCCACAAGTGTCCCTTCAAGGTTGAGGTTGTTGAGCAGCCCGTCACCCATTCTTCAAGACTTAGTTAGAGTTCCTTGAAGCCTGCTCTGATACCAATTGAAAACCACTAGAGGGGGGGGGTGAATAGGGTTTTATGATTAATAATAATTTAACTCAAACAACCAACCACAAAAATATTGGACAAGGGGACAAGGATTTAGAGTGGTTCCAACCTTAGCAAATACTAAGGCAGTCAATCCACTACCCGGTTGCTTACCCAACCGGGATTTTGAAAGAATCAAATTTTATTACCTCGCAAGGACTTTACATAAAATTACAATTCTTTCACCAAACCCTTCGAACAGCCTTCACCTAGAAGTAGTTGCACCAATTTTGAAGCAGCCTTCTTGAAGTAACTTCAAGCTCCCCCTTGAAGTAGCCTTCCTCTTGAAGTAGCATCCCATTGCAACAACCTTCTTGAAGTAGTCCGAAGTCCACCTTCTCCACCGAGAAGAACCTTCTCCAATCCGCAGCCTCCAACCCTAGGAGTAGAAAGGAGAATACAAAAGATAACAGGGAACAAGAAGGAAAAACAGAAATTACAATACCACTAGTAGTTCAAGGCTTGATTTGCCTATATCAAGCATATATATCTCCTAACCAATGAATATTGGAATGTAGGTTTAGTGGATAGGATATGCTAGCCTATAGGATGCGGAATTTGGAGCAAAGAAAAGAATAGCCAATGCTAGTGTTGCTCAATTGCTCAAAACAGTTTGCCAATTGTAAGTGTAAGCTCAAGTATATGCACAAGTGTATTTCTGGTGTCCTATGGTTTGTCCTATTTATAGGAATGGCCTATGGATGCTTAAGGACATTCTAGATACTTTGTAGGGGGTTCCAAGTGCTCAATTAGCTGTTAGGTATCCACTAGTTGGTTTAACAACGACTAGTTTAATTAATTCTGCAGTTGCTGTCAGAGTCCATCTCGGTCGAGGAATTGTCGACCGAGACACCTACTCGGTCGAAGTTTTGTCGACCGACAGGCTCTCTGGATCAAGTGTTTGCAACGTTCATCTCCAACTGCCAACTACCTTGTCAGCTATGTCTAACGGCTACCTGGGTCTTTCTCGGTCGAGAAGCTTGTCGACCGAGAGTGTCTCGGTCGAGGAGTTTGTCGACCGAGATTGACCCTGTTTCAATGTTTCAATTTAAGGCATTAAGTATGTGTATGAGTGTGCATATGTGACACTATTGGAGGGGATGACCTATCTAAGTGTAGTGATTGGCTAGGGAAGATCTAACACTTGATTTACATGATGTCTAAGTACTTGTACATTATATATTTGTACAAGTTTACAATTGATTACATTTCATGAAATTTACAAGCATTCAAGCATATAGATTCCCTAGTACTTTGTCATCCACCTCATTCCTGCAACACTCAAGTAGCACGTTAGATCAACAAGAATGAAATGTTTGTCATCATCGAAACAAAGGGATTTATCATAATGTCAATTTAGCCAACACAAGACTCCATGAGTTGGAAAAGTCCTATTATGTGACCCAATTATCTAACAAGACGTATTATGAGAATGCCATGGAAGGAGACCCATGGTTCATTGTTGAAATTTGTCTCATAGTGTGGCAATGGGATGTACTCTTCTAGCCAAAGGATCTCCTACCTAATTATATAGTGACATGGGTGAGGATTTTGCATCCTCCTTGCACCTGTATGATATGGTTTTTTTAGAGACGGTGGGTTTCACATTGGAACATTTGCTAAAAGTTGATGACTATGTGCTCTCTAGACATAGGAGAAAATAGGCCAAGATTGCAACGGAAGTAAATACATCTCAACCAATCCTACCAGCAGCTTATGTAAACAAAATTGATTATAAGTTGGACTGTGAGGCACTTCCCAATCTCTACCTCACATGTGGTCTCTTGGGACATGTGGCAGAATCATACAAAGTAAGGACTGGGGAAGAAGAAGGCAATAGAAAATAGATTCACGAAGGAAAAATAGATGTGAAGCAGAGCAAGGAAGAAGGCAAGTGTCAAAAGGTATATGGGAAAACCATTCATGCCAGAAAGAAAACACTAGTACAAGCTAAAAACAAGGGTAATCAAAGAAATAAATTCTAGGCTCTTGTGAATCAGGGAGAGGAGGTGTAAGAGATCCAAGATTCTAAATGAAAGATTACATAGGATCCAACTGAAGAAATATCACTGAAGATCTAGAAGAAATTCAAGTTGTTGCAAATAGATGACAACACCAGTAAGATGTTTGATAGTATTACAAACAAAAAAAAGAACCAAACCAAAATAGGGGACAAATGTGCTACTCAAGCCCCATCCAAGACAATAGTAGAGCCAGAGGTGAATGAGGTTATCATGGAGAACATTCAAGGGGGGGAGGTATGAGGCAGAGTAATGTAAGATAAGGTGGAAGAGGTGGTCATGGTTCTTGCTACCGCTCTAGAGCAAAAGTGAAGTGGCAATACTGCTGAAGCTAATCCACCACCTTTAAAGGTCAACTTCATCAAAATTCAGGATTGACAAAATCTAGAAGACAAGAGTGTGCCCCTGACAATGGGCTAGGGGGAAGGAACATCTAGATCTCTTGTTTGCGGTAACTCCTCACACCCAGTATATCTTTAATGAACACACTTATCCAAAATGTGTGAGGTATTTGAAATAATATAACTTGCAATGTTCTCAATGAGTTCATAGAGAAAAAGTAATTCAAGATTACTGCTACACTGGAGTTGAGAATCAGTAGTGAGATCGCTAACAGGTTCATAAGCACATTGGTTTTTATAGCTACAACATGGTGGAAGCTTGAGGTTTTGTAGGGGGTATCTGGATCCTTTAAAACTCATTTGAGACCTTCCTCGAGATCCTCCCAAGCCATCATCAAGTCTTTACATTGTAAGGTGAGAAACTGCCTTTTCATTACATTTTTCTATGATTATCATCATATCTCTATTAGGAAGTTGCTTTAGTAGCATCTCATTAATATGGGAAAAATATTAACAATCCCCAAATTATTGTTGGGGATTTCACTTCCATGCTCAGCCCTATGGAGAAGATGATGAGTCATCTTTTAAATTTTGGTGAGGCCAATGACTTCGCTAACACCCTTTTGGAAGATGGTCTTCAAAATCTCCTTTTTGAAGGTTTGTCATTTACAAAAAAATGGTGGGATTCATGAAAGAATTGACCATGATGTGGAAAACCTAGCCTTCCTTGACTAGTTTAGGCATCTTTAAATTGAGCAAATCCCTTGAATCTTATATGATCATTGCCCTCTCCTGATTGAAGTTGTGAACTAGGAGCATTTTACACCCTATCATAAAACCAAGGCTTCCTAGTCTATGAATGATGATTTTACAAGCCTCCTGAATAGATGATGGAACCCCTCTAAAGACTTTGGGTCTGTGTGTGAAGAGGTTGTTGTCAGCATTTCAAATGGGACAAAAGATTCTTGGGCAATAAGAAAAGGTTAAAAGATAAACTCTTGAAAAAGATTGATGTGGTGCATCATGGCATGGCCACTAACTACCATGAACATATGGAAATGGAACTCGAAAGGTACTCTGGTGTGTTAGGGGAAATGCTCAGAGCGAAGGAGAAGGGTTGGAAGCAAAAAAATCCGTCTGAACTGACTCAAATATGGGGACAGATACATGAACTTTTACCAAACTTTCATCATCCATAGAACGGGAAGAAATAAAATTATGATGCTAAAGGGTCATGAGGGAGAGTGACTGGAGGACAAAAAGCTAGCAAAGACATGATTCAATATATTTTTAAATGGAAATTCATCACCACTTTCAGTCCTAACCAGCAGCTGATGGCCAACTATTAGGGATACTATCATCCCCTCATAGCCCTACAGACCCTACGCATCATTGTGCCTCCGACAACAAGGGAACTTTGGTATATCCTTAAAAAAGCTAATGCATACAAAGAAGTGGGCCCCAGTGGAGTGGATAGCTTATTCCTAAAAAAACAACTAGAACAGAGTGTGTGATTCCTCCCTTATGCTTATACCAAAGACCTCCCTACCAGAATCTTACAGTCATCTTTGTCCTACATCTCACAACATCTTCATCCTAAATCTCATCTCTAAAACTCTTATTGAACATCTAAAAAGTTCATGGATGACTGGATCGCCCCCTTCTAGAGCAGCTCCTTACCTCGACGACATATTTTAGACAATATCATTCTTGTACATGAGCTTGTAAACAACATGAGGAAGTTGGGATGGGCTCCCACCATGGCCATTAAAGTTGATCTATCTAAAGTGTAAGATTACATGGATAGGAGT